>MU858821.1:0-160630 GCA_033297175.1 Cladorrhinum sp. PSN332 | reverse complement strand
CGCCGCCCCCCCCCCCCCCCCCCCCCCCCCCCCCCCCCCCCCCCCCGCCCCCCCCCCCCCCCCCCCCCCCCGCCCCCCCCCCCCCCGCGTTTTGGACCTTCTCCTTTTTTTTCTTTTTACCCGTTGTCGTCGTTGTCGTTGTCCGTTCTCACCTAAGGCAAGTAGACATTTTGGCCTCGGAATCTGATCGGATGGACAGGACGGCCAGGCCGGTGACGTTGTGACCGCATTTCTGTTCGATTAATCAATTGATCTCGAATTGCCAATCATAAGATTGCGTTGTCGTATCAAATCTGGCAGTGGAGAGTTCCCAAATCGTCAATTGAAGCACGGGGCAGAAACAGTCCCGAGTCCTCCTCCACAACGGGAGAAGCGAGGAAGCCTGCCAGTTGCCCAGCGCCCGCTGCTGAAAATGCAATTGCTGCGAAATCGACTGACAAAACTCAATCGAGACAACGCTCTCCCGGCCTGTCTTGAAGCTGTCTACAAATGTTATCCCAGCATCTTGCATCCCAACCGTGACCCAAACGATCTGCCATTTCGCGTTTTGATTCCTCGCCTCTTGCCTGGTCCCTTTTGCATTTTCCTTTGCGGCAAGGGGCCTGTAAAAACGAAGGGCCCTGGCTGCTAGCTTTCCCGGCGGGTTGCCCGCAGAAGTTGCGAGCCACTGCCCGGCGCTTTGCTTCTGTGGGATTGGTTGGCCGTGCGCCTCGTCAGTGGTGCCCCCTGTCCCCGGTCATCGACTCCGCTGCCCACTGTCGGCTGTCCGCTGGCTGGTTGGCTGGCTGGCCGCTGCTGGCTGCCTTCTCCTTCTGTCTCCCTTTCCTTGCCTTTTCTTCCTTCTCCATTTCACCACCCGCCACACCGCACGACCATCGCCATCCATCAATCATCTGCGTGCTGGTGCAAAGGGCCGCAGACGACAAGTCGTGTTGGGGCGACTTGAATTTGCGGATGCGCACCGGATCGAGATAACATCGCCAACCGCCTCAATCTCAAGTCACTGGCGCTTGTGTTGAATTACCCGATTTCGGTTTCCGGTCCACGGCTGAGAAACACCAACAATCACTAAGCAACGAGGTCACCCGTCTCCAGCAATACCCCCATATCCGACGCGATTTGCATCCCACGGTATCCCGACCGGCAAACGGCTTTCAATTGCTGCTTTGTTTAAACCGTAGCGTCACGATCAACCGCCCGAAAATATTCCACTACCAACGAAACAAAACAAGGCAATCGCCTCGTTGACAGCTGAGAGCTACGTCCACCGCCTATCCAAGGGGTCAGTCGTCCAGAATTCTCGTCCGGACAGAAGCTTGGGTGAGTTGGCTCGTGTGCACCACCCCGTCGCACCTTGTTTTTTCCCTGTATGCACACACACGCTCCCTGTATACCTACGAGTTCCTGTCACCGACAACTCGTGAATCAATCAATCAACCAACAACGCGCTTCCCCGATTGCGTCTTTGTCGCTCTCCAGGCTCCATCACCTAAAACAAGTGCTTGAACCTGAGCTGTGCTGAAGCTGCCAAATACCATGCGACTTCAATCTCCCCGCGACTCATGAATCATATATCTCTTATTCGTCACTGTTTGCTGATATTTAAGCTTTTCCGCTGCAGGCATCTATCTGCGTCCATTCCCCGGGCCGCTCCGTCGACCTCGACTTTGACTGTTTTAATCCCTGATCGATACTCTACCATACCAGGCCGTCGCGGACAGTTAGCCCGAAATGGCTTCATCATCCTCCAACGTCGTTGGAGTGCATTATAGGGTGGGGAAGAAGATTGGAGAGGGTTCTTTTGGTGTTATTTTCGAGGGCACAAACCTTCTCAACAACCAGCAGGTTGCCATCAAGTTTGTATGTTTATCCGTCTCTCGACTTGCGACAACAACGTCGAGTGCTAATACCAATGTCTCAATCTAGGAACCCAGAAAGAGCGATGCTCCTCAATTGCGTGATGAGTACCGGACATACAAGATCCTTGTCGGATGCCGTAAGTGAACATTGTCAAGCTGTAGTTGTGCGAGCCGATAACTAACATCAACCTACAGCCGGTATTCCCAATGTATACTACTTCGGCCAAGAAGGCCTGCACAACATCTTGGTCATCGATTTGCTCGGACCTTCGCTTGAGGATCTCTTCGACCACTGCAACCGGAGATTCTCGCTCAAGACAACCGTGATGGTTGCCAAGCAGATGCTTTCAAGGGTGCAAACTATCCACGAGAAGAACTTGATTTACCGCGATATCAAGCCAGACAACTTCTTGATCGGGAGACCAGGCACCAAGACTGCCAATGTCATTCACGTCGTGGACTTCGGTATGGCAAAACAATACCGCGACCCAAAGACAAAGCAGCACATCCCTTACCGCGAGCGCAAGTCACTTTCGGGAACTGCTCGTTACATGAGTATCAACACCCATCTTGGCAGGGAACAGTCGAGAAGAGACGATCTTGAGGCTCTTGGCCATGTCTTCATGTACTTCCTGCGGGGTGGTCTGCCTTGGCAAGGTCTCAAGGCTGCGACTAACAAGCAGAAGTACGAGAAGATTGGCGAGAAGAAGCAGACAACTCCCATCAAGGAGCTTTGCGAGGGTTTCCCCGAACAGTTTGTCCAGTATCTTACCTATGTGCGCAACCTCGGCTTCGAGGACACTCCGGATTACGACTACCTCCGCGAGCTCTTCACCCAGGCGCTCAAGGATGCCGGCGGTGTTGACGATGGTGAGTACGACTGGATGAAGGTTGGAAAGGCAGACAAGAAGGGGGACTGGGACCGACCGGGCGCTTTGCACAACCCAAACGCCCGGCCGGGGGCTTCGGCCATGGAGATTCACGGCAACTCCAGGGGAGCCACCACACACCACCAGAACGACCCCAGGGCCCCTCAACTCACAATGGCGCGTTTAAACGCCGCAACACCCCTGCCGCCTCAGACGAACCAGAGGCAACAGAAGCCCGGACGGCCAAACGCGCCCGGATTGGCGGCTTCTCGCCCAGCGGCCGGGGGTTACAATATGCCATCGGCACAAACGCCGACGGGTTCGACCCAGGCCCAATTCCAGAACAGCACGCAGAATTTGCCGCAGCGACCCATGACACACTCGCCGGCTCTCAACAACCAGACGACGCCCCAGAGTAACCCGCAGCAGCCACAGCCAACGGGCTTCCAAAAGTTCATGAAGACTTTGTGCTGCGGTTAGACAACCTGATGAATTTTTTTACGTGTTGATCTGGCATCCCATTGGGTAAGGAACCTTCCTTAATGTTCAAAAATTCCATGAACCAAGCTGACGGGTCACTCAAGCGTGTAATGCAGCAGTGGGCAATGGCATGTTCTATATAGGGGCTTCCAGGAGACGAGTCCTATATGATCTGCCTGCAACTTGCGTTGTTAGTTTTTGCATGGGACATAGAGGACGTTTCTTTCCATAGCGGTTTTCGGCACATTTGGCGCCTTCCTGGACATCATTACGATTACGATAATCCGGTTTCGATTGCGATCACCTTTCTTTGCTCTCTGGCCTTCGACCTGCTCGCAGCTCCACGGGAAAGTGGCAGGGTTAATACATTATGGGCTGGCCGGCGGGGAGGAAAAAACATATCTGAAATGGCGTCTTCTTGGGCGCTTTCTTTTTCTTTTTACTACCCACACAGATAACTCACTCTAATAATCAGCATCCCTCTTGAGAACATACAGAAAACAACGGCATCGTAACAGGCATGGTTTTACATTTGGCTGGATGGATGGAAGCCCCAACTTTTGTCCAAGTCGTGTTGATTTATTTCTTTTCTGTTCCTTCTCTTTTTCTTTCCTCTCCCATGGCTCAGAGATACAATGCAAGAAATATCTCTCAAAAACCACGCGCAGCCCATATCACACCACTCAAGCTACAAGTAGCAAAAAGCGACGCAGCACCTTTGTTAGTTGGGGGCTGTCGAGACCCAATTATGTTGAACGCGTTTTGTTTTCTTTTTCTCTTTTCGGCGTCGGAAAAATGGGGGGACAGCATTGTTTCTATTGTCTTTCTTTGTAATGTATATTTCCTATCTGTTGTCTTGTGTGCTCTTTCATTGTCCACTTTCTCCTTTGTTGTAGTGCGCGGTCGTTGGTTGTTTTTCCCTATTTTCATGTTTATAATTTGTGTCAAGGGGTTGTTGTTGGAGCAAGCGAGCTATCCAGCGTGCGTGCGCTCGTAAAGTAGGAAGGGAGAGGAGAAAGAGAGGAATACCGGTAGAGGAAGAAGTGTCAGAGGGTGGCGGAGAAAGTGTGAAGTAGTTGGTTGTTGATATACTTGGTGAATTTTTGGGGGTTTTTTTTTGTGCAAAAACACATTTGAAAAATGTCTCGTCTCGTATCTTTCCTAGTTCCTGCTCATACCTACTGTGGAGGAGGGAAAGATAGATTGATTTGTTTTTGGTAGAATGCGAATAAAAGAGAGGACATTTATATATTGAAGTCTTCGCTGGCGGTCTAGTGGTTAAAGAGATGTATTATGTCAACACAAGTTAAAGGGCAAATCATCCCGGGTTCTTTTTCTATACAAGTCATTGATTGCATCCCATGGTGGTAGTAGTATTATATATAAAAACAGACTCCCGCTGTCCCCAAAATTTGATTCGATACGTAAATGACCTCCACATTCTTTTCCTTTCCATTTCGTTACCCCTTCCCGTTTTCCCCCTGCCCAGCCCTGGTTTTAAAACCAGTAGTATTTCATGAGAGAAACATGTACGACATATGTACACCGCTGGTGTGGGTGGTTGGTTGGCCATAACAAAAAAAGAGGGCTTTTTTTTCTTCTTCTTTTCATTATAATGATGAGGATGATATTGGTTCTCAAAAATAGAGAAGAGAAAGCAATGGCTTAGCATGGTATTCTATGTGAGCTTCTGCTTGATGAAGAAGGAGCGCAAATGGGACAACTGCCAGGCGCAGGTGATACCAAGGACAGTAAGCTGGATCATGATCCAGCGGATGACGCGGGCGTTTGTGCTTTCGGACTGGTCGCGGAATTCGGCTTCGCGTTCCTGTTTTATGCACATTGGTTAGAATTCTGATAGCTAAAAGAGACTTGTAAGGTAGGATGACGATGGCGCACTCTTTGGAAGACCTGTTCCCTCCTGATATCGTTCAAACGAGCATTGAGGTCCTTAACACGGGTCGCGAGATCCTGAATCTTGGTCTTGTCGCCGGACTCGATGGCACTTGTCTCGCCAATGGCCATGTCGAGGGTGAGGCGAATGCCGCCGTTGGGGGAGCTGAGGGAGAGCCAGTTGGATCGGCCAGAGTTGGAGGAAGGAGTGAAGCAGATCTTGTGGTCGCCGGCCTCGGCGGCGGTGAATGTAAATTTGCCTGCGGCGCCGCCGCGCTGCGAGACTACACGGTGGTCGTTGTCGAAGATTTCCTGCGCGAAAATAGTGTTAGTTGAGGGATTGAGTATACAGGGGAGAAGGGGGAATGTCCGTACGTCAACGGAGATGTAGATGCTGATGCCGTCGTGCTTGGACCAGGCATGTCGTTGGTCGTCCCATTCCTCGGCGGTATAGTGGCCTACTACCAATGTATCCTTGGGGAGCTCCTCGTAGAAGCACTTGGGCGTCGTGACATCGATGTAGAAGTAGAGGGCCTGGGCCAGCGAGGCCAGGGATAGGAGGGGGAGGAAGCTCCTCATCTTTCTTGTTGGTTGGAGTGCCCGATTAATCAATCACACCTTTAAAATATGGCGAATTGGTTGTGGTGAATTGGTGGATAGTTCGGCGACGACGACTGCGATAACGGTGGTGGTGGTGGTGGTGGTGGTGCTCGAAGCCGAATCGACAACTATCTCGATCCAGACGCTGGGAAACCTACCTACACAGCGCGACCCCGGTCAAGCTTGGAAGCTGCCACGTTAGGTCAGAAAAGTTGGGTCCAGGGGTTCTGGCCAAAGTCACGTGTCAAACAAGCTTTCCCTCGGGCGGTGAAATTTGGAGTAACTTTGGATTGGTTACAGTGGTCCGAGCGTGATAGTTTTGGGCGGTGTTGAGCGCCAGAATTTCGCGTTCTCCCAAAAACTGCCCATCACGACGTACGTACGTCAACGAATTTATCGCCGCGGTTCCAACCCATTTCGTCGCTCATTTCATCGTTCCGAAGGAATCTTCTTGCTTGCTCTTCTCTGGATTTTCTGGCAACCCTCGAAATTTCAATCAGGGTCTGCAGATGCTGGCTGGAGGATCAATTGATTTCTGTGACTTCTTAAGAGGCAGAATCCCCACTCTCGCAGCACGGGGGTTATCCGTGACGCGAGCTCACCCAGCCACCCCACCACCATGACCTCGCGCGACGTCCACGATGTCCTCAACATCCCATCTGACCACTCCGGTGTAGGGAGGCCGTCTAAAAAACAAAAGTCAAATGCGATACGGCCGAACCTTAAAGGACTTGCGCGCGAAGTTCAAAACCTCAGCGGCGACAACCCGATCGCGATAGTACCCGAAGTCTCGTTTTTCAAGAAGCGACGTCTCGCCAGTCGCAAGCCCGCCACAAGGTGGGAGCTGAAACGGTTTACCAATTCGGCAAGAAATGATGATGGTGCACTTGTTCTGCGGCATTGGAAACGAAAGACAGAGGATGGCCCGCCAGCTGATAGCGAGTCGCAACCGGCCGAGAATGGTACAGAGGGAAATGCAGTAGCCAAGGTTGAGAAGCCCGAAGACTCGGCATTTGCGAAATACAATGTCCATGTTCAAATACCGCAGTATACCGACGACCAGTACCACTCGAATCTTCAAAGCAGTACCTGGACAAAAGAGGAAACGGACTATTTACTCGAGCTGGCAAAAGATTACGACCTGCGCTGGGCAATAATATGGGACCGATATGACTTCCAGCCAAAAGAGGCCTCGGGGGATTCCGGAAATGCGAGTACGGCTATCGTACCGGCTGGTAGACCACGGACCATGGAGGACTTGAAAGCGCGATACTATGAAATCTCGGCCAAGATGATGGCAGTACAGACGCCCGTGCAATACATGACACGCCCAGAGTTCGAGCTTTATGAAATGATACAGAAATTCGACCCTGAGCAGGAGAGGAAGCGGAAACAGTTTGCTCTCAACACCATGGCGCGCAACAAGGATGAAGCCAGGGAAGAGGAGTCCCTCTTGTTGGAAGTCAAGCGCATTCTTGCGCGGACAGAACGCTTTAATGAGGAGCGTAGGGAACTCTACAACCGTCTGGACTACCCAGCAACCGAGACAGACATCAACTCGTTCAAGAGCTCGGCTGGTCTTCAGAATCTTCTCCAGACTCTCATGACCTCGGACAAGGCCAAGAAGCAGCGCAAGCAGGCCATGGGGCCCGGGGATGTCGCAAGCCCGAGCTCAGCAGTGCCTCCCAGCGCCGTCTCGGAAACGCATCCCAACCGACGCGAAAGCATCGCGGCATCGGCCGCTTCTGCCCACCGCGATTCTGATGCTCGCACTCCGGCCACACCTGTGGAACCAACCCCCACCACCGCCAATGCGGCCAACAAGAAGAAGGGCGCACCGCAGCCTGAGCGTCGCAAGCTCACTCAGCAGGAGGAGCAAGTCTATGGCGTGTCGTACCATGACAGACTGGGCAGCGGGCCGACGTTCAGATACGAAAAGATTAACAAGCTTTACAGTCACAAGAGCGGCCAGCAGCAGATGCGCATTACTAATGTTCTCAGCGAGCTTGGCATACCGCCCCGGCTTGTGATGCCTACGGCGCAGGTCACAGCGCAGTTCGAACTATTGTGGAGCGCCGTCACTTCGCTCGTGGACCTAAGGAAGGTCAGCGACCGGCTTGATGGCGAGATCAAGGTGGAGGAGGCCAAGAAGGCGGAAAGAGACAAGGCGAAGGGCATCGTGCCGCCACCAGCGCCGACGGAGACTAATGGGATTGTTGACAAGGAGAAGAGCGGCGGAGAGACTAACGGGGAGATGGAAAGGGAGAAGGATGGGCAGCAGCAGAACAAAGAAGAGAAGGATGAGGCCGAGACCAACGGGCAGACTCCTAAAACGGGAGGTGATGGTGAGGGGGCAGAAAGGGGTGCAGCAGCAGAGAATAGTAAGGCAGATTCTGCTGATGTAAATGGGGGAGATAAACAACAAGATGATGTGGATGGGGACAAGAGACCAGGAAGTAGCGGGGGTGCCTCGCATAAACGGAGTGCAAGTGTGTTGAGCTCTGTTAGTGACAAGAGTGCCAAGAGGCAGAAGAAGTAGCCTTTTGCCTTTTAGTATTTAGGTTAGCGTTTCCGCTTTCGGTTTTGGAAGGACTGCTCCTTCTTCATGCTTTGCCCTGGTTTGGAAGCAAATAGACCATGCCCGCTGGTTTTGAGCTAGCATGAATGCACAATATCTCTTCAAGCACTTTGTGACACGCGCATGATGCAAGCTTTGTCCTGGGCTCTTTCGATACTGGCTTGCATTCCGAAAAACCGTGATGCGGTTTGATGATTTAGAGACAGTGCGGCCTCTAGTGTATTAACTGGGCTAATAGCACGTCCCGGTATATCCATACACGTTTGGTAATTTGTGTCTTGTGGGCTGGTTTACGAGTGGGAAGTCGAGTCACTTGCATACTGCGTACACTACAACCAATAGTGATAAATAAGTACATGACCCCCGGCAGATGTTACCCTTGCTCATCGTCCATTCTGTTGATGAAGCTTCTGTCTATTGTGTGGGCAAATTTATCACATGCTTACACCGCGGCTGTTGATCCTTCTCTTCCGGAAGGATCGATCAGTTGGGGGGCGACTAGGATAATAAGGTGAAGTAAAGGTGGAATAAGTGAGTACTCGGTGAGAGAGGATGGGATATACTGCCGGCTGGGAAGGAATGTGGGACTCCGGTGGCACAGAAAGTTCCCCTGTCAAGGGGGATGGATGGATGCTCTGGCGAAAGGTAATTATGCTACGTTACGGATCATACCTTTATTTTACCTTGATACTGGCAAGCCGGGTATCCCAACCGGCTGGTCCGGGGATGGCCTTTTGGGTCAGGGGCTGACCCCCGTCTCTAAACAACGGAGCCGGACGTCTTGAGAATCTGATGGGCCCGCGGGAAACCATCATGCCAATGAGTTTCTTCCCTTCTGGGCTTGTGTTGCACTTGATATCGCATAGATATCGCCACTCTCCGCCCCCAATCTGAAAAGCCCGTTCACCCAGCTTTGCGTTTTCAGCTCAACCCGACTATCGATAACGGCGCCGCACCCGGGATTGGGGGTGTTGAGATTTAAGGACCTATCGGAGCGGCGGCGGCGCAGCAATACCCCCACCGGGGTAAGACTGAGGCGGCGGATGACCTCCGGTCAGCAACGAGAGAGCAAGTTGGGGGTGGAGGAAGTTGAAAGTAAGAAAGAGTAAGGAGTGTATATGTGGGGGACAAACCTGAGATCAACGGCACAGAGCCCGCGCCGCGGCGTATGTGCAGGTAGGTGTGAAGTCGGCATAACTTCACCGAGGGATCGGATCGACTGGATGGAGTTTACAAGTACGGCTATCCCTTTCGTAAGGAAAGTCTTTTGTTCATCCGTCTGAGACGGCTGGGCTTAGTGTGGTGAGCCTGTCGGACGGGCCGGTCTCAAGGATCACAGCCGATTTTGTCGCCACGGGAAGTGGGTTACCTCTGGGGGCATCTGTACGCTTTCGGTGTCTCTCATGTCTTCATGCAAGATACAGCATAAGAAGAGAATGGGCAATAGTTCAACAACTTTAAGGATTGTGGTAAGTGACTGTATAGAGTTCTCGCCGCTTCCCCACGAATAGTGGCATGGCGTCACCGTGTCGGCGATCAATGAGTCCCGTGGGAAGAGGGGACCTGGAACTATTTGCTTCCTCTTCAATACTTTGTCGATCACTTCTATACTAAGCAATACATACAAACCACCCCGAACGTGGTCTTGCCTTGGCCCTGATCTTCCCATCACATCACAAGCAACGAGCCGCGGATGAGCGGCGTGGCGGCCTTCCCGCTACTAGCTTCTCTCTGCAGTCAGCAAGGCATCGGGTAGATGTAAGCCATCGAAAAATCAGGGAGGAAATCCCATATCCGATGGGTTGTAGGAATGGTACGCTTCAACTTGATGTGGTGACCATGCCCCTGACCGACGCGGCCTGCTCAAAACTTTTGTTTCTTCAACCCCGCATCTCACTACATGGAATGGTCCCTCAACGGCCGCATAATTAGATGAATGGACGTACACTTGGTGAAGGCCAGGACCAAGGCGGCCGGCCAGCGTCCGGGTCCACCGCTGGTAGATGGATCAGTTTGGGGGTTTGTGATATTATCTTATCAGAAAGGGATGTACTTGTACATTGTACGTATCCATCCTCAAGGGAGGGTTGGACGCCACTCGCCCCCTCCCACTCACCAATCTTCCTTACCTTCCGTACCTACATCCGCGCTTCCTACCATCTCGGCCACCAACATGCAACCTCCCACCAACAACGCTTAAGCCATCAGAAAGTCCGACCAGTATCGCTTTTCTCCCGTCGTCGTGCATCCCCATAGTTCCAACTTGGCATGTCTTACAAAAGGCAGAACACCTGCAGCAGATCACAGTCCCGCAAGAGTGTACATGTACTGCACAAGGGGACGCAGCTCTGCGGCGTAGACCACTTTTCTGTACATCCCACATTCGGACTTAACTCTGTCTTTTTATATCACGCATGTATTGTACGCATGCCCGAAATGTCGTTGGGGGTGGGGTATGAGTTGAGTGCTTCATGTCTCTTTGCGGCGCAGTTTTTCTTTGTGGTCGACGACGAACGACACCGAGCATGTTTCCTCGATTCCACTATCTGTCCTTGATCTCTTTCAGCCTTCATAGTCAAAGAAACCGTATATCTATTCAGATCAAGATCATGATGATGGTATAGATGTAATGTGGAAAAAAAGCAAACAAACCTTTAAAGTGACAACCAATCCCCTAATCAAAAGAAAACAGATCAACACTCCCCTCTTCTTCTTCTTCTTCCTCCTCCTGTGATCCGGATGACTAAACCCCCTTCTTCGCATCCCTGCATAGCTTACCAACACCGCTTCTACAATCTGCACGCAATAAATAAGCACTGCTTTTTTTTTTTTTTTTTCACCATTCTCCTGTTTGTACTACCACCCTACCCGCAATGAGACGCCAACGCGGCTCCCGGTCAAACTGACAGACTGACAGAGAGACATGTTCTTTTGTCAGAATAAAGCAGGTGTCACGAAGTCTTCTTTCCAAGTCCCAACTGCATCGTCTTCCACCACCATCACCACCACCACCACCACCACCTACACAGCCGCTCCGCCCCTCCCTGCCATGATCTCAGATTTCACAAACGATCAAGGTTGACGAGGTGTCATGTAACACACACACTATCTGCCCGTCAAATATGCGCATTTGCATACATTACATGCAGTTGCTTTGCCGCAAAGTCTCACTTGTACAGGCGGCGTAAAGATGTACCACTCGATAATTAATGACTTGCATCAAACCTGAAAGTAAACAAAATTCGCCACCTCACTCACATGGTACAGAGGAATGACACATACAGAGACACACGCGAACAACCAGCAGCATGCAAGAGGATCGAGTGGTAAGAAACAGTTGGAACACAAAAAAAAAACCAACTTTCTCTCTTTCCTGTTACACGTTTCCACACACAATACAAATACACACAACAATTACCCGCAGCAACAACGACAGTACATGCAGAAATAAAGAAAAATGGGGGTATCATAGGAAAAAAACCAAGCCAAGCCCGCACATACACACACACCCCGTTAGTTAGTAGTAGAGTGCCAGCCAGCCAGCCAGTCCAGTCCAGTCCGGTCCAAAGTGCTCCAAGTGAAAAAGACAAGTACAAAAAAAAAAAGAAATGGACAAAAACACATAAACAAGAAAGGAGAAACAAAAAACCCCAACAGATGGACAGATTAACAACCTCCCATCCCCCTGCCCCACCACCCCCCTCTTTTCTTTTTCTCTCACCAAAAACCCCCCCGCTCGCGTCAATGACAAGGAAAAAGGGGAAAAAAGAGAGAGAGAGAGAGAGAGAGAGATCAACTGATAAAAGAAATCCCCCTCCTGTGACCGGCTTTGAGTCCCATGTAAATGCTGTACGTAGCCACGTCCTATATCGCAAAACCATTAGTATCAATCCAAAAGACAAAAGGGGGAAAGGGGACAAACAAGAAGAAAAAAAAAAAAAGAAAAAAAACTTACCCTAGTAACAACACTCCCAGCCCCCACAGTCGACCCCCTCCCAATCCTAACCCCAGGCAAAATGACCACATTCGCCGCAATCCAAACATCATCCTCAATGACAACAGGCTTTCCGTACTGTGCCCCAGTGTTTCCCGCCCTCCTCCTAGGATCCGTACTGCACGTCCCCGTATAGATACATACGTTCGGACTGATAATCACATTGGTTCCGATCCTGACCTCGCAAACGTCATTGATCAGACAGTTCCTCCCAATCGACACATTGTTGCCAATCTGGATATTGTATCCGTAGTCACAGTTGAACGGGGCTTCCACGGTCGCGTTCTCTCCCACCCTGCCCGTGTGCGTGACGGGGGACATGACGGTAGGAGACAAATGCACGCCTTCGCGAGGGTGGAGGATGTCCCTGAACAGTCGCGCGCGCTCAGTCGGGGAAACGCCAATGTTTGGGTTGGTCGAGTTGTTGAACCGCCAGCAGGCGGCGTTGCACCGCTCTCGCTCGAGGACGAGCTCCTTGTCGAAGGGGTAGTACTGCCTGCCGTTGAGCATCTCGTCCTTCTCGCGGCGCGGCCTATCTGACGGGAACGTGTGTGAGAGGGCCAGCTGGGCAGTGGCTTGGGGCCCGCCTGAAGAGGATGATGATGCTTGACCTTGTGCGGTGGGAGGAGTGGCAGTGCGGCCGGTGTGGAGGCTATAAGGAGGGACTGGTGATATGGCGCTTTGAGGAGGTGGCGGTGGTGGCAGCGATGGTTGTTGTTGTTGCTGCTGCTGCTGCTGCTGCTGGTGGTGGTGGTCCAGATCTGTGGTCCTGGTGAGATCGTGCAGAGGCGGTACCCGCTGGGGATACTCCTTGGACGGTCGCTCTGAGAAGGTAGAATGGGGAGTAGCAGCGCTGATGGGAGTGGGGAACATGTTTGAGGAAGACATGTTGGATGCTGATGTCGTGTATCCGGAGAGGGCAGAGAGCTTGTTGTCTGGGCTCATTATAGCGCTTGGAAGTGTCGATGCCAGCGTCGATGCTGTCGGCCTGTCGTCGTCTGTTTGCAGGGGACGACCTTGAGGGGGAGTAATCCGCAGCGTGGGCTGTCCGCGGTTATAAGGCAGAGGGTCGCGCTTTGCTTGCTGACTCAGTGGTGGTGGTGGTGGTGGTGGTGGCGGTTGGGTGGGATAGGGTTGTTGTTGAGGCATCCCGTAAGCCCCAGGTGGTACATAGTTGGGATCCTTGGACTCGATATTGACCTGGGTGGGCTTACTCTCGGGTTTTTGCCAGGTTCCCCTCTGCGGCGGGTATCCGGCGCAAACAAAGCCACCCCGGATACAGTTGTTACCTGAAGGATTGGTTAGCTTCTCTTCTGCCACTCCAAAAACAGTGCGGCGCGACCACAAAAAGAGGCCCATGTAAACACAACCCCAGAAAAAAAATAAAAAATAACCCATGCATGCACACAACAACTCACATTCAGGCTTCGTCTCGTCGCATTTCTTCTTTCGTCTTCTGCAGGTAAGACATCCGGTTTTGGTCCTGTTGCTGAAGTTACGCTTCCGCTTCTTGGGATCCGACTGGATGACACCGTCCCTGCGCTGCTCTGGCGTGTATTGGCCCGGGTAACCCCGGTCATCGCCGTCTGGGCTCTGGTCGCCATAGTCGACGCTATCTCCCTGACTTGTTGCTCTTCGTAGACGGTCGCCTGCTTGATCATCTGACTGGGCAGATACTGGTCCAGCCGAGTAGGGCCCTTCGTAGCTAGAATTGCGCTCGTCTCTCGACTCCCTCGAGTGCCATTGCTCACCGTCGTCGTCTCGTCTGTCGTCTGGCCTGTCGTCCCGCTCCCGCTCCGTTTCTCGCTCCGTTTCTCGCTCCCTATCCCGCCTATCGTCGCCATAACCACGGTAACCTTCCCTCTGAGGCGTGCTGTACCCTTCGCGGGACTCTGAGTGAGGCCGTTGAGAGCCAAGCTGCTCAAGCCGTTCTGGCCGTTCCCGTTCTGCCCTCTCGCTTCTTTCTCTCCTTTCGGATGGCGATGGCGGGCGTTCTCTCCCGGGTGAGTCCGAGTTTGATCGCTTGCGCTTGTTTGAACCTTCGGGTTCGGGTGGAAATGCAGCTGCGCCGGGAAGTGGGAGCCTATCGTGGTTGTTACTGGGTGGCCTGGGATCTGCGTTGCTTGATTGGCCGTTTGCTCGTTCTGGCTCTGCGGTCCCGTTTATCACTTCCGTCAGCCGTGGGGAGCCTCCATTGAGAGCCGTGAATGTCGCCATCTTCAAGGGCGACGTGTAGTTCTGACGTGAGTGAGTGAGTGAGTGAGTGAGCGAGCGGTGCAAGGCACCAAGAATCGGTCGGTGAGGCAGCCTAGTCAAACTGCACAAGATCCGATCGCGGTTGCACTCCCTCCGCAAAGACCCCCAAGGCTGAAACGTCTTATCGACACCAACGCGGGGCGGTGGTTAATATGTGTGATGGACAATGACGAAAGTGACGCGCAGAGACGATGATCGTGAGAGGAATACCTCTGGTGTGGCAGGCAATGAGAGGGTAAAGATGAAGAGGAGGAAGCTGAGTGAGCTGCCACATGCGACGCTTGTGCCCTGATATGGTCAAGTGCATTCAACGTCGGGCTGTGAGGGATCGTGGGATTCACTGATGAATCAGCGTTAAGAAAGTGTGATCAACCTGCAGGATTTCCCGGATGCGATGGCGCCAGTGGATGAAGGGCGGGGATCGGTCGGCGCTCGTGCGTCCGTCACCCAGCCCTGGCTTCCTTCGGAACTTGATGGTGTTGTGCTGGCGCCGGTGCTCAGCGGGGAGTCGTAAGTCGTGAGTCGTGAGAGAGGATGAACGCTCTGTAAATAAATGCAACGGCAAACCGCCACACACTCTGTCCGCCTCCGGACGATGGTGTTTGTTGAAGTTGATGGATATGACACGTCAGAGAGCCACCAAGGGGACCAAAATCAACATGGACGACCAAAAATGGACAATGATATGGTATGTAATATGCGCAAATCGCAGCTGCAGCTCAGGTTGGAAAAACCGTTAATGAAGCTGCTGCTGTGCGGAGGACGCCACCACTTTTCCCCCCCTTCTTTGGACAGGACAGGACAGCACAGTGTTTGTTGGTTAGGTATACTTGGTCAACGACGACGACGACTTGATGCGGTGACGGTCTCGAGAAGCTTGATCCGAAGCCAAAGCCAGACCCCAGCCTTCCTCGAGTCGGGATGGTGTGGGCGCTTGGCCCTATTTAACGCGCGATTACAGAATTCGCTGCGTGCTGCGCCTGTCGGGAACGAGCGAGGCTGGTAGTGAGTGGATATAAAAGAATGGGGAAATGGTACCGCTTGTGTGCTTGCGGAATGCCGGCCGAGGTGGTATGTGTACTGCAAGTAGCTCCCTCCTCAAGGACGGACGACGGATATCAAGCGCCTGTCGCGGACCGGCGCACAAAACATGGACACAAAAAGGCGAAGACGTGAAAGGGGAAGGGGGGGTGGTGGTGGCAACCAAATAATCCAGCGCTGCCTTTTCGTCAAATGTTCGCAACAAAAAACAGACAAGCGTCAAATGCAAGGGCGGCGGCTTGCTTTGGGGGTGGGAGCGAAGCCACAAGTCGCACAGACGCGAGCTGGAATGAGAATGAGAAGCGTCGAGATCGGGCAGCTGGGCAGGCAGGGAACAAGCCAGGGTTGGAGGGATTGAAGCTCGTGTTGTATGTAATAAGGTGTGTGTGGGTATGTCTGTACCTATGTGTGTGCCTTTTGGTAAGAGAGTGATTAGTGTGTTAGTGTGGGTGAAGTGTGAGCGAAGTGCGCACCGAAGAAAAGTTCACCCGGTGAGAACGAGTGCGATCCTAGCGCACCCAATGTGATTTGAGCCACACCATTCGATGTCGAGTTACCCGCGCATCTAGATGAGGGTACATGGGAGTCCCCGCTCTCCCCCCCCGCTACAAAAGTAACAAACACGCCGTCTGCTCCAGCCGCGACAAGCTCCCCGCACGCTCCGTCACCGTCTCCCAACAGCCCTTGTCAGCACCTGGCGAATAGGTGACATGGCGTCTAGCCGGGGGGGGTAGACGCTCGTCACCGCACATGTACTGGTACTTTGAGACGGGATGCTCATGCTGATGCCGGGGTGTTGGATTTCCCCCTTGGGAATAAGTGCGGAAAGGACACTCCCTCCCGCTGATGATGAGCGGCCGGGCCAGGCACTTGCAGTTTTCGAGTGTTTTTAACGAGCCCATGCCAAGCGCTGCGATTGTTCTTGGAAGTTAGGGGGCCCCACTGCCATTCACTGCCGTCACAACGTCCCACATTGATGATGATGATGATGATAATGATGATGGTGATGGGATATCATCCTTGACCGTCTACGTCTTTGCGAGTCTTTGTCGAGAGAGTGGACTGAAACTGAATGCTGCTCAGACCGTGCGGTTGACCGTTATTCCCAGACAAACGGCGCAGGGCCCTGTCCTTTCATGCGATCTGATGGTTGTGAGTGATGCTGACGGGCGATTAAAAGCCGCCAAGGATTGGCGACACCCAAAGCATCGCTCAAAAGGCAAATCAACGACTTACACAGCCGAGAGGGGCGGCTATCGTCTGTTCCTTGCGCCGTGTAACATGGGACGTGCTGATGTCGAGGTAAATTGTACGGAGGTGCCCTCTGAGGATGGTCTCACCTGCGGTGAAGCTCCTGTGCCCCACAGCTGGCTTGTGCCCCTGTCATAAGATCTGGAGGCGCTGATCAGCTCTGCGGGATATAAAAACGAAGAGACCTGGTTGTCGACGGCAATTTGATGTCTGGGAGCAGATGCACGGCAACTCTCGCCCCCATATTCAATCTCTGGATCTGAGGCAGATGCATCATAATTTGCCAGTTGGTTGCTGAACCCCTGTCGGTGCGATCTCCGTACGAATACGGAGGACTGTAACCTGCAACATGTGTAGAATTATCCGTGCCCGTGCACCGTCAAGAGGGAGTCGTCCAAAGGCTGGAGCTTGTTGTCACTTTGTTTCTAGGCTTCTGGCCAGTTTCTGTGGCCTGCCGAGTGCCCGGTCGGCTGGCTCCAGGAATCGCCTGGATTTCTTCCTGGCCGACAAAACAGACCAACTCTCGCAGCAACAGCTGATGGTGTGTGGTGATGAGATGTTTGAAGCGAGCTCCAGGTCTCACGCAGACCAATAATGGAGGGGTCAATGACAGGGGTAAATCCTACCATGTAATGCAATCTCATTTTTTATTTTTTTTCAGTGACTGCATCTTTCCCTCGTCGTCGTGTATGTCTGGAAGTCTGTTCACACAGATGCATGTTGCCGAGTGCCTGTCCCACCACCGCACCTCGCTGTGCCTCTCGCGAAAGATGCAGGACTGCCAATCGGCCATCAAACCGAAGGTAGGTTTGGTCGGTGAGATGACAAGTTGGCAGAAGAACTCAGCTGGTGAGAAGAAAGAAAAAGCTCAACGTGGTCAGAAGAATGCCTCGGCTGATGTCCAGATCACGTCTGGATGGACGCCAATACTGCACTTTCAAGGCATGGATCCCTCTGGCCAGCCTTCCCTCGACGTCCATTTTCGGGCAAGTGCGCGCGGTTTGTGTGGTTGACGAAGTTGGGATACCACCATCACGTCGTGCCCAGAGCTACGCTGGGGGACATGGCGTCTTTCTGGCGGCGATTGGGGAGACGATACTTTGCAGTAGTCGGCCATCAAGTTCAACCCGTCGGGCCTGTGCCTCGACCGTGCTCCAAAAACCTCAGTGCGTCCCCACATTACTTGTAAGGATGAAGCCCACTTTTTGATTCTGCGGCATCTGCCATCGACAGCAGCGTTGTTGAGGATGAAACCCAGCGTCGCTAATCTTCCGAAAAGCGGTGTCCGGGAAAAACAGGGGACGGGCAAAGATAATTTTAGCAACCGCACCCCAGATTGTCTCTGCCCGCAACCTGCATGCTGTCACCCACACTGGGCCATTTACACTAATATCTGGAACTGCGACATCTGCGACATCCTTTCCCCGTTCGGTGCGAATGAACTCTTGTGACTCCGTTCGAGCCAGGAACCGACGGGGCCCGCCGATCCCAGTTGTGGTTCGTGATTGGTGGATGGCGAAAGAACGTTCCTTTTTTTCCCTTTTCCATGGGAATGATTGGGCAGTTATCAAGATATTTCAACCTATTGGACAGGCGGGAGTTGGGTCCATTCTAAGAAGCAGGAGCCAAACAGAAGCCGAATCAAGAGACGAGCCGGCATGATGCATGCGCCCCTCGACAGCATGTTCATCCCGTGATGAAGGGCGCATTTTGATGAGTGCGGACTGCGGTAATCGCGATTCGCAGCTGCGCTGGCCGGTCTTGGTCACAGTCCGGCGCTGCGACACTGCGACACTGTGCACCATGCAACCGTCGCCAACGACATCAATTCGTCGCCAACAGTTTATTGAATAGGGTCCAACCGCATGGATCTTGGTTCCGGTTTTGATTGTCTCGACTATCGAAAACTTTGTTTCTCATGGTCAGTTGGTGATCTCTGGGTGTGAACTTAGTTTTGTAAGTTGAGTAATCTTTGCAGGGGTGGGCACAGCGGTGTGGTGCGATGGTCATCAATTGATACGGGGGGTGGAAGCATGCAAATGACAACCTGGTCAACGCGTGTCAACCTGGCGACGCGCTAAAAAGAATGCTCGACCAAGACGACAGTGACGAGTGGAAATCCCACCTGGTGACGTGACAAGACCAGGCAGTGGAAGTGAAAGCTTCATTGGCGACCGTCAGATCATGGGATGGCAGCTGGCGCCCGAGACGGCACAAAGTCCGAAGCAAGCTCGGAGGTGAAAATTTTGGGTTCGCATCCGAGAGGCGCCTGGCACTTGAATTCCAGGTTGCACGGACTCACCGGACATGCTCGAAGTTGTCAAACTGCAAATATGGAAAGACCTCTCCTGCGCAGCACCTTCCTATACTCTCGAGATGTTGGAATCTTTGGTTGCTGTGGAGTCCCTCGAACCCGTGACTTGGTTCCGAGTATAACCCCCCCCCCCCCCTCTGATTCCATCTTCCCTCTTCCATGAAACCAAGCTTGCAAAAAATGAACTGCAAGCTTAAATGACCGTGTCTTCAAAACCTCGGCGCCATCACCGCCCGCCATGCAGCAAGCGGATGTCATGCAGCCTCATCCTGTAATAATTTACTCATGTGCTGCGTGTGTATGCAAGGCGGCAGAAACAACGACGGCAGACAGAGGTCAAGCGTTTCGCTTGAACGGCAAGCGTCATCTCGTAGGTTCATGATGGCCACCTCGTCGGCCGCAGATGCATCCACACTTGACAACCCAATCTAAATCATGTACGGACGGGAATGCCGAACATTTACATATGTATGTACGTACATATTGTAAGTGTAAAACATGTCATGTCGGATGCCTTGTCGTCGGGTCAAAAACAGGCGGCTCTGCAATTGCTTTTGACGCCGCGGCATGGCGCTTACCTTTCCACCCCCATGAATACAGGAATAGCACCTTATGTCTCCTCTCATTGGTCAGCCCCCTAGCCACCTCAACCGCCAATGACCATCAAAGCGTCTAAACGCATGCTCGGTTTCCAAACGCCTGCAGCATCATTAAACATCCAGGCCCGGCCAGCCCTATGCCGGTAAACCAGAATTACGTGCAGTGGCTCCCGTTTGTGTTCCTGACAATCTCGGTCCTTTCAGGGTACCTGATCTCCTTTTTGAGAGATCGTGGCGCTTAGGTTGAAGCCGCTCCTGGGGATCCTGCAGCTCGGGCGGTTGCGGCTCAAGGTTATTGGGACGACAGGTCAAGATCTATGATTTGTATATTCCAATAATGGCGGCAAAGGCAAGCGGTTACGGTACCTAAGACAGCTATATCTTGTGATCCTGCCAACCTTGGAGCCACTTCCCCTACCTCGGGTAGTTATCGAGATGCTGACCACCTTTTCTTGATACATGCAAGTAGGTATCTACGTATGTACATACAACCTATCACATCGTTTACCGCCGCCACATCTAGATGGGCGTCTGCGCCTAACCCTCGAAGCGTCTCGATATAGAAGTTCATGAACCATCCATCTATGTACAGGTACCAAGCGCCCACGATAGATCGCGACGGTACCTGCGTCTGGGAAGAACGCCACCGAGCCCAGAATGCTCTCGAAGCCTGACGCCGTAATCGTGCAGGTTGCCTTTGTATTGGTCGCCTGTGTCCGAGCATCTCAATATTCACTAAGCCCGTATTCTTCCACCTGCCCATATCACCGAGGCCTCCTCGTCGCACATGATGTCTTGCCGACTTACTCTGCATCCGAAGTGGTTGAGATGTGTTGATGATGTCAGGTGCAGTTAACCGCTCAGCTCGCCTCATTACGCACGTCAGTCACCTTGAAGGGCGTTTGACAAGGTGATATCGGCCTTCGTTCACAGCGGTAGAAGCTAATTACCAGGCAAGGCAAGACTGCTGTTGAGAGGTTGCCGGCGAAGCAGCCTGTAATTTCGCCAACGTAAACAACCCCCTTCTTCTGGTAATTAGTCCGCCGGCCCAAAGGTGGTGCTGATTATGACGTGCCATGGACAAACTAAAAGAATACTCGACAGACTTGACCCCCCATCTGTCTGTATCTCGGCACGGAACTGAAGCGCATCTTGGAACCTGCTCACAGGACTTCAATAGGAAATGGCTATCATGTGTGGTTCCTCAGCCAATCAAGGGGTATGTATATAAGCTCCCTTACCTGAGCGACCACCAGCGAAGTAGCTAAAACTTGGAATTCCCTCCAAACTGACCTGGTAGTATAATTTGCCGTGCGCCACTCGCAGAAAAGGCTTGAAACCCCCGAGAAGAAAGAGCGCTGAAAAATAATGAAAAATAATAAGAACAATCGCGCCGGAGCAGAAGAAGATAGAAGGCCCTTGGCTAGAGACCTTTTTTTTAGGCCTTGGGTTTCGAGTCTGAAGTCGGTCATTATTCTACGTCTTTGGGATAACCAGAAATTAATCGAGGTGCCGGAAAAGTCAATATGCAA
This sequence comes from Cladorrhinum sp. PSN332, assembly GCA_033297175.1. NCBI lineage: Eukaryota > Fungi > Ascomycota > Sordariomycetes > Sordariales > Podosporaceae > Cladorrhinum > Cladorrhinum sp. PSN332. The sequence goes on along the minus strand of MU858821.1, from coordinate 139,364 downwards.
TGCCAACAAGAATCTGGGAAGACTAACCATCTAAAACCCCGACAGAGCCAACAGGCATCCATCCGCGTATTCTTTTTAATTACTCATGATGGCCATAATCTCATAGCTTTTTCTAGCCGCCTCTCTTGATCCCTCTACCTCTCCTGACAAACTCAACACCTGACCTCCACCCCTCCCTTACTAACCGTCAGATACTTGACTCCCTTATAAGGCTTCACGTTCTCGCCCAAACCCCTGCTCTTCCTGGCATCGATGATAATGCTCTCCACCTTTAGTCCGCTCGCCAACCACCCTTTGACCGCAAAGCTCACCGACGCCGAACTGGGCATCAAGATCTTATTCTGCGCCGTCTTCCGCTCCGCTTTTTCCTCATCGCCCTCCACCGCCTTCTCGGGTTTATTAGCACTGGCAGAAGCCTGGTATGGCTCATCATAGCTGTAATCCCTTCCTCCCGAAGCATTGAACCCAAACCCAGTAGGATCGTCCTCATTTTCATCCCCGTTGAGCTGCCCAACAACCGTGCATCGTAAAGCATATGACGAGATACCCTGAGCAAGCTCTTTATTCGAGATGGTCCATTCCAAGACCCGATCGCCAGGGTTGTATGTAGCGTCGCCCTTGCTTGGCCGAATCTCTGGCAAGTTCCGTACATCGGCCGGCAAGGGGATCGTAACGACCACATCGTGAATAGACGGCGACGCTGGAGTGCCGGGCTGTGGTAATGCTCCAAATCCCCGAGCTCCCGGACCTCCTCCCCTATTCGCCGCCTGCGTCCCCAAACCAACTTTGTGCAGTTGAAGCCTGACCTCAAAGTCCGACCCTGTGGTTCCTAATGCTGTTTTGATTTCCAACGTAACGGGCAGTTTAAGGTTAGCATTATTGGAGGGTTTGCCGTCTGTGAATGGGAGCAGGTCGACTTCGTATCCTGCGAGCGTGAATCGTCCATCTGGCGGGATGAAGCTGAGGAGGCCGGGTTGTTCTCTCCATTTTGCCAGACGAACACAGGGATGGAATACTGGCAGGTCAATGATGCTTTTGAGGTTGTGTTTGCCTGATGGGCCCGTGAGAGTGACGAGGATGTCGGGGACACCGGAAACTTTGGAGGTGAATGCGATTGTGCCGTTCGCAAAAGCTGCAAGCGGCCGACCCGACGGCGCGAGGGTGACAGAGAGCGTTTCTATGACGTCGGCGTAGAGCTCGTTCGAGGTGTGCCGAACGTTGGCTCGTCTCCAGGCTAAAGCTGGCGTGTTTTGAGCCAGGAGGGAGGGGTTGCTCGGGGAGCCGAAGCTTGTACCGAAGGGCGCTTTTGTCGGAAGGTTCAGATTCCCCAGCAGCTTGTCCATGAACCCTTCCACCTCGACCATGTCTCGCAGCGCGTTGGGCTCTGTCGTGTTGATGGTGCCGGCATCGCACATCTCGGTCAGGAGTTGGGCGACAACATCGTAGTTGCTTTCGATCTTGTGCGCCAAGAGGGGTGCGCCGAGGAACTCCTCGAAAGAGTCAACGATTCGGTGAAGAAACTCGAGAACCAGGAGTGGCTCAACCTCGGAAGAGGTAGTTACGAGAAAGAGTAGGTTCGCATGGGTGAGACTGAAGACGAGAGTCGGTGGGTTGGTGTTCGGTAGGTATATGAGGTTGGGACGCGGGGCGGGGTGTTCGAGGTAGAGGGGAAGCAGGTATGTTGCCGACAGCGGTCGCGACGTATATGTATGCGAGAGGACCAGAGTGCTGGAGCGGGTGTTAGGAGGGCCTCTGAAGCATGTCTAGAGAATCTTACTTGTGCTCGTCAAAGATATGCAGCGCCTCAATGACACCATTCATGATTTCTGTTTTATCTTTGTTGATGGGGGGAAACTTTTAGGCGGTTGTTGGACTGCAGCTCCCGCTGAGAGAGAGCACTGACGCAATGAGCAGCCATCAAGTCTTGGCACGCCATGGCATATCTGGCGGCGGATGCCAAATCCCTACCAATTAAAAGTCTCGATGCGTCTCACACACTCTCACTCGACATCAACCAAACTTACACAAGCCCTTCACCATGGCCAAAGACAAAGACATCCCAAGTCTTCCGGTTCTTGATAAGCCAGAGAAGCTTCAAGATCTGTTGAAACAAGATCGAGGAGATGACTGCTTGTCATGCAGAATTGTTGGTATGTTTTTTTTTCCCCCTGCAGCACATCTCAATCATCTCGTCCGAACTCTCACTAACACGTCTGTTCTGTCACCTTAGGTGGTGGTGCCTTTCTCGGTCTCGCAGCTTACAGCTACATTACAGGCCAACAGCAATTAGAGTTGGCAAAGGCAAAGATCTTGGCAAGCAAGTCGCCATTCGGCATGCGAAGCAGGAGGATGGGCATCACCGGCATCTCGCTCGGGCTTGCCTGGCTTGGCATCTGGAGGCTATTCAAATAAAAGGCTGAAAGAGGAGCCTTCAATCAGGAGGATGGACGTGGTGTGTGGCTTCGAGGGAAAGAGTAATTATCAATGCAAAATAAAAAGTTCGGGCCCAAACTTTTTCTCCGTGTCGGCTTTCCCTCTCTGGTAGAAATACCCCCAATGGATGTCCTGAAACTGAGCCTGGCCAACGATCTTGCACTGGGAAGTGAGATGGCCAACCGTACCCAACGGTATCTCTCCGGGCCACTCGAGTTTTCCGTATTGCGATTCCCACCCAGTGATCATCTCGACTCCCTTCGAGAGCTCAACAGCGTCTCTGGCATGTTTTTCGGTCTGCTGCTCCAGCTTTGAACCTTTAGGAGCACCCGGGACCGCTCTCAATACAAGAGCATCACAAAACGGCACTACTGCCGCACACATATCACCGGCTCGAGCCTGCACCGGCACGGACCCGAGTCTTCCCGTTGAAGTCACGGCAAGCCTGCAGCCTGGGAGATCCAGTTGCCTCGCCTGCTCCCCCCACATCTTCCAACTATTCCAAGTGTGTTCCTCTAAAACAGTCCCCCATTCGGATCTCTTCAGCACCGGCGGATGCAGCGTCAGCCACCTGGAGCATTCGTCAACGAACACCTGAAGTTCCGCCACCTGCTGTCGATGCTGGAAACCTCTGAGCGATTCCAAGACGTCGTGGCCGGGTGTGAGATCCCCGACCCCGAGCTTGTAAATCCCCTCGCGTAGGTCCTCGAGGGCCTTGATATAGTCATGGTGGAAACGGGTCTTGCGCCGGCCCTCCTTTGGTTCGCAACGCTCCTTCAACAGGGGCGCTTCCGGCCCCAGACTCTCGATTGTGCCGAAGCCGAAGCCCACCGATATCATAACTGGTACATCATCAGGCATGACCGGAAGGCCATTGGGAAACCTCCAATCTCTGAGGCCATGCCAGTTATAGTACCACGTCTTTGCGCGCTTCGGCAAGCTCCAGTCCGGAGCCCAGGAAGGGAGGTCTTGCCGCCTACTTTCCAAATCCCTATTCTCCATATTGTCTAGCAACATTTCGAACCCATTAATACCCCCTTTCGACCCTCCGTAATGGCGAGTCCGGTTTTTATCACTTTGTGAGTACGTTGAAGCGATGTATCTGGCCACTGAAGTGTACACCTCCCCGAGCGTTTTGCTGTAGTCGACCTGAAAGAAGGGCTTCCAGTCGTCCGGCGTCGCAATTCCCAGGTGCGCAAACACCACGTCCCTCGGATCCGTCACGCCCATTCCTCTTCGCGATTTTAGCAGGTCCAGCAGTCTTCTCTTGTTCTCTTCTGTTGCCCTGTCCATCCCCGCGAGCATCAGCTGGTCCGGACTCACGGCGTTTGGTTGCTGTTGCTGCCCGTCCCACAGCGAAAGGAACAGAAAGTCGGCCCACTTAGCTCGCCGTCGGCCCATCTGGACCCAGGGATCTTTGGAGAGAATGAGTTCCTGGAAGATCCAGGTCCGGTGGAACCAGGGCTTGTCGAGGATTCGGGACTGGTGAGCTGCCGAGCTGATAGCCGAGATCTCGTCCGGGTCCTCGGATCTACGTAGGGCGAGATCAAGGAACGCGGTTTCCTCTGGCGTCGGGGTTGAGCTGAGATAAACGACGGTGTGGTTTGCGTTGGAGTAGATGGAGTCCATCATGGCGACCTGGAAAGATCGCTCGGGAGTGGATTGCTGGTTGATGCATAAGGCGTCTGCCCACACGTGGAATACTCGCCGGGCATCTCGAAGATCCCGCAGCGCCGTGTCAAGGGAAGCCGTGATGACGATTTCCTTGTCATCTATATAGATGATGCTGGTCTGCGAAGCGTCTCCCCAGACGTAGGAAAGCGCTGTGTACTTGTCGATGAGGTCCGCTTGTAGTTTGCTCAGTTTTGTGCGGTGCAGGGTGCCCCTGAGCGGCGCAGCATGACCGGGTGAAGGGAAGAGGTGGAGGAGTCGGATTGAATCCCCATCGTTCGGTAGGGGTTCGTAGACATACGGTTCTTTGTTCATTCTAGCAGATTTTTCGATGCTGTCATCTATGCAAGATACCTGTTTTAGGCTGGAAACTGGAACCTGGAAGTTGGGCAGTTGCCTGAGTGGTGCTGGTGTTGGGTGCTGTGCCTGACACCCCACAGTGTGGCCTGCCAAGATCCCCCTGAACCGACTCACGTAAACAAAGCACACTCCGGCTTTCTAAGCTTGGATATTCTCTTTCCCATTTATGTATTATATACAAAATCACACCTTGAACCCCCTGACTTATACCCTCCTCCGACATACCATATCACTGCGCGGATTGTGGCGTAACTCCCTTGAGTTCTATGTCGCCCCCCTTCTTCAGCGTATCAACAATCCATATCGCAAACAGTGGTTTATCGTCACCTGCATCTGCCGCATTCATCATAGCAGTACCCCCAGGGCACCGTGTCGTTCCAATTCCCAAGCGGTATGCTCGTCCGTCTTCGGATCCATCCTTGCCAGCACTCTCCCCTCCCTCCTCTCCCTTCTGATACACGTTCCCGTCAACCAGCAACGCCAGAATACTCGCAAGGCTTGTCGCCGGTCTAGGCAGCACGGCCATTTTGGGCGCCAGCGCCCAGCTCAGGGCGGCGAAGAGCAATACAGCAGCCAGCAGCCCCTGCATGATTCTAGTTGATCGTTCGTCCTGCATTACCCTCGGCGTCGAGGCATACACGCTGGCCGGATAAACAGTCGTGTTGAGCTCCCCTTGGCCAGTCCTCTCGAAAACTCCCTTGTCGTTCATATGCTCCACAATCGAGGCGTTTGCGTAATAGCCGGGGGTCGGTATTCGTGAACCAGTGCTCAGATACTGCGCCATGATGATGCCGTGCTGGTACTTGATGGCGTCGACTACTGTTTTGACCTGTTCAGATTCCTGGTCGCCAAGCGTCTCGAGGGGCAAACCCCGCGGGGAGTTGATAAGCAGGCTAAAAAAGTCGTCGAGTACCACGCCTTTATGTGATAATTTGAAAGAGCGCAGTCCCTCATACCCGGACGCGTTGAACACGGTCCTGGAGTTTTGGTTGGATGGCTCGATTATAACGTGAGCCGTGTCCCGTTTCGGCACTGGCGGTTTGTGGGGGCGGATGGCAAGGTCAGGCCCCCAAAATGTCGCTTCAACATCGATGCTCTCGACCGTGCCATTGCAGCTCAGAGCTGATGCCCTTGCCGACCCTGGCTTGCCATTAGCACCTCGGACGTATGTCCCCCAGACATAAAAGTAGCTGCCACAGCCGAATATCCCAATATGCTCCGAGTTGGGCTGAACAGCGGCGAAGACACCTTCTGAGACCCGTTCGTCATCCTGTTCAGGGAGATGGAACACGGCGGTTGCTTGTAGCTCAGGTGACCCATCCCATCCATACATGCCATACGTTTCGGGGCAGAGCGACTTGATCCCGGCAACGTTGACCCTGACGGTGTCTCCAGAAGGCCATGGCTTGGCTTGCCACTTCGACCGCCCTCCCTGGCCCGTTAGGTTCTGGGACGGATCGATATGCAAAATGTCGGCAGAGACCTTCCCCTGAGAATGAAGCGTGCATGATAGCCCTCCCCTGAGTGCGGGTACCACGGTTTTTATCTCCAGTTCGGAGATATTTGATGACTGTTTGAGGCCATCAAGGGCCAATGCTGGAAAAGCAAGGTCTTCGTAAGTAAATTCTGGGTACGAGAGGTTGCTCTGAAGCAAGAGAGTTGACACGACAGACGCTTCAGCGCTTGAGTAGCCCGACGACGAAGATACACCTGAGTAGATGGTATAATACTGATTATACATATCTGAAGTAAATGATCCCACGAGTCTGAGCAGCTGGTCTGACGTGTGGGGCTTAGCATTAACAAAGTAGAGTGATCCAGAAACAATACCAAGCAAGCCGGCACACATGGCAGCCACCGTTGCCGCAGCGGCAGTGAAGTGTCGGGTCCTTAGTTCCACGAGAAGGGCATGCGGCCCCACAAGGCCCCGAAGGTTCAAGCCGACAGACTCTCGTGGCGGCGTAGGCCCCTTGCTGAGAGCGTGGTATGGCACAAGACTTCGCAGCTCAGAATCTACCGACACAAAGAACATGCCCATAAGGCTTGCTGCCAATGTAGGCAGCAAAGTCCATGAATAGTGGAGATAAATGAGGCTTGGAATGTATGGGCCTATTCCGTCATCTCTTTCGGCTTTTCGTTGCAGCACCTCGAGCACAGCAATCGTGCCCACAAGGCATAGACAGACTGCTGCGCGTGAGTCTAGGCGCACGCTGAGAGGTTGATGGAACTTTGGCGTGTTATTTTTTGAGTCCCTCTCCGCCAAAGCGCTTACCACATCATCAGCCTTCTCAGGCAAGCGCCCTGTCCCTCTCAGGTCTTCTGGAAAAGAGTGTGCAAAACTCTCAGCAAGAGCCTTGGTCCCCAGTATTGTCGTTGGATCTCCCTCCAATGAGAAATCTTTTGGAAGTTTAACCACAACCAACCAGAGGGCAAGAGCCGACAAAAGACACAACGCTGCCAGGATGTGTGCCGTTAGAGAGTGAACAACAAAACGGTCCCGAGGGATTGTCGCATAGCCCGAGGCAACCCCCACTGCCTGTTCCATTAGAGTGCCCCGGGTCAAGAACGCGGCCTCTTTGCGATAAAAGGAGCGGGCAGAGAAGCCAAGCGCGGTGGCGTTGTGGATTGAACGCTCCTCGGGATATGAGGCATTGCCAAGTGCAAGCATTGCAGTGATGAGGTTGTCGATCTGCCGGTTCATGACGCCTCTATCCCACCCACTGTCCTCCCACCATTTCTCCTCGATTGTGCCCAGAAACGCAGTTCTTAGAATAGACCATAGAACGAGCCGATCATCGTTATATGTGTTGAGAATGGCCGTGGCGATGTCCCAAGCGTGGAGGTCGCCGAGCCTTCTTGGTTGAGGTGTTTTAGCAGGTACCACTCGGGGGAAATCATCCCCCCCGCCTTGGAAGACGTCAACATCAATGATGCTGTAGGTGGGCTTGCAAATCAGCTGTTGGCTAGTGCGTACGGCTGTATCTGTTATGTTGGTATGTTTGGTCCTCTCCCACCAAGTGCCGGCTGTTCTGAGGGTTACATCTAGGTCTAAAGTTACCAATGCCAGTCGCCAACTATCGAGGTCAGCCGGGTCGGGAACGACACCGTCGTCGGACTTGCACTGTCCAGTCACCACAGAACCGGCAGTCAACTGGGTGGCCAGCGGCTTTTCGACTGCGTCGGAGTAAACCGTCGACGACTTGAGGGTGAATAAACGGCCCGAGGTGACAAAATTACACCCGGGCGCGTCGAGGTCAAAATTAAGTGTCATGATGAACTGGCCACTAGTATCTCGTCCAGCCGTTGTCGAAAAGTTGGTCATAGTCGCTGGCTGGCATTCCAGATCGTTGGTGAGACCCTCTACTGTGACGTGAACCTCAGAGCCCGCGACGGAGGGCGCCTGAACCGACTGGTATACCATGAGTCCTTCCGATATTCCAGCGGGGTATCGCAGATGATACTGCTTGAGGCCAATTGCGTTGACTAGGGGCAGCACGCCGTACTCGTGAAGGCGCGATGGGTCCTGGACAAATTTGGTGGGAAGTTCCACCGGCACCTTGAACCCAATTGGAGAGAATTTGATCAATGATGGCGCGAAGATAATCATGATGGTGAAAAGGAGCGATATGAATGTTGTGGAAGCCACGACGAGATCTTGGTTGCGTAGGGCCTGGAATGGAACGGTAAAAGAGAAGGATGAAATATAATCCAAGAGCAATGCTTTCCTGATATCCAATTCCGTTTTGGCCTCTCGAAGGCGTGTCCAAGGGACGGAAACGCGGGAGAGAAAGTCGACGATTGCCCAAAAAGCCGAAACCAATGTCATGATGACCATTGGCCCATACGTCCAAACATAGTGCAAGTTGACGTGGGAGACGGCTGTTTTGAGACCCTGCCGTTTCTCAGATATGATGAACAAGACCTCGATGGCGACACCCATCAGGATGAAAATGACCATGAATCCGTAGAGGGCACGCCTTTGGAGAAAGAAGGGGCGCCATGGGTTGGCACAGCTGTCGGAAACATCATCATGTTGATCCTCCCATATCGGGGCCGATACTGGGGTCTTGTTGAAGATTGGCGACGTCTCTTTCCCACTGGCACTCCAAGAATCCGTGTCGGGAGATCTGATGCTTGGGGAATCGGTATCTGAGAAGGATCCATGGCGAGTACGCTGGTAGTCGGGTTTAGGGATGTCGAGCCACATCCTTGCGGTCTGCTTTTATCGCGGAATGGGGCATGATCCAAAGATTGTCAGGGAAAAAATCGAATGGTTCTAAACTCTAGGTCGGCTATGACTTCGCACAAGTTAGTATATGTGACACAAAGATCGGGGATGATACCCCTGAGAGCCAAGGCAAGCTTTAACCATTCTTGGGAGTCTGTTGCGGGTGAAACGGCCCCAAGCGAGATTCATGACTCCAAGCACTGTCGTATCGCGGTTTCTTGGCGCGTATCCGAGTTTTTGTTCAACCACTCAGACGATGCCAATTCGGTAGGGCTACCGGCTGGATGGAATTCACGAAACAGAGTTCAGCAAAGTTTGGGAGAAAACAATTCTTGCAACTGGAAAGTGGGGGAGCCTGCGTTCCTTCCTTCCTCCTTCACACAGTCAACACTGACATTGAATTTCCCAATCGCATCAGTTCCATCCATCACTCCTTTATAACATGAAAAAAAAAGAAGAAGAAAAAAACAAAGTTGTCTATGCCAAACAGTTGAACCCCTTCATTTTCCACACTTTCACCGAGTGATGAAGCCGGACGCTCTCTCGTTCGTTCCTCAAGCATCCTTGTGCCACACACCCTGGCATTTGAGCTTCCTAATCCTATTAGTCCAGCACGGCGCACCGCTGGGGCCTACATAGTCATCAGCATTGATTAGCGTCATGTATCATTCGCTGGTAATTACCCAAGGGCAGAAGAGAAACACTCACAGTTGAAAATCGTCGTATCATCCTTGTTGCACCTCTGATGGTACCCCTTCCCATTGTGCACGTTGCCGCCGTAGCTTGTCACGCACACCTTGTACCCGTTCGACCATTTGCCCGGGCATCCTTCGAGCTTGTCTCCGTTGAACGCGAGCTGTTTTCCCTTTGTGGTGCAGGTAGACCCGACACCGGGGGCATGGGAGTTACCGAAATCAACGACAGTGTAGGTTGATTTCTGTGGATAGCAAGTGGCCGCGCCGATGGAGGCGCCGCCGGAGAGGAATGTAGGGTTGGTCTCAATGACGGCGAGGTATTCGGCTGAAGCCACGAGGCCAAAGGTGGCGGCGACCGTGATGACGAGGTTGGCGATGGCGACCATTTTGATGAGTGTGAGTGATGGTTGGGATGGCAAAAGGGAGCTGAAGCTGGGAAGATGGTGATGATGATGCTATTTCAAATCTGAAAAATGATGGAATGTCTCGACTTATATACACAAAGTCCAAGTCTCAACCTTCCCCGACAGCCCCTTGGACCTTGGGGCCCCTGGAAGCTCCAGGCTGCTGCCTCGAGGCTTTCATGATCAACGGATCTTAATTCATTGGTCCAAAAGTACGACGAAGCTGACGGCAACTTACTGGGGCTGCCATACAGACGAGATGCTGATTTGCACACTAGGAACGACCATCTTCATGACACCAGTCTTGGCACTCATTTTCTAAGCCCCAGGCCAAGAAACGCCCCCTTTGTAACCGCGCCTTCCGCCGTCTGCTCGATACCTACAAATAAAGAACATTTGAGGCTCCTTGAGGACGGACCAAGTCAGGCGCGCATTGAAGTCAATTAGCGATGGATCTTAGCTTCATGCCTCGTATCAGTTCAACCAATTGATTCCTTGTCGTTTTGATTCAAACCAATTACACCAAAAAGAACCATAACGGCACGTAATCTATCATTGCTATCGTCCCTGTCATGGAAAGGAAATTGCGGAGGCCCTGTAGGGGTTACTTGAAGATTGAAATCATTGAACGCAACTTGAAATCCAAGTGGGAGTCCCCAGCCTGGGTATATTAGCCTCAAGATCAGTGAATCAGGAAACAAGGTCTTGGGGCCACAAAAGCGAAAAACACACAGTCAGGTACTCAAGTTGCTCGAAAATCACGATGGGACAGCGAAGTAGGTATGCACAATTTGAAATTGCAACGCGAGCATATATGTACACCTAGAGAACCAATAACAAGAGACGGTAATTTATACACAGGTGGTCGGTTTGCTTGCTTTCTTTTCCCATTTTGTGTGTCCTTCTTGACGCTCAGCAAAAAGAAAACCGACCAAACCCGTCCCAGGTACTAATGTCGCTCTCACGCTGGTCCATCACACCACTCCTTTTTCACCAATACCAACGACAGCTTGAAACTTTGAAGGAAGATGCCTCCGAGTCCGCTTATCAGAAGGCAGGGTTGGCGTTCCTGAGGAGCATCTCAAAGTACTCCTGGTTCCACTGGCCAGCCTCGGGGGAGGGTTGGTAGGCATCCTCCTTGCCGCAGAAGCTGTCGAAGCGGACGGCGGAGCTGTCGCTGGTACCATCGGATTCGCCACCGGGCTTGATCCAGACAAAGGCATCGGCAAGGGCGAGGCCGGTGTTGGCAGTGGGGCGGACACCGAAGCCGGCGCCGTTGACGTTGCACCAGTTACCCCACTCCTGGCGGAGGCCGGTGACACCGTTGCGGCCGGTATCGATGAGGGCGTTGTTGGGCATGCCGGCCGTCTTGAGGCGGGCACCAAAGGTGGTGACGTAAGTCTTCTCGTTCTGGCACGAGTTGTACTTGGCATCAGATGCGGTGGAGAACTCGCCGGGGGACTGGTCCCACGCGTTCCAGCCGGCCACGTTGGTGGCGAAGCCACGGAACTGCTTGGGGGAGCCGGCGGCCTTGTAAGCCTTGGCGAGCTCCTCAGCACCCGGCTTGAGGTTGGCATCCCAGCCGAGCCAGCCGCCGTGGCCAGCATCGATGTACTGGACGACGTTGGGAAGGTTGAGGGTCTTGAGGGCATAAGCGACACCCTCGCGGTATCCGGACGCGGAGTTCTTGCACGCCTGCACGTCGGAGTTGGTGACAAGGTTGGGGAGCGAATCGGGCTCGATGATGAGGGCGAAGGCGGTGTTGCTGTGCTTCTTGAGGAGACCGGCAATAACTATGTTTCTTGTTAGTTCGTCTTTCGAATATCGTTGGCTTTAATTATGGGGTTTGCTTACCGTCGATGTAGTCCTTCTTGTAGCGGGGGAGCTCGCCAACCTTCAGCTCACCGTTGGAGGCCTTGGCAGCGCAGTCGCGGCCGGGAAGATCGTAGATGACCAGACCGAGAATCTCGTTGCAAGGAACGTCGGCAACAGCGGGCTCGAACTTGGCAATGTTGGCGATGGTGTCGAGCCAGAGGAAAGAGCCAACGTCGGCGACCTGGGCGGCGGCATCGGCGAGGCTAGAGTCGGAGAGCTGGCCGACGGCGGCCTCGACCTCGGCACGGTAGAAGTTGTTGGCGTGGAGGGTGTACTTCTTGAAGACGTTGGTCTTGGCGTCGAGGGTGACGGCCGAAGAGCAACCAGCCTGTCTCTTGGAGGGCTGCTCCTTGGTGGTCGCCGAGGGAGCGGCGACGGCAGTGGCGGCGAACGCCAGGGTAGCGGATTTGGAGAACTTCATGTTGGGCACTGAGGAGCACACTTGCAGCTGAAGTATAGGGCCTGAGTAGAAGATTCTTTCCTTTCGATAATCGGGGGTGGGTGGCTTGTCTTTATACCACGCTCAGGCTCGACTTGCTCTTGGCGATGTTGTGTTGCCGCCCCGAGTCCCATCCAAAACCCGGAGACAGAGTCGCCATGGCCGCCCTCTCGAACCATCACGCGCCTCGAGAAGATCGAGGCCCTGCAATCAGGAACACAGGCCCGCCGCTGCCCCAGTGGCTCGGCCAGGAACCTCCGAGGAAAGGCTTGAGCCGCGCCGAGTAGTGGCCGTTGGGATATAGGGTGCGGGGCTCCTGTTGAGTGCCGAGCAAGGCGAGTGGACGGGCACCTAGACTCGCATCTGGCATTTCATATACAGCTTCATTTATGCTCAGGCGACGACCGCCGGGCCGACTGGGGATTGGTGGAACGGCCAGACGAGTGGCTACGATTGCGATTTGCGAGAAGAATGTGGGGAAAGTGGGGAGGCCCAGGAGGCCCTCTTTGGCCATCTGGGGTATTATTCTACGTGATGCCCTTGCAGCCACTACCGCCAGCTTGTGGAGAACGCTGGCGATCCTTCGTGCCTTGCCACAAGGTAGTGGGGGCTCTGAGCCGTTAGCCGTGTTGGAGACGACGACTACCGCCAAGATAATATGCGGAGACGGAGTAGAGCAAGGCCGCCAGGTTGTCCGCGGTTGGATGAATATGAGCGAACATGGTATCGAAGCATGGTGCCATCGAGCCTCTGCTCAGGTGATCACTGGCGAAGAGAGGCAGGACCCTGCAGGCTCCGAGGTGGCAGCATCCGTGAGTGGGTTTGTCTTGTTCCCCCTGAAGTGCCGTTGAATCTTGAATTAACAAATGTTTTCTCACAATATGCAAGATCCCCTCACACCACAGGTTCGGGACTTGGGATTCAACTCTGAAATGCGGGGTCTCCGCAATCCGGGGGAGATGTGTGGTTGCGCTGCTCCTCCCCGTCCATATCCTCCCTTGTTACGGTATCCATATGTCGAGGCACGCATACGTTGGTTTGCCAAGCTGCCTTTGATGGCTAAACTACGCCCATGGGCTGAAACAAAGCTCCATCATTTGTTAGTCTGCCGTTATAGTGCCCGCCCATTAAGCCGCAGATTATTAGCCGGTAGCGGTCCAGAGCCACGGGAACAACAACGGGGAAGCATTGTGACAGGCAACTGACTCTCCCGCACCAATGCAAGCAAATGTCTAGCCCTCGGCTAAAGCCCTGTCCCGGAGGTTTTTTTTTTCTCTCTTCAAATCTCTCGGCTGGTCATTATCGGCACGGAGCTACCTAACCGTTGTCTTTTGTGGTGTGGAGATACAAAACGGGCCATTGAAGGGAAGGGAGCACAGGAATTTGCTACCACGCGCGCGCATATCTGTTGTCATTGTCGATCTTTATGGGGGACAGGGGTGATGTTATTTGAATTCGGAACAGATGCACCAAGCGATCCGAGAAGGGACATGTGCGCCTCTCAACCCTTCTGATTGTGGCATCCCGCCGCCGCAGAACCAGGGATGAGCCACCAATGGATAGTGAGGTCGGTAGTCAATGTCGGGATGAAAGTCAATGAGGTAATTAGATTACGATGATGTGGTGTTACGTGAAGGCGGCGGATCATCAACAGTACGTACAGGTAAGGTAGGTTGGACTTTGGCTGATTGACATCCCGTTGCTTTGGTGTTACTCCGGGGCTTGAACAAAAGCAGCAGCGCATAGTGGAGGAATGAGCATGTTTCTGACCTTGACCGGGAATTGGAAGCCCGGGATGGTGATCAAAGTTGATTAATCTGCGTGATTTGTGTGACTGTGGCGGTTGTTGAGAATTTTGTTAGAACTGAGTGGTAGCTTAATATTCTTTAGACATGAAATTCAAACGACGTGATAGACGTGAAGATCTTGTCATTTGATGATGTTTTACTTGTCCATTTTCTAACATTTGTACTTCATGATTTTCGAAATCATCACGTACACATGACAGGCAGATTCACACCAACTTCATAATTATTCATAACAGAGATGCCTACCGATGCTCGCGCGAACCACCTTATTTATCAGTGCCTTATGATTAGAAAGAAACTCTTACAAGCTTTCTTCGTGATTCGAAAACGAGTTTCGAAATAAACATAGAGTGGCCGTTAATTATTATAAAAAGCTTGACTGAACCGTGACGGTTTGGAGGAATTCCGTCTCACAAAACGGAGACGACCGGTCGCTTTATCTTCGCAGCGTGTACATCTTAGACCAAGTGCCGAGTCCCGAATCCAACACGGGATGAAGGATGCTTGTAAGCACGAAAGAAAAAGCGGATCAAAACGTCAAGGAATCTGCGGCAAGAGTGCTACATAACACAAAGCTGTGCGTTGATCTATCACATACGACCATAGACTGTAGAGAACTCGGCATCCCGTCCGCTCTGCCCTAGATAAGCTACAGATCGCCAGATCAGTACTCAGGTGGGTGACCACTGGGGAATCCCTGGTGTCGTATGTTTTTGGTCTCCACCACATATTCACATTTTTGCTCCACCACGAGACCCATCCATCATATGCCACTGCATGTCCTCTGCTTTTTCGTCAACAGCCTTCTCCCGAAGCAGACTTACTTTTTTCTTCAAACATTCCTTGATCTAACTCGTCATTGTCATAAAGAGGAAGTAAGCCTTGCAATCTTCTCAGACTATGAACTCTCATATCTGTTTTCAAAGTTCAAACTTTGAGGCCAATAATCTAGTTTTGGAAACCCACCCTGTATTGCCACTGCCACATAAACAACAAATTTGGTTGTCATCATAAACAAAGACACTAACAGGTTTCCTTTGCGGGGAAATATATATCGATTGCTAGGCAAAGGGCTTGAGGAGGTTGTTCAATATTGCTGTGACGCCCACATCAATGTCAGTCACTCAAAACTCTGGAAGAAAAAACTGAAACGTCTTCATGAATGGCAATTTAATTTCAGCAATGTCAAAGAGCAAAAACTCCAGCCCATGCCCATTCCCCCTTGAACGCCCATTTATCCCAACCCCGCCAAAACACATGGATAGCCAAGTCCCTGGAAACCCTTTATCCATCGTATGCTATGTATGATGACACCATTGTGTATCTCAAGCTAAGAAACTAGCACCAACACCTCTCCTCTCCCTTTTCAGCGGCGAAAATGTCTTCCCACCAGCAGCAAACGAATTCTTCACTCCACCCAATACACCCTTCTTCATTCCTCCCGCAGCAGAGCGAGCAACGGGCGGTCTCTTATGCGGCGCCGCACCCGTCGATGCCGGCGCCACAGTTTGAGCAGCAGCAGCAGCAGCCGCAGGAGCAATAGGCTTAACCTTCTCCCCTTCATCCTCCTCTTCAAAGATGGTAGTAGTAGGATTCGAAGCGCCCAGCTTTCTCTTCTTCTTCTTGGGTTCCTTCTCCATTGTTGTTTCAAGCTCGGGCAGGACGGCATGTACGCCGGTCTTGGTCTTGGCTGGTGCAGGCTCGGCGGCAATCTTCTTTTTGGGCTTGGCGGCGGTAGGTGCAGGTTGATTCTCCTGGTTGGAGGAGCTACCCTCTTCTTCGTCGCCTTCCTCTTCTGCAACGTTCTCGAGGGCCGGAGGCTTGCGCGCTTTGGTGTTCTTCGTGCTGGTGGACGATTCTGAAAGCGCAGAGGTGGCACCGCGGGGTCTTCCGCGGGCTTTCTTCTCGACCAGCTTGGTGGCAGCCGCAGGCTTGGGTGCCGCTGCTTCTGGTTCCTCAACTGCTGGCTCTGGGTCTGATGGGGCACCGGCCGCGTCCTCCTCTTGATCCGGCTCGGCTGCTTGGGGAGGTGGTGCAGACGGAGTCGAAGCCTCCTGAGACGAATCCCCTACAGCAATGGTCTTGTTGAGGAAAGGGGTGATGGAAAAGTTAGACTTCTCGGTGAGTACGGTTGTATCAAAGCCCCTCTTCTTAAGAGGGCGCTTCGGCCTGTCATCGGCACCGGGCGTCATGAGCACCTTGTCTTCCATCGCCACATCTTCGATAGTCCGCTTCTTCTTTGCGTTGGCTTTCACGCCGGGCTTCTTGAGAGGAACTGTGGTGGTGGTGGCTGCTGAGACGCTGGGTGCCCTGACGGCGCGATCCGGCACCTTCTCCAGCTCGGCGCGGGCCTTCTTGAGCTCGTCAACCGTATCCCGAAGCTTAGATCGTAGCTTTTCGACTCTGTCACCCAGGGCATTCTGTCGTTCCTCGGAATCAACCAATGCTTGTTCGTGTTGCTTTTGTAATACTTCCCTTTCTTTCTTCTCATTTACGAGGGCCTCCTTGGCCTCCGCGAGTTCTTCCCGGAGTTGGGTGAGGCCCTCCTCCGCGCCAGAAGCCTTGCTTTTGGCCTTCCGTTCGGCAGCACGCTTCTCAGCTGCGACTGCCTTCTCCAATTCTTCAACTGCTTGCCTCAGTTGTTGCATCTCTTCTTCCATTTGTGCAGTCACGGTGTTCTTGGACTTGGCGGACTGTTCTGCCTTGCGCTTCTCTACAGCAAGGGTCCTTTCTGCTTCTGCTAGTTTTTCGCGCAATGACTGTGTTTCCTCTTGCGCCTCCTGTCTCTTGCTTTCCTGTTGCTCGATCTTCTTTTGCAATGTCTTTCGTTCGTTCGCGAGCTCCATTTCCAAATCCTGTACTTGTTTCCGCAGAGCTTCCTCCTCCTCCTCGTTCTTGGTTTCCTTTTGTCGCGCCGCTTTCTGAGTCGCTCTCTTTTCGTTGGCCAGCTCGACCTCCAGCGCGTTAAGCTGGCGCTCCAATGCTAGCTTCTCGGCGAGAACTTCCTTCTGGTGCGCTAGCTGTGATCTTAGGTGCTCCACTTCTGGCTTTAGGATGTCGATTTCACGCGACAGGGCGAGTTTTGCGGATAGAATTTTGGATGAGTCTTGAGAAACGGCGCACATTGATGCCAATTCCTCCTGGAAGTAAACAATTAGCATCAATAATGGACACATACATCGCATTGAGGAGGTATACCTTCAGGTTTGCGATTTCGCGATTCTGTGTCTGCATGATTTTATTCTGTCTGTGGTATTTCTCCTGCATGCTGCCAAGTTGGCTTCGTGCGTCATCGGTTTGGTCAATGAGATCTTTGATGCGCGCGTCTCTTTGCGACAGTTGTTCTTTGAGCGAGGAGGCGTCTCCCTGGGCCAGCATGGTTCGGACCTTGATTCGCCGCGCTTCTTCGTCTTTGGTGATGAGGCTACACTGATGGACGGATTCGCGATACTTGATATCGAGTTCATGTAATGATTCGGCGCTCTAATCAATGGCTTGCATTTAGCTTGCTTCCAACGAACAGACCTTACGTGCGTTTTGGGAGTTGCGCGCACCTTGTCAGAGGCCTTGTTTACATGTTTAGTCGCGTTTTTCGAAAGCATCGTCATGTAAACAATGGCGTCGCACAGCGCGATCGGCCGAAAAATAAAGCTGTTTGGTTAGTATTCGCAGAACGTCGAGATCCACGCAGCAGAATTGGCCTGCAAATGGGGAAACAGTCGGTGGGAGATTTGTCGTTGGGATATGATGTGAGGATGGAACGGTGGGAAGGAAAGGGCAGGGGCCCAAACCGCCAGAGTCAAGGTTTGAGAGTAAACAATGTTCCCAAACCGGCTTAGTTCACTAAGCCCCACACTTGACTGCAACATGTGGGCCTGTGCTTTGAAATTCACCAAATTCCCCTGACAGGGCTGGCTGTCAGCTTCGTTCGGTCCGTCACAAGCCGGCAATCTGCAGGGGTCCTCGACGCTGCGGGAGCTCCAAGCTCCACTGGCAGTTCGCTGTTCACTGACGTTGAGGACACAGTTGATGGGCTTCTAAACGCCAAGCTGCCAGTTATCGAGCGCTCTCCCACGCCCGAACAACCAACCTTGACGGCCCGTCCGGGATCAATTGGGACTTCGCCGTCGACATCCCTCAACCGCCACACACTCATTTGATCACTTCCTATTTTCGAAAGCCACGATGCGCTGGTTGCCCGCTTTCCTGTCCGCCTCGCTGCTTGCGGGCGGCTCGCTCGCCGCAAAGAAGACGAGCGAGGAGCGCTTCAAATCATTCCACACCAAGTCCCTCTCGTCGACTCCCGTCAAGCTCGGCGATTCTTCCTACAGGGAGCTCACAAGCGCCCCGCGCGATTACACCGCCGCCATCGTCCTGACGGCCATGGATCCCCGGTTTGGATGTCAACTATGCCGGGAATTCCAACCAGAGTGGGACCTGCTCTCTCGCAGCTGGACCAAGGGGGATAAGGCTGGCGAATCTCGCCTCATCTTTGGAACTTTGGACTTTACCGAAGGAAGAGACATCTTTATGAGTCTTGGTCTCCAAACGGCACCAATCCTCCTCTTGTTCCCGCCCAACGCTGGTCCTCACGCCGTCGCCTCGGCCGACCCTATTCGTTATGACTTTACCAATGGGTACGATATCCCACATGAGATGTTGGCTGTGCTCCCATACTGACATTTTTACAGACCTCAAACCGCCGAGTACGTCCACGGCTGGATTGCCCGCCACCTCCCCGACCGCCCCCACCCGCCTGTCAGGCGCCCGATCAACTGGATTAGATGGATCTCGACCTTTGTTATTACGTCGGGCAGTCTGACTGCTCTGTACGTTGGATGGCCTTATATCATCCCTATCATTCAGAGCCGTAACGTCTGGTCGGCTTTGACCCTCATCGCGATCCTCCTCTTTACCTCTGGCCACATGTACAACCACATTCGCAAGGTTCCCTACGTTGCTTCTGATGGAAAGGGTGGTGTTAGCTACTTTGCCGGTGGTTTCCAGAACCAGTACGGCTTGGAGACGCAAATTGTCGCTGCCATGTGTAAGTCTTGGGTTTTGCCACTTTTCATACTTATACTTGCTTTTACTAACACGAGCAAAAAGACGGTTTCCTCTCGCTCGCGGGTATTTCTCTGGCCATCAAGGTTCCTAGAGTGACCGATGCCAATACCCAGAACGTCTTGGTTCTCGTGTGGGGTGCACTTCTTTTCGTCGTATACAGCTTCCTCCTCAGCGTCTTCCGTGTCAAGAACGCCGGGTACCCCTTTTCGCTGCCACCCTTTATGTAAGTTCAGGGTCTAGGAGGATTCTGTTGCCTGGGAAATGTAACAAAAGGCATAGCAAGGAGCGAGCTTGACCATTTTCCGGGGTAGCTGAGCAAATTAGTGTTCTGTGTGCCTGAGTAAGGTGATTTTCCTTTTGAGCAAAGCGTTGCTTTATATATGTACAACATGTTGCAGGTACCTTAAGTACTCTTTCAGGGCGCATCTAGAGGGAAAAATGGAAAAGTTTTGAGACGGTCTATAAAGCTCGCATGATCAAGTTTACAACTTAGATTGCTCGAGGTGGGGAATAGCAAAACGCCCACCTGTCACCCCGAGAGGAGGGTGACAGGCTACTAACGAAAATCCCGGTGGGTTTTACTTTGGCGCAAAGCGCTCAGAGACATCCACACCACTCAAGGATTGAGATGAATTCGCGGAGGCCAGATAGCTCAGTCGCCAACACGGGGGTGAAAGAGGTCCGCGAGAGGATGTCTCGGCCGGGAGTTGATATCCACGGCGCCTTAATACCGCTTGGCCATTGGGGCGTCTTGGGGGATAGGTGATTGCTGGACCTGATATATAAACCCTCGGCAAATGGCGTTGCGGTTACCGAACAAGAAAGGGGGGATCCTCTTCGAGCCTTGAAAAAAGCAACATAAAGCACACAACACTGTGTTGACATGTGCAAGTACTTTACTAAAATATATGTATAGCGAGTTCATTATTCCAGATTTTAAAGATTATCCAGTCTAGGGAGATCATAATCTGAGCTTATAGAAATTATCATCCCAGCTTTAAGAAAAAAGGAGGTATCTTTTTGCTTTGAAGATGGTGAGAAATGGGGACTTTGTTTACATATCTACGAAAAACTAACCGAGCAGGATGAAGATGATTCAATATATTCAGTAAGCAGCTTATGATTGAAGTTCCTTGACGGATAGAAGGCTAACTGTCTTTAGAGATTTCATATCTTCAAGCTACCACAGTCTCAGTAAAAGGAGTGTTGTGTTGTTCACTTTCCAAAACCACCACAAACAAAGTCCAAGGAAAAAAGACCGAAATATCCAAGATGGCAATTATGCTCGCGTCATTGATAACCCTGCAATGTTCTTCCTCTACCCTTCCGGGACTGGGAATGGCAGAGTGAACCCAGCCGCTGTTGTAATCGATATTCAGACCCTTGTCGCCGCGGGCATTGGCACCGCTGGTGGAGAGTCTGGGAGCCTTTGGGGTCATGGCTTCTGCAGTTGCGCCGACAGCTTCGACGCCCTTCTCGGCCATCTCAGCGGCTGCTCTAGCGGCCATTTGAGGTTTGGGATTAAGCCATTGGGCGATGTTTGTTCGAGGTTGGAAAACAACAATCCTGTCCTATAAGGCTCGGGCATGCACCCGAGAGACATCCCGACACTGATAGGTAACCAGCTGAAACTTTGAAACATCCACGGTGTGTGCTTCCTGTCCGTTCGGGAAGCAGTGATCGGCGTTGTCAAAGCATCAAATAAAAGGAATAAGTAAGACATAGAAAGCTGGCGGTGAACGAGTCCACTTTTGTTTCCAGGCTGTTGAAGGACCTTCCCCAACTTTGGCGCCAGAATTTGTGACTTTCGAGGTTGAGCTTATTCCCATTGCCGTTGTAACTGGCTTGCCTGCCCGGCGCAATTGAATCAACATGACATGGGAGTTCCCTTGGAAAAGCTGGACAGCTTGTGAATTATCTAGAGATGGAAGTTGCTGATGTTGGAGTTCAAGAGTTGGTTCAGCGGGGTTATGCCCCAAGCACAGCTGAAGATATCTGACCATGGGAGTTATAAATGGCATTGGTGCATGCCAAGACCAAAACTCAACGACAATTTCTATTATATGCAAGTAATGCGACGTTCAATTCTTCAAACCTTCATGCACTCACTCTGTGCTCACTTTGATAAGAAATTCGGGCCAACACCAACAGATAGATTTTTTAGTCTTGTTGTCAAACCTCACGATAAATCCAACTGCCTTCACTTTTTCATTCAACGGAAGTGAATCTCGAAATATATCCTCACCTTCAACAACAAAAAATATTAAAAAAATTATGTCGGCCCTACGGTCCCAAACACAAAGGACCGCCCTCCGTCTCGCTCATAAAACCAGCACTCTCTCGTCCACGTCATTATTACCACCGTCAATATGCCACTCACTTCGCCACATCAACTCACACCGGCCACCGCAATCCCACCACTCATTCACACAATCCAGACACTCGTCCTCCTCAGGCCGCTGGAAAACCCGCCAATCAGCAGACCACTTCACCCGCGAAGCAAAAATCATGAACCTCAGATCCCGCGCAGCATTCAAACTGTTGGAACTCGACGCCAAGTACCGGCTCTTCCGACGCACCTCAAAAGGCCAAGTGGTCGTCGACTTGGGTTTCGCTCCCGGCTCCTGGTCGCAAGTAGCCGTCGACCGAGTAGGCCCAAAGGGAACAGTGGTAGGCATCGACATCCTGCCTGCCCAACCTCCCAGAGGCGTCAGCACTTTCCAAGGGAATTTCTTGAATCCAGGTGTGCAAAAGATGCTAAAGGAGTTTTTGTTGGAGGAAAAGGAGAATAAGCGGCTAAAAGGCGGGAACGCGGTGATGGATGAGGTCGAGGAGGGCGAGGAAGGTGATGAGGATAAAGACGTGGTGGTGGAAAGGAAAAGTTACATCGATTTGGAGAGGGAGGTAGTTGCTGAGAGGGAACACATGCATGCTGCTGCTGCTGCTGCTGCAGAGGAAAAGGAAATGGAGGGAAATGGAGAAGAGGGGGAGCCTGAGGATGCAGAGAAGAAGAGAAGGAAGAATTTGAGAATGGTGGATGTATGTCCTCCCCCCCCCCTCGACCCTCCCTCGGAACACGGCCCACTTGGACCTTTCTTCTCTTTTCTTTTATATGAAATGCTTACTCTCAACTCGACCCATACAAACAGGTTGTTCTCAGCGACATGTCAGAACCTTGGCCCCAAACCCACGGCTTCACCATCAACAGTTTGAGTAACCCTTATATCAGGATGATGAACACGAGCGGCATAGCAATCAAGGATCACGCCGGAAGCATGGTAACATACATCTTTCCCCTCAACCACTCACCCACATCGACTCCTGATTTTACTGACCAAGCCCTCTCTGACTTACTCTTCTCTCACTTTTGCCATGGCAAATAGGACTTATGCCGCGCCGCGCTCTCATTTGCTAGCGAGACACTCAAGTCCGGTGGTCATTTCGTCTGCAAGTTCTATCAGGGATCTGAGGACAAAGACTTCGAAAAGATACTCAAAAAGATGTTCACAAAGGTACATCGAGAAAAGCCTGAATCATCAAGAAGCGTAAGCCACCCTTCCTCACCCACACCATGAGAGCCAGACCTAACACCCATTCAGGAGTCAAAGGAGTCATTCTTTGTCGCCTTGAAAAGAAAAGGGGATGTGACTCTGGAGGATGCCGAGCCAGGAACTCAGCTGTAAAAACACATTCATTTGTATCATACTGTACCTTTACCACATTATAAGACATGCCGCCCGCAAGGGACAACTCCGTCCTTAAAACAACACTGTACACATTAGACAATCAGAATCACACGAAAAAAAACAATATCAGGCAAGAACCCAAACGGCAGTTATCATTTCATAGCCGGCAGTCAATTTATTGTAGAAAAGACTTTGTCCCAAAATGTGCTTGCTGCGCGCCGGCATGCGCACCCACACATCGAGATGGGCCATGATGGCGGCCATAACGAAGACCGGAAAGCCAAATGCTCCATGTAACCATAACCGTTGCCATTGCCAGAAAGATCCCCCACGCCGAATTGCTCCTTTCCCTTTTTTGTTGTTCACTGTCGTAATCCCCCCGGGTATCGATGATGTCCAGCTTAGACCTTGAAGCCCTTGGAGTTTCTGCGACCACGAGCGCGCTCGAACTTGCGGCCCTTGGAGGCGACATAAGGCTTCTGCAGAGGGGGTCAGTACATAATCCAATTCTACCACCAACAGTGTCCAAGAACCAAAACGTACCTTGCCCTTGTGGGGGCCGAAACCGAAGTGCTTGAAGGCCTCGCGAGCGTTCTTGGGGCCACGGAGGAGTAGGGTGTTGGCGCCAGTGGGCTTCTCGAGGGCAAGCTGATCGAGGGTGATAGCCTGGCCGCCGGCAGCCTCAAGGCGAGCACGGGCGGTGGCAGTGAAGCGGAGCGCCGCAACGGAGACCTTGGGGACGCTCAGGAGACGGTTGTCATCGGTGACGGTGCCCACAATAACGACGGTCTTCTTCTCGTTGCCGTTCTTGAGGTTGGCGGCAATGCGGGAGAGGGAGACAGGGGGGCGGTTGATGCGGGACATGAACAGGCGGCGGAGGACCACCTTGTTGAAGGGAGCATCAGTGCGGCCTGAGAAACAAAGCGGATCTCGTTAGCTGACCCCTCCATTTTCCCTTGATACGAGAAAGCGAGTCAAAACTTACGGGCAAGGAAGCGGTAAAGCTTAACCAAGAGCTTGAGGTAGACGTTGTCGCTCTTGGGGGCCTTGCGGTGGGTGGCCCGCTCGTGGTGCTTCCGGAGATCGATACCTGTTGGTCGAAAAGGATTCCAGTCAGCCTTTTGGTTCCAGTATGCTCAGATTGGCGCGCTCAGACTAGTTCAGGTTGTGCGTTGAATGCATCGCGACGCTTCTCAGCGATGGCGATCTTGACAGCGCACAAACCCGACCAGGAGCTCAAAAATTGCCATTTCGCAGAATTGAGAGCCAATATTTCAGACATCTCATTCCACTCGCACACAAAGGCTTCCAAGGGAATTTTCCAGCTTCACGTACCCATCTTGACGGTGACTGAGGATTTGGCGTTAAAATCCGGGTCGATGGGGGATTGTTCGTTGGGCGATGGTTTTGGAGGAAGCGGGAGGTCGCAAAATTCGAGGGTTATTTTGGTGGCCCCAGTGGGTGGATTTTTTGTGCGTGGGCGGTGAGAGAGGGCAATTGTTCGTGTTTGGGGCCAAGAATGGTCAGTGCTCTCCACCTAGGTACCCTGCAGTCCCAGTCCCACTCTCTGCCGCTGGCCTCCCGTGCCTCCCCGTGGTGTCCCCTGAAATCTGCAGCGAGAAGTTGGATCCAATGAGGCCATCACAGTCACCGCAAATGCACTTCTGAGAAAGCAGATAGATTCAGCATATTTATATTTGTTTTTTTTATAGACCCAACTCCTTAGAAATTGCAGCGCTGTATATCACAATAATAATAGCTTCTAAATTATAACCCACGCCGGCACCTGAAGTTGTTCGATATTCACGGCAATCTACTTGGCCTGCCCGTATCACCATGGACAAGTAAAGAAGACAGCACTTTTACGAAGATAGGTCACCGCTCTACCTAGCTGCCCCTGCGTAAAGCTCAATGCAGCAAGAGTACTGTATCCTCCATTCTTGCCCCGATGTAACTGTCGTCCATTGCGTAAAACAACGCCACTGTCAAGGAAAGCTGGTCTAAAGGGGTATTTTGTGCTCTAGGTCTCTGGCGGAAATCTATCGTATAAGTGGGCTCGAAAGGGTAAAGGCCATTGGCGTTCCAGGTTTGTTTGACACTTTTGGTCTGAGGTGTTCGACAAGCCCCCATCTTTCTTACCACGATATTTCGAGCAGGTCAACCATCGACGGCAGACATAATCCAAAACATCCAAAAAGAAGGTTGGGACTGTAGGTTAAATATCTATTAGGTGTATAGTTGTACGTGGTCTCGTGAGGGCTCGCACTCGTTGATCCTCTGCACACAGTACTTACAGACGACTCCGAGATGCCATTGGGGGTATCCATGGCGGCCCTGTATTTGGATGGTCTGAACCATCTGCGCCCTGGTCAGAGTGCGCTGGTGTGTTGACAATTGTCAGATGAGAATCTGCATCATTGCAATAATGTGTCTTCCTCTGGTTTCAGGCTGACCAAGAAGTCGCGGCAGACTTCAAAGCTGAGCCAGCTGGATGCCATGCTTGGGGCGACCTTGAGAAGATTCGGGACGATGCCTTTGTAAAGGCCCTTGACGCCTTCTTGGGTAACAATGACACGAATTGCATCGAAAAGTCCCTTGTATTGGTAGCCCATCCCAGACATGGTGTTGATCTGGAAACGGCGCCGTAATACATCGCTGCGAGCCGTTAGCATATCTGTGTCACTAATTAGATGCGTGAATGAAAGCAAAACTTACAAGGGATATGTGCAGGTTTGGGCGACAGCGCCGGAAATGGCGCCAGCTGCCAGCTTTCTAGCGGCACTGGGGTTCTGTTCACCATCGAGTGTCAGGTATTGCCGAACATATTCGTAGACCATGAAATTCAGGCCGACCTGTGATCGAGTTAGTGAAAAGCAATTTCCCACCCGACTTAGTCCATGAATACACATACATATGGCGCAACTCCAGCAACCGTTGGGACAATTCCTCTGTATAACGCCGGGATTCCTCCCTCAGTCTTGTACATAACACCCATCGTCTGCCACATGCCAGGTAGCCTCTTTGGCTTCTCACCAAGTTCGGCGAACGACGCGGACTGAATCGAGAGTCGAGTGCGCACAATATCGAGAGGATATGTGAAAGTGACAGACGTGATACCGGCAAGGCCACCACAAGTCAGTCTCGATAGAGGTGTCAGAGAATCCCCTGGGTGCCTCTCGAAGAAGCTCTGGACGAGGAGAACATGGTCAGCATTCACGGAATCTTGGCACATTGCGCAAGACTGCACAATAACACACCTTCTTATAGAAATTGTAGCTGCCGAACTGAACCGCAGAGTATGGTACGATGCGAACGCAGTTGGTGCCATTGCCTCTCATAAAACCCTTCCAGCCCTCCTCCCGCCACATCTTTGCCAGCGCCTTCCCCACGCTGAGCTTGTATGCTTCTCGACCTGCGCTCTGGATCTGAAAGAGAATCTTGAGGCGCTCGAGCGGCGACACGACAGTTCGGGAGACGGCGCCTGCGACACCGCCGGCACAGAAGGCGGCTATTACCGGCTGCGAGATTGCGGAGCGGAACTGATCCATGGGCTCAATTTCTGGTGGTGATGGCGGTTGTGCGGGGCTCGCAGGCGAGGCGCTGGCCTCCCTCAAGACGGCCGCGCCATCTTGAGGTTTGTGGGAATTTGATTTCAACATGTCTGGCTGTGTCTGTTTTTTCCAAAGAGAAGGGAACCTGTTAGTCTAACTATTCTGTACAAATACGTAACCGTGTTCCGTCGTATTCTGGAAAAAGGGGGTCCATGAGTGGGATCCAAATCCACCATATAACCTAGCCGGGGTTGGTGGACCTGTCATGGATGGTTGTAGAAAGGGCAGTCGTTAACGTACAGCCGACATTGTGATGTGTAGAAGCAATGAACAATGCCTTGGCGTGTTGGTATCTTCTCTCAGAGTGCTTCGTCAGGGAAGGGAGTCGTCAAATCAGCCTGCGAGGGCTTGCGCGCATTCCGGGTGCATGCAGTGGCACAAAGGGGGTGGATGGATTGTAGGACAGGTTGCGCTCGTGAGTGGCAAGCCTTTTATGTTGGTCTTCAAACTGGAGAATCGCCAAAAGCTAGTGTACAGGGGAGAATTGACGGGGGTGGGCGAGGTGTGGAGAGCTTTTTAAATTCGAGGTCTCGAAAGCGAGGTCGACATGTCGGGACGAATCGCGGTTTCTCTGGCGGATTCGGATCGCATACGGATGGATAGATGGGATGCGCAGACAGGGCAAAACTAGGTGTGGCGCCTTTGTTGGGTTTGCTAACACCGTTTATTGGGTTCGAGGCGTCAGGCTTTTTAAGTCCAAAGGAATGACGGCGACAGCGACGTGGCCACGCAGGGGCAATGGGTTTCTTGGGAATTGCCCAGGAAAGGACGAAGCCGGAGCTTTTTGAAGACCCAGGAAAGAACCGTGTGGACGGCCGAGATTGGCTCAGCCGGCACGGTGCCCGGATGACGAAAAATAACTTACAAACAAGGCAAAGTGTGCCAAGCCAACATGCTGCAGAGCGGCTTAATCTTCAATGGATGGATGACCCCAAAACTCTCAGTGCTGAGGATATCTTTTTGTAACCTGTCCAGTTGATTGTGTCAAGATCAAAGGCACGAGATTGATGTTGAAATCTGCCAATGTTTCAATTGTGGACACAGCTGAAGAAAGACACTGTTCAGCAGGCTCACCACATTTTGCGACTCTGCCAGCATCTGGGATGGTATGTCAAGGATAGGGCTGAATGCGGCACCTATCAAAACGTCAGCTGGCAAGCAGTTTGGATAATACACTGAGACCTGCGCCCCCGCGATCGATCGCCAATCCCGCCAAATCAGAACAACAAACACAACGGTACCTTGCCTAGCTCATATCTGCCCCAACCGCCTCACCTTTTAATAGGCTCACCGAATTGAACATGTGATCTCTTTTTAAATGTCTTGAGCGGTCAGGAGCTGACTCGAAAAGCATTGTGAACCATCTCCAAAAACACCAACCATTCCCTTCTAGCTTACCGCTGGTAGCCGTTCGAGACCCGTTGGGGGAGAGGGGTTTAAGCTGGGCAATGAAACACTAACCCAATTGCAAGTGTGGTGCGCTGTCTTGGCTAACTATCATCTTTCTCATCTAAAGCGGGTGATTGTCATATGGTTATGCACTGATAGCCAACATATTCCGTCCCATCGGTTCCTTTGAACGGAGAAAATCGGAATGCTCTGTGCATATCAAATCCGAGATCGTCACCATTGAGTGAGTGAGAGAGACCATAGAGATAATTTTTTTTTTCCATCCATTGCTACCAACTATAGCTGATATATCGATTTTCCCGGAACTACGAAAAAAGCTCGAAAAGAAAAATTAAAGAAAAAAAAAAAAGACTATTATCAGCCGCCTGGTCTACTAATGCGTTCTTGTTCCCTGGCATCCCGGTTCTATCCACCGTGGAGTTTTGTTCTGTGAATCTCCAGATGGAAAGTCAAATGAGTGCCCAAAACACTGGCTGGCTGACTCGAAGCTAAAAAGAAAATGCCGAGATTTATCAGGTTGAGTGCCCCCAAAGCAACACGGGATCAGTCCGCCATGGAGGCAAAGAAACAACGCAGATTAGCAGTCTTACAGCCGAATTGTAAAAGAACCACCTTTACCCTTTATAGTGAGCCCGCGCGACGAGAACGTTCACTCGGCGACATCGAGGTCATCATGGGCAGGCCGGTCAGGGCTATCGAGGGCTGTCGTCGAGCTGTCAGTTGGTGTTGCCAAGTGTCAGATGGGGCAGGGTTACATACTCTTCCTGTCATCACCATTAGTGCCATTCTCGCGCCTGTCCCGATCTTCCCTGTCCCGATCATCCTTGGTGTCACGGTCCCGCTCACTGAGAAACGGATTAGCATTGGATTCTTACAAACCAACAACGTGATGGAGCGCTGAATGCTTACCGATCAGGGCTGCGAGAGCGATCGCGGGTGTCACGGCGATCGCGGTCGTAATCCCTATCACGATCACGCTCACGACGATCATCCTTGCGAGGGGAGTAATCACGAGTGCTGCGACGCGGGCTAGGGGAGCGACGACGAGGGGAAGAGCGACGAGGAGCACGCTCGCGCTCAGAACGATCAAACCGCCAAGAAGCAGATGGGGGAGTACGAGCCCACTGAAATTATGTCAGTATTGACCATCAGAACTGTATGTGTACAACAGGGCGGGGGGTATACTGACCTCTATTTTCAGGATATCATCCCGACCGATCCGCTTGTTGTGCATGTCATGATACGCGTCATCGGCGTCGCGGCGATCCTCGTACTCAACGAAAGCAAAGCTAAAACAAACCTGACTGTAAGATGACTGTCCACTATCAGAATTTTAAGAGGTGAGTTGACTTACAGTCTGCTGCTCGCTGAGCGAGGAGCCGGGATGTCACAGCGGACTAGCCGGCCATAGCTATATGTGAATGCTCGTCAGCGTCTCGGTTCGTGTCGATATGGTAAAGGAGGACGGCGTTTCGCTGGTCGCGCGCGATCAAGCTCGAGTTCTCCGCCGCGCATGGCTGGAGGCTCACTCAGTACAGATAAAAAAGTCATGTCATCGCCGACCGCTCGATCGAAAAAGGGGGTAGACACGAGAGCGCGAGCGCGAAGAGATAGAGAGAGCGCGGGAGCATCGAGCGTGTCAAGGTGCGCGCGATTGTGACAGCGAAAGGCGGCGAGGGACATGAAGATGGAAAGGACGCAGCGAGGGCTCGGGGGAGACTCGACGACGAGGAGGGAGGACGGGTGGGGTGGGGGACGAGGAGAAGGAGGTAATCGAGGAGGAAGGAGGAGGACGAAAGCCGAGCTCGAAGCCGATGATGATTCGAGCCATCGCCGCCGTGTGTGGTGATTAAACGTACCGCTCGAATTCGTACGCGAGGTCGCGCGCGCGTGTACCGTGACTAAAGCCGGTCACGTAAAGCGTGGTTCCGTTGCGAGACATAATTGATTGATCCTTTGAGCGACAAGTCGCGATAATGAGTTGCGATTTCAGCTGTGGAACGGGGAAAGGCGGCGGCGGTGCGAGCCTGAGAAAAATTTAAGTAGACCAGGGAAAAGTAAGTTTGACGAGGTTGCCGTAGCGACTTGGGGACGGCCTCGTGCGGTCGATAAAGCAGCCAACAAGGTGCCTAGTGCACGATTGACGTGGTTGAATCGCGATAACTCAAAGAGGAAAAGAAGAAAAAAAGAATTGGGAGCCACGGTTGACAAGGTTTCGGGACTGTCGAGGTGGGTTGTGGTTTGGTTGATGACGGGAGAATTGGAATTGAAAGTGGAATGGCAGTCTAGTTAAAAGACCCACTCGGTGGCAAGGGAATCAGCTATGATTGGCTCATGGACCCAGGCCCAAGGCGTGTGTCAGCCAAGATGATGATCTTCGGTGTGCTTCTTTGCAGTCCGAGTGCTCGCCGAGTTCGGTGAAATCCCATGTTCCCTGCAAACCGCATCATCAAAGCTCCTGCAGCACAGCAGTTGTTCAACAAAGAAACACAAAATTCGTGGCAAATTATTTATTCGCTTTTTATTTTGTTTTTGTTAGCAATCCCATGATTTAAGCTTCGGGTCTTTCTGCTCTCTATTACTATTTGCAAAAGACATTGCAGCCTGTTTAAGTGTGTCATTTACTGGAGCCGTGATGATCATACATCAACCTTCAACTCCGAAAGATCATTACAATATCAGGTACATGCTACAAAGTATACTTGGCCCAGTGAAAATTCCCAGCCAAAATATCATGTTGCCCAACGTTGCCCGATGGCGAAGCCACTTTGTCCGACTCAAACTCACCAACTGCCCATAGCCAACATGTCAGCGTGAGCACCAGTTTCACATTAGATGAATTAGATGAGATGACGAGAGACAGAAGAAAAACTTACCGGCAGCTGACACATTTGGAGAAACAACAAATATCCCCTCAACTTTTTGAAGATGCACCACATGACCAGCTCATGCACACATGCCGACAAAAAGAATGTAATGAAGGTAGCCGTGTGCTTATTGACCTTCATGGCAGAGATTGAGCTGTGATACACATGGCGTAACAAAAAGTTGTGCACCGGTCGATTCCAGTCTCTTGCAAACTGGTCCCACGATACACAATTCCACCAAGCGTCGTAGAAGCTCCGGTCTGCAAAGTAGGTCAACTCGGCTAGAAAGTTGAGGATAACCTCCCAGATCAAGTACCAAGATAATAGGTATTCCAGCATAAACGGGAAAATCAGGTCTAACAACATCCAGGGGAATTCCCGAAACCGCTGTGCGAGAGTCACTCCCTCCTCCTTCATACGGACCGTGTCCATGACCACCGGATAGATGAACGCCTGCGATATCATAATCATCACAAATATGATACCAAAGCAGGCCGCCAACTTCTCTGCCACATACCACCAGTTGATAGAATCAGACCTGGGATACTCGAGCTCATAAACGACCGTCGGAAGGGCGACATACTCGTAATAATTCCACCACGTGAGGTTATTCGGATAGTTATGCGCCTCGGCTGTCGCCTGTCCTCTCAACCCATCTGACAACGCCTCGATCTCCCACTTCAACACCCTTCCATACAACTCAGCCCGTTCCTTGTCCAACGGCTTCCCCTCTTTAATAACAGCCACAATCCTCTCCATATCCGCTTGATCCCCATTATCGGTCTCCCCCAAAGACTTTTTTCTCTTCCTCAATTCCTCCGTCGACGGCACCACCTCATCCAAAAACCCAGTCGACATCCCTTCCACACTGTCCTCCAACTCCCCCAATCTTTGTATTAACTCCTCCCTTCTCTTCCAAACCCCACTTAAATACCCATTATAAAACCCATACGAATGTACCTTCATCAGCATCACAACTCCATGCATGACAAAAAAAACCGTATGAGTCCACGGCCAACTCCTCACCCTCGTCAACCCAACAACTCCAGAAATGAAACCCAATTCCCAAAGACTTTGAATAACCCATCCTGACTTATCCCAATCTAATTTTCCCCGGTGTATCAAAACCTGTAACACCCACGACAAACCAGTCAATCCACACATCACCCCGTCAGCCGCAAGCATGATGATAACTTCTCTGTCGTCAAACATCGCATTCATAATTTCGTTCGTTCCCAACGGACTACCGGTCAACCGATAATTATTTGCTCCTATTTTGATTACGAATAAGAAAACGGCCATCCAGAATAGAGTAAAAAAGCCGTGGAAGGGCGAGTTGGCTGTCGAGGGGTTGCGCAGGTCGAATGCGGAAAAGGCCTGGGTGAAGACTAGGTCTCTGAATTTGCCTTTTCCTTTGCATCGGTCACGGTGAATTGGCTGTGGAGGGGGTTGGTGGGTGGTTAGGTAGGAGAAGGATGAAGATGAGGATGTCGATGAGGAGAGGGGTGGTTTAGATGGGGCGTTGGGATTCTTGACTGTATGGTTGATGAGTGTGCCGTTGGTAGATGTTGATATATTGGTATAGTCGACGTCTTCCTCGCTCGTTGTTCCTGAGTCGAGTGGTTTCCTGTGGCCTTTGAGGGCATCACGGAGGGAATGAGGCGCACCGTTCGGCGTGGTTACCTCCTGTGGCTGTGAGGCCTGACCTGGCCCTGGTGCGGTTGCCGCTCCCGTCATCTCGGACTCGCCTTCCCGTACGTGCAGCATGATGTGACGTCTCATGCAAGCACGGTGCTTTTGTTGGGTTCGATATGTACGGGTAGGTAGGTAATAGGTGTGTGCTTGCAGGAAGAGATAATGTGTAAGATCTGTCTTGAAAGATCGACAAACGGGTGAAACAACTTTTATGAACCCCAAATCGTATATAGTGTGTATGTATGTGAAAAGTTTAATAAACCCCAGGGTACTCAGTTCCCGAGTGTCGACAATTCAGTTCGAATTGAACGAAGCATGTGACAAATAACCTGATTTCCTCAGCCTAGAAACGGAATAGATGTTTGATGACGACCACACCAAGAAATAATGATTTTCTGCGACAGCTTATATCACAAACACGTTACACACCTAATTGGATTGAGCCGCCCAGGAATTCCCGTCCCCAATGGCAGGCTGCCATTTTTATACATACTGAAAAGAAATCCGGATATTTCGGAGCTGGAGAAACTCGGAAAGATAACGACGGAAGAGAGAAAAGAGAGTCACAGAGAGAAAAAAAAGTTGTCCACAAGGACACCTACAAACCGGTAAGAGTCGGGTGCCATTTTCACATGGGCAAGCTTGTCAATATTGGGAATGTGTGGAAAACAAGTGGCGAGCGGAAGGTCGGGAACATTGAGCGGCGCGAAGCTGAGAGCAACAAGGAATCGTCGATCTATCCGCCAATCCGGATTTACGGCAAGTGATCAAGTGTAAGATACCCGGGTATGCCGGAGTCGATTATGAATACAATAAACAGACAAATATTTGTTCCTTATTCTTATTCATCATGTTGCCAGGTGTCGAGCCTCAAAGATGTTGGTGTTAGTCCAGACACAGTGCGTGGACAGTATTCGAATCTCGGTGCTGGTTCTTATGCATCACTGACGACATACATCAACGGGCATATCGGACCCTGCATATCTAGTGGAATTTCGCAATCCGACCCTTCCAAGAACTCAACATAAACGGCGAGACTGCCGTTCGGGAACTTATAACTCCATGAACTGTGCCCGCAAGACTTATTCCTCCAAAGCGGGCGCAACGGCCGACTCACATAAACAATGACGTTACCGGCCTCTCCCACGTTGTATCTCCTATCTCCGGGTCAGGTAGGATTCTGACCAGGTCTCACCAATTTCCACAGCCTTCCACAGAATATTCAATATCTGATTTCTCAACTTCATGACTACTGAAGCTAACTTCCTGCCCAAAATAAAAAAAAGTGAAAAACTGATACTCGAACATCTGACGCAGGGGCAAAAGTGTCTGTGAGAGAAGAAAGCATTGTTCAATTCAACTTTTCCCGGAACCCGCCTTGTCCCAGTTGCCCCTATCCGTTCAACCACCTACTGCAGCTAAAAAGAAAAATTTTAAAAAAATTCCCTCCAAATTCTATCACTGCATCTTTTCATGTGTCGCCATCAAAGAACCTACAAACTTGGTTAGCCTACGTTGAACGCAGAATGACTTCCAAAGACAAAACTTACCAATGAATGTGGTCACCAAGCGGCTGCGGACCTGGCAAATATCCTCAGGCACCAGCCAGATGGTCGCACCCATCTTTCTTGCAATGCTGATACTGAGCTTGGCGTTGAGGTAAGCCTCTTCATCAGTGCGACCAGCAGTAACGAGGTCGTAGTCAACATAGCTGCTCTTCATGCCGTTGAGCACATCCAACAAGAAGATACCAGATCCAATGGCTGGGTCCTTGAACGAGCGGATGCTCGAGTTGCGGCCGCCCTTCCTGCTCATGTCGTTGGCCCATCTAACCATCTCAGAGTCGGTCATCTCACGCTTCCCAAGACGCTGAGCCAAGCCCTTGAGGGTGAGTGTGATGTCCTTGCGCATAAGCTGCCATACCAGGCCGAGGGTGAGAGTGCGCTGTCCGTCAGTGATGTCGGCACCCTGGATACCAACGAGCGAGAAGCCGTTCTGCTTGCCGAGCTCAATGGCATAGTTGGTATTCTCGACGGCCTTAAAACGCATCAACTCACCTCCGTGCGCGGGAGGCTTGTTGACGTGGCGCCAGTTGACTGAGCCCTTAATAACCTTGTCGTAAGCCTGGAGAAGTACAGTGCCGTCTCGGAGGTCATCGAAGAACGACTGAACAGCGGGCTGCACATCTAAACTGTTGAGCCAGAGAGTGAAGACGCGGGCTTCGCGTTCGCCTTCGGCATCAAAGTCTTCCACCTCGAGCTTCTCCTCCTCGGTGATTGGGTCGAGAGCGGGGTGGGTGTTGAACAAGTTAGCAACAAAGGCAAGATTGAGCTTGGGGTTACCGGCAACGAGCGAGGAAGGCGTCAAGAACTTGCGGCATCCAAGCTTGTCGGCGTTCTGAAGCACCTCCTCAGCCCTTTGGTGCAGATCCCGGGTCTGGAGAGGGGCCCGGTTGCATCCGTACTCATGACCAATCTGCGCCAACAGCACCGTGTAATTCTCGCCATCCTTCACATCAGTAGAAAAGTTTGCTACCCTTCTTGGCCAGTTGGCAGCCTTGAGATGATAGTTGACCCAGCGGATCAAGATCTGCTCAGGAGGCAGTCTGAGGAATTGCTCGAGGGTCTCATCCTCCTCAAGTAGTCTGTAAAGTTCGGGGTGAAGCTTGATGTCGATCTTACCCAAGAGACCACGACGGATAACCTGCCAGATCAAACCAAGAATAAGATGCTCTCGAACCTCAATAATATCACCGCTTCCAATGTTGACAACCGAGCAGCCTATACCCTTGGCTGATTCGATAACAATATTGTTGTTCTCTGTCATCTGGAACGCATTGAGCTTCTTGCCCTTTTTGGGCAAGTTCAGAACACGCTCATCGATCGTGTCGGGAACGCTGTCGTTGATGAGCTTGGCGAGGACCAACCCATCTTTGCACTCGTCGAACATCTCGAACGTGTCGGTCGGGAAGGGCAGGCGCGCGCCGATGTCAGTATCACCAGCGAGGACGGCATTGATGTGACGGGTGAATTCGGTACGTTCATCTTCGTTGATGGTGTGAGTGATGTTAGCATTCGAGCCCTGCACGAAGATCTTGCCGCTGCCACCAAGACTGGGTTTGGAGGCATGGCCGCCGCCTGTTCGCTGGGAGATCACAGCAGCTGGCGAAGCGGCGGCCGCTGCGGAGACTTTATTAGGGCCAGCAGGAGAGTCGCGGAGTTTGGCGATGAGCTGTAAAGTGACATGTTAGATCTATGGGAGCCCACAATACCTCAGGGGTCGGCTGTTCGAAGCTCATGGAATTTGTAGGAAGCGAACATACCCCAACATAATCCTCTAGCTCTACTCGCCTAGACGAATCAAGCTCAACCTCCTTCAATGCCTGGCGGACAACATCGTATGGCTGGCGCTCGCTGGTCTGGGTGGCCTTGATGGCGGTTGCCTCGTCAATGTACCCCTTATCATCGACGTCGAGTTTGCGGAAGGCATCGGCCAAGCCAAAGATGTCGTTTTGCTGAAACTGAGGAAACTTCCTAACGAAAATATTAGCATTGACTGTGTCGCATGCAATGCGCCATCGCGTCTGCCTTTGCTGTCGCTGGGGAGTGGGAATATCTACCTCTGGAGCTTGAGAACGTTCATGGTGATGTGAGGGGGATCCGGCGATCCGGCGATTCAGGGGTGTGTCAAAGGGGATGGTTTGTCCACAAATGGATTTGACGATGCTTCAAAAGAAATGAAACTGCGTGTCGGTATTGGAGGGATAATAAAATGAAGAGGCCCCAGACGCCGCGCAATGCAAACAAGTTTATGCTCGCAAAGGCGGGAAACAGTCGTAATCGTGCGATTTTTAGAATGCCTGGGAATGGAATGGGAGCTCCTTCCACCATGTCCACTCTCCAGTGACGAGTTGGGTTGGCGGGGGCGGGGACGGGACCTGAGCCAGGGATCCAGCAGGCTACGGGCGTCGATGCTGCAGAGGCGGGCAGACTGATGTAATGCCTGGGCTGAAAGTCTGGGCAGAAACCAAGCCACGAAAGGGATTGCGTAACGGCCCAATCAAGGCTTCAGGCAGCTCCCATTGACGACGAATCCACAACAAGGGGCTCCTTTCGGTGTTGCATCGAGGGACTGTTAAGGTAGGACTGGTTCTCTTTGCGGATTTCTGCCAAGAAAGGGGCAATTCCAATTTAGGAGGGTACCTCGCTAACAGCAAAAAGTCAAAATTTACTTCCTTTTTCTTCTCTTGGCATCTTGAAGATAACCTCATTCACAACCTTCAACATCACGGCCGAGTGAAGCCTAAGATAACTAATTCCAAAATCAGGTAGGGATCCCTTTCCTAGGTACATCTTAAAATAGGCCTCACAAGACTAACTTCACACAGCAGCCTGGCTTGATTTACTTGGTCACACACACCGACCACAAACACTCATCAGTCAACAACAGTATCATAGAGAAAGAATGGCAACCTGCAAAGTCTGCTCCGACCCACTCACCCTAACCCTCGACCCCGAGGAGTCCGGCGATGAGGGTCAAGTTGTCCCCGACGACCTTACGCTCCCCTGCAACTGCCACTTCCACTGGCAATGTCTCCTCGACCAAGCCTCAACCGTCGCCATCTCCCTAAAATGCCCATCATGCGACACCTACCTCCCTTCCACCCCTCCCGGACCTTCCTCAACCAACGCCTTTCTCTCATCCAACTCCAGCTCACAAATTCTGACGACCTACACAAACGAAGGCGGCATCCAACCAGACCTCGACATTCTCCCCGTTCTCACTGAAGAAGCTTTCCTCACCTCCCACCCGGAAGCCCGTCCAGCAAGGGCAATGCACACCCTAGCTTCCGAAGGTGATTTTCAAGGAATTCTGGAGCTCATGGCTGACGTAGATGCCGACGAGGACATTGACATGTCGCTTGTTCAGCTGATGGGCTGGACCGATCCATTGAACGGAGGAAAGAGTGCGCTGCACGTTGCAGTAGAGTCCAAGCAGGAGGAAGTTTTCTGGTTGTTGCTCTGGTTAGGCAGCGCGGTCAAGTCGGATTTCTTCCCGCAGGAGGTACTTGAGGTTGCTGAAGCAATGGGCTTGCCTAGACGGGGGGCAGTACCCGCTGAGGAGGATTTGAGATTTGTCAAGGACGAGGCCGGGAGGACGGCAGGTGACTATTGCGTTCAGGCTGGTGGACAATGGCAGCGGTTTGTGGAGGGTGGGCTGTTCAACTGATTTCTTTTCTTTTCGCTGATTCAGTGGGTACATAAAACGGGTGCTTAAAAGCATGGGGAAAGGAAAACAAAAAAGCGTGCGAATTTAGTACAATAAAAGGCGGCTGAGAATTGAGAGAAATTTTGGAACACTTGGGAGTTTAATTGTTCGACGGGTGTGGTGTAGATATTACGGTATCGTACGGCGGCAAAAATGAGTATATGTGCAACTGCTCTTATGGTTTACTCCTTTATAGTTCGGTATCAGAGTCTTGGGAGTTAAGATTAAAGTCTTGAAATCTGGAATAGAACTGCATCAAAGCTGGCATCGATGTGCATAAGATGTTGAGCTAGAGTAGAAAGATGAGGTTGAGTGAGCATTTGTTGAAATGGTGAAAACTCAATTCGAGTACAGTAAAGAAAACCCCAACCATGGAAGATGGTGGCAATTAGGGAAAGTAAAATGTTAACCATGGCTGTAATAGCACAGAAAAATGCTGAATAAACTCCTGAAATTATCACACCTCAGATTACCACCAACCCCCATCCCAATGCTAAAAAAACACCCTTCTTAGATAACGCCCGGAGCCAAAAGTTCAACCCGTTTCTAACCATCTCTCCTCTATGCTCAATCGTACATTCAACTACCTAGGCGTTTTCGCCTTACTCGCCGCCAACATCTGGGACAAGACAAAATGCGCGACGTCTTCGTCCGCCCAATAACTCATATGTGATGCAATGGTATTGATAGGGTTAAAATCCAAAACGCTCCTGTCCTCACTGTTAGTCACTTGCGCACCAAGCCTGGCATAACGGAAGGAAAATGAACTTACTCCTGAATGCAATAATCCACTCTTCCGTTCCGATTCAGCGCCCGGATTTTCGTTTCCTCTCTCCTCAACTTCTGCGCCTTCCTCTCCTCCTCAATCCACTTCTCAGATGTCAACCCACTACTTCCAACACCCTCGGCCAGATCAACCCGGTTCTTCTGAAATCTACTAAACAGCGTCTCCAATTCGTCGTCAATAAGTGTCACCTCGTTTCCACTCGCTGTCATGGCGCCACTGCTCCCAGCAAGAGCCAACTGCCGTTTTCGCTCGGCAGTCTTTTCGGCGCGCTGGATATCGGAAAGACTCTCCTCGACTGCGATAACACCGGCTGACACGTTGGTCCCAGCTCCAGGACTCAAGGAGTGTTGCTGTTGCTGTTGCTGCTGCTGCTGCTGCTGCTGCTCATGAGAAGCCGTGATGTTCGCTACGTCATTCTGGGTAAGTCCAAGGCTGCGGTTTAAGATATTGCTAGCAATACCCGCGCTGAAGCTGCTCCAAAGACCGCTGACACTTTGCCCTACCTTGGCGCCGATACCTGTCAGACCTTGAGGGGCGACGGAACCGAAGATGCTTTTCTTGGTATATGGCAGTGCTTGAGGCTTGAGAGTCGACGTTGCAGTGGATATGAGGGGTTCGAGACGGTACGCAATCGGATCAGAAGGGTGGAAGATATTAAACAGCTGGCTGATCTTGGGCGAAGAGACAGTGAAAGGGTGTCCAGTAACGGGTGAGATACGCTGGTCGACATAAGATGGGGCGCTCAGGAATGGATCTTCCATGTAGTCCGGGTTCAAGGGGCTTTCGGATGGGATTGCGTTTGGGAGGTTACGCGCCGAGATGGTCCGGCCTTTGAGCATCTGGAAAAGGCCAATGGGTGAGCCGAGGCAGTAAAAGTCCTCCACCTCAAAGTTAAACGTCAATTCTTTCGGCTCCTTGGGCTCATAGCGGTCTTGGGAAGCAGGCCAAAATCGAAGTGGATTCCTGGGCGATTCGGTCGTGGCTTTGGATTTGTCCTTTTGACGACAGAGGATGTCAAACATGATCGCAGAGCCTAGGGAGTGGCCTACGACATGGATCTTTCCATTGAACTCGGGGTTACGTTCCATGAACTTCTTGTAGATCTGATTGGACTCTCTCGTCACAATCTCGGCGATTTGCTCGCGGTAAGCACTCTGATAGAGAAGCACGTCAAGTGCTAGATCCGAAATCAATGACCGTGCGAAGGCCAACCCTTCAATGGTAATGTCTTCAAGCGAAGGGTACTCTTCCTCTTCGTCCAATGTGTCGCCTAGGTCGTGCTCTCCTCTTTTTGGCTTGCGTTTCGGAAAATCGAGCTGATGTCGCCACACTACGGGAAGGACCTGGACACGGCAGTTGCCTGGCCCGCTTTCACCAATCTCCAGATTGAGTGCTCGAAGATCCGCGGATGCCGAGTAAACACTCTTCATGTTTTTGCGAAGAACGTTCACGTCGTGAACAAAGTTGATGCTGTCCATTCTGCGAGAAAGAAGTTGACCAATGCCATGCGTGACAAGCACGAGATGCTCAATTTCTCGACCTTGATTGTCACCAATATCGTTGTTGTAGTCGCGAAGCATTTCTTTCTCCTCCCTCTGTCGAATGGCTTCGGCCTCTGCATCTGAGTCTTCGACTCCCTCCATCAAATTTGACAATTGTCGAGTCAACCGATTCCTCGTGCTCTCAAGTGCGTCTGTCTCTTCCTCCCCAGAATCTTCGATATCGATTCGTTGGCTTGTCGGAGGCGCCGATCGTCTCTTTTGCGCTTTTGGGGTCGCGTCACTTCTCTCCTTTGATACTGAGTTGGTCCCGGCTGGTGTTGTTGGGCGCTTATCGTCCTTTTCTTTGGCTTTATTGGGCTCCGTATAGCCACGAACAACCTTCACTCCACTCATATAGCCACCGCCCGCAAACCTCTGGTAGACTGTTGAAGTGACCCAAGACAACATCCCCTCTGAGGAGATCCAGGACGTAGTAGCGTCATGATATGTCGCGATGCTGTTCATGTAACTCCCAAACAAGCGATATGTTTGTGGTTGATGCTGCTGGACGGGCAGAGGTATTTTGGGGGATGCTTCAGCCTGTGCGGCTGGAGCAACAACCTTCAAGTTATCCGAGGAGCCCTTTGGGGTAACATCTTTGCTTCCTGAGTTGCTGCGACCTCTTGAGGGATATCGCCATGGCTTTACTTTCAGATACCCCTCCTCGAGTTGTGCGGCCAAGTTTTCCTCACAAGGGCGAAGATTCGAACCCTCTTGATAGAACCAACTCCCTCGTCTAACTTCATAAACAGGGCCCTCCCAATAAATGGGAGCCAGCTCGCGTTCTTCAATATCGACATCGAAGAGGAAGTCTTCATTTACGGAAACCCGTGTCTTTGGCGCATTCTCGGCTTGGTTTGGTCCACCCTCCCCGGACACAGCGCGCGGGCGCTTTCCTCCTGTGCGCCCAATTGTATTTCCATTGCCTGTGGCCCTCTCCTCCTCCAGCTCCTGTAGTCGATTTTGATAGGCGGCCTCGATCAGACGCGAATCCTGGACAGAAAATGTGGCGTACTTTTTCGGTTGCGCGAGCTTCGTGTCACCGTTGATCTTGGTTATCATAAACTTCGGCTTGCGCTTTGGGACCTGAAGAGGCAGTCAGCAGCAAGCCCAGGAAATTCCCGTTGTCGAGATACAGAGGGTAAAACGGGGAGAAACGCACATCGACCGCATGGAACCACTGGATATTCAAGGGCGGACAATCCAAGGGATAGCGCTTAGTGCTCTGTCCATAGAATGGGTTTATTGTATGATCTCCGGGATTGGGATTGGAAGGCGCAACATTTGGCTGGGGATCCTTGGGCGTTGGGGTTGTGCTGCGATTCACAGCCCATGGGTTGATCGAATCGACGGCTGATGCGAGATACGACTTCTCAGCCTTCTTTTCACCTCCCGAACCGGATGCCATTCCGGGAGGGGGACTGGCCGATGGCCACCCGAACTGTGGTCTATAAAGAGTCGTTGTCCACCAGAATGATCGCGATCGTGATGCCTGTCGCTGAAGAACGCGGTGTACCACTCTACCGGTAAATCTCGGACGTCTCAAGGAAAAAACAAGGAGAGGCGCCAACGTGGAAGATGGAAGGAAGGGACCTGGGTTGCTCGGAGGGCAATGGCGGGGAAAGTGGCCCAGCCTTTTGTTTGATGCTTGCTTATCGTTGAAGGTAAACTACACGTGTAGAGTTCCACTGCTACGGAAGAAACCACCCTGGTTTCATATCATTAGAAAACTGGGCCAACATTGGCGAGCCACAGGGAGAGAGCATGTGAGAAAACAGAAAACGCGACATGTTGGCCTTTGGCTCTGGCCCAGCTTGAAAGCTCCAAAATTGACTTGTGACAGCAAATGATGACGAACAGTGCTGCCGGAACCTCCGCTGATTGGGTGTTGCTGACCGTTGGCCCGCATGCCTTCCCGGCAGACTGGGGGTACTTGAAGCTGGGAGCAGGGTACTTCGGCCGAGGGTAAGGTGTGTTGGGGGATTGAGGACATTTGCGGCAAGAACTGCAGAGAAGATTTTGAGAAGATGGTAACAAAGGTGGTACCTAGTAGCATTTACACGTATAGAGTTTATTTATACACTTTTTCAGAAGACAATAGGCACTTTCCTCATTCGCTGGGCTGTAGCTGTCTGGTTGGAGGTAAAGTCTTATCGATTTTCACCTGCAGGTATCTTCGCCAAGCATCAAGTACCCCAACCCCAATCCCTGGCCCCAGGCAGGACAAGACTTGAAAACGGCAGGGATTCGGGGAACGAGCTGCATTGAATGGTGGGGGACGTCTCGGAATTGGAGTCATTTCTTTTACCTGCCCCGCCTTGCCGACAAAATTATTTGCGATTTATCTGGTCGCTTCAATCACAGCGCCAACCTTACCAATTATCCCACATTCTCGTCGCCAACCCAACATCGGCGAGCACTGAACTTTATCTGATTTAGTATTTCGACAGCAGTTACACGTGCTGCCACACTTTTTTCCGCTTTCCTCTTCCACCAAGCCCATCACCGAAAATTCGAATTCCTCCCAGAACCCATCGTGAAGACCCGGTGCATCCCGACTATGAACCGGTAGCAGAACGATATTACAGGGGCATTTTTATTCATTCCGTTCTGCCAATTGTTGGCGCGTCACGTCTTCAGAACGGTTTGCCCGTAGCACCAGCCCCAGCGACCAAAGACAGGTAGAAACATGGGGCCAGAGAAGAGGATTCACCGACCAAAAGAGCTGGTGGTTGACCAGCTGCCGAAGCGCTTCAAGGCACTTCAGTTTGGTATTCCGTAAGAAGTTGACCCTCTTCCAAGCTTTGCAAGGTCATTTCCCCCAGTGTGAAGACTGACATAGAGCCCCTTGCTCTTCTTATAGATCTCATCAAGAAATCGTCCATCAAGGTGTTCTCGAAGTCTCAGATCCATTGCTGTACGATGTCGAAAAGGAGCGAACACCGTTTGCCCATGGCCCCCTGGACCCCCGCCTCGGAACCTCAAAGACCGACCGAG
This sequence comes from Cladorrhinum sp. PSN332, assembly GCA_033297175.1. Taxonomy (NCBI): domain Eukaryota; kingdom Fungi; phylum Ascomycota; class Sordariomycetes; order Sordariales; family Podosporaceae; genus Cladorrhinum; species Cladorrhinum sp. PSN332. The sequence continues at coordinate 96,522 of MU858821.1, read as the reverse complement.
ACAGCAAGTGTGCTACATGCGACCAAGGTCTTCAGGACTGCCCCGGTCACTTCGGCCATGTCCGACTCCCCCTTCCGGTTTTCCATATCGGCTACCTCAAATACATCCAAGCCACCCTACAAAACATCTGCAAGGACTGTGCCAGGATTCTAATGACAGAGGATGAGCGGCGTCATTTTCTGAAGGAGCTACGGCGTCCTGGTATCGACAACTTGAAGCGCAGCGGACTTCTCAAGCGGATCAACGAGACATGCCGGAAGGTCAAGACCTGCTACCACTGCAAAACTGTGCAGGGTACGATCCGCAAGTTGGGCGTCATGAAGCTCGTCCACGACAGATTTGTAGCATACAATAAGTCACAGGCCAAGGCGAAAGAGATGCCTGCTAGCAAGCTGATTTTTGACCAATCCTTCGCGGCTGCGAAGAAGTTTGCACCCGAGCTCGAGAAACACACTCGCAGGGCAATGGATGATCTGAATCCTCTCAAGGTTCTCACTCTATTCCAGAAGATTAGCCCACCCGATGTCGAACTCCTCGGCCTCAACCCCATCGAGGGACGGCCCGAAATGTTCATTTGGCAATACCTTCCAGCACCCCCGATTTGCATCCGACCGTCTGTCGCCCAAGACAATGCCAGTAACGAGGATGATATCACCAGCAAGCTGGCAGAAATTATCATGTTTGCCGGAGTTCTCCGCGAGTCTTTAAAAAAGGGCGCAACACTCTCCTCGGTCATGGAAATATGGGATTTCATTCAACTGCAAATCGGCATGTACGTCAACAGTGACGTTCCTGGTCTCTACCAACCAGGGTTCGGGAAACCAATTCGTGGCTTCTGCCAACGTCTCAAGGGAAAGCAGGGCCGTTTCCGTGGAAACTTGTCCGGCAAGCGTGTGGACTTCTCGGGTCGAACTGTCATCTCACCCGATCCCAATCTGAGCATCGAACAAGTAGCAGTGCCTGAACTTGTCGCCAAAAACCTTACCTACCCTGAGCGTGTCAACACTCAAAACATAGAGAAACTCAGAAATTGTGTTCTCAATGGAGCAACCTTACTTCCTGGAGCTCAAGCAATCATCAAGAAGGATGGCTCCAAATACAGTCTCAAAATTATCAAGGAAGCAGGTCGTGAAATGCACGCAAAACAACTAGAATTTGGCGATATTGTGGAGCGGCACCTCGAAGATGGTGACGTCGTCTTGTTCAATCGCCAGCCTTCACTTCACAAACTGAGCATCATGAGTCACTATGCAAAGATCCGGCCATGGAGAACGTTCCGACTCAATGAATGCGTCTGCACCCCTTACAATGCAGACTTCGATGGTGACGAAATGAATCTCCACGTCCCACAGACAGAAGAGGCGAGGGCAGAAGCCATTAACTTGATGGGTGTAAAAAACAACCTTGTCACGCCCAAGAGTGGCGAGCCCATCATTGCTGCGACACAAGATTTCATTACTGCTGCGTTCCTGTTGAGTGGCAAAGACAGGTTCTATGATCGAGCGACCTTCACCTACATCTGCACCCAGATGCTCCTCGGCGAGACCTACCTCGAAATTCCGCCTCCCTCTGTTCTAAAGCCTCGGGCTCTCTGGACTGGCAAACAGATTTTCAACATACTTATGCGTCCCAACAAGGAATCACCAGTCCTTGTCAATCTCGAGGCCAAGAACAAGATGTATAGTGCCAAGGACTCGAAGGAGATTCCCGATATGGACATCGAGGACGCATACCTGGTCGTTCGCAATTCCGAGGTCATGTGCGGAAGGATGGACAAGTCAACGGTGGGAGGTGGCAAGAAGAACTCGGTCTTCTCTGTCATTCTCCGTGATTTCGGTCCAGATCATGCTGCAGCTGCCATGAATCGTCTGGCCAAGCTCTGTGCGAGAACGCTCACTCTTCGCGGGTTCTCGATTGGCGTCGGCGACGTTTATCCATCCGGGGAACTCGAAACAAGGAAGAAGCAACTTGTTGAAGCCGCCTACGCGCAAGTCGATAGCCTCATTGACACCTTCATCCGTGGCCAACTGAAGAAAGCTGCCGGTTGCTCGATAGAGGAAACCTTGGAGAATTCGGTATCTGGAATTCTTAGCAAGGTCCGGTCCAATGCAGGTACCTACTGTGTCGAGAACCTCAGCAACAACAATGCGCCGCTGATCATGGCCAAGTCGGGTTCCAAGGGCTCAGATATCAACGTTGCCCAGATGATTGCATGTGTCGGCCAGCAGATTATTGGTGGCAAGCGTGTTGCTGACGGCTTCCAAGATCGTACGCTTCCAGCTTTCACCAAGCACGCTCGCACACCTCCTTCCAAGGGCTTCGTCCGCAACAGTTTCTACACGGGTCTGGTTCCTACCGAATTCCTCTTTCACGCCATCTCTGGCAGAGAAGGTCTGGTTGACACGGCTGTCAAGACTGCCGAGACAGGTTACATGTCGAGACGACTAATGAAGTCACTGGAAGATCTGTCAGTCCAATATGACAATACCGTACGCACTTCAGAAGGAACCATTGCTCAGTTCCAGTTTGGTGCGGATAGAATGGACCCTGTTGCTATGGAGGGCGACGCCAAGCCCGTCAACTTTGACCGAACGTGGAGCCATTCTCAGGAGATCACATGGAGCAATTCAGAGAGGGGATTGTTGCCAAGGGAGATCCAGGAGTATTGCAAGAAATGCCTGGATGACCATCGCAAGGAGCTGCTTGTAAAGACGGGGAGAGATCATTCCCGACATCACTTTGTTACGGGTGAAGCCATCCACTACACCGACGAGCAGATCAATACCAGCAATGACCGAGATGTTCTTATGGCCATCGACGATTTGGAATCTGAGAGAGGCTATTACAACAGCATCCGTGATTACGTGACTAAACGTGCCGCGAAGCTGGTCATGGTTCGCAAATCCGTCGGCTTGGATCCTTGCATGGCAGATGATGACGAGGGGCTCAAGAAAGTGGCTGATGAACTGGAAGCCAAGAAGAAGGACAAGATGGACGTCGATTCGGAGACTCATGATCCTGTGAAGGCCCAAAAACTTGCAGACCTTATCGCAAAGGTGTCGGAAAGAACACTAAAGCAGTTCATCGACTTCTGTATTGAGAAGTACAATCGGGCCTTGGTAGAACCTGGCCATGCTGTGGGTGCGGTGGGAGCCCAGTCGATTGGTGAGCCAGGTACGCAGATGACTCTGAAGACGTTCCATTTCGCGGGTGTTGCAGGCATGAGTATCACACAAGGCGTACCCCGTATCAAGGAGATTATCAACGCCTCAAAGACTATCAGCACACCTGTTATTACGTGCGTTTTGGAGAACAAGAAGCAACTGGAGGCCGCGCGCGTCGTCAAGGGGAGAATCGAAAAGACATACATCTCGGACGTCCTCGAGTTTATTGATGACGAGTGGCTCCCTGATGTAGCCAAGATTGTTTTGAAGGTGGACATGAAAACGCTCAACGACATGCAACTGGGGTTGAAGTTGAGCGACATTGCGGATGCCATCATGGGGGCCAAGAAGATGAAGCTCAAGGTTGACCGGGAGGACTTGTTTATTGGTAAGGATTATATCGAGGTGATTGTTCGAAACACCTGGAAGGATGCCACGGCTGAGAGAAAAGCCGTTCGCGTTCGGGCAGCAGCAGCAGAGAAGGGAATCGTCATGTCGAGCGCCGACCAGTCCGCAGGCGACTTCCAGCTTCGCGTCAATTCTCTAAAGCGTCTCCTCCCGTTGGTAGCCTTTTCGGGTTACCCCGAAGCAAACAGGGCCATCATTCAGACCGACGATAAGACTAGTGAGCATGCCGTTCTCGTGGAAGGATATGGCTTGCAAGCGTGCATGACGACGGAAGGCGTAGTCGGAACCAAGTGTGTGACCAACTCGGTCATGGAATGCCGCGATGTACTGGGCATTGAGGCTGCCCGAACAACGATTGCGAAGGAGATTGGTTCGGTCATGGGAGACATGGGCATCGATCCCCGTCACATGGAGCTGCTGGCAGATGTCATGACCTACAAGGGAGAGATCCTTGGCATCACACGGTTCGGTCTTGCCAAGATGCGCGACAGTGTGCTTCAGTTGGCCTCTTTCGAGAAGACGCCAGATCACCTGTTTGATGCTGCGGCCGGAATGAAGAAGGATAGAATCCATGGCGTCAGTGAGTGCATCATCATGGGCCAGACCGTGTCTATCGGCACAGGCGCATTCCAAGTTGTCCGTCGTTTGGGTATCCAGGATCATCAGACAACACCCAGGCGCCGGATGTTTGAAGACGGATGGGCCAAGACAGAGAAGGCGGATAAGTCGAAGGGGAGAGGTATGGGTATGTCGAATGGCCACCCCCTTAGGGTCGCTGTGGCCTGATGAGAGCTCGGGATCATGGATGGATTCACGGAGTTGGGTTGCTTTTTGCGAGGGGTTTGGAAATGGGTCCTGGTCTTATAGGTTATTACGTAGACTGGTAAAAGGTACTTTTGTAATCCATCATTTTTAGGAGTCGAGTTAGAAAACACATCATTATATTAGATGGTCAGTTGCCAAAAGACTAAAGAATGTGTGATGTAGCACAACTGAATACGGGATGAAGAGACGGATAGGGGAGGCTATAATACTGAGGTTTGTACTGTTTCTGAAGAGGTAATATTTAGCGAAATGTGCGAGGGTGTGAAGATCGAGGGTGTGAAGATCGAGGGTGTGAAGATAGAGGATGTGAAGATAGAGGATGTGAAGATAGAAGATGTGAAGATAGAGGATGTGATATCAATACCATTAATGTCTTCGCTTTGGTCCCTATACCTCGCTAATATATGGTTATCAGCCATTCGCCTCCTTGATCTTTCATAAAATGTCAACACAGATGGAATGCAGGAAGTGTGCTCGAGTGTTATGTATCTCAAATTGCATCAGCCAACCACGCTACGATGGATGTCCACATCCATACAATCTTCCGTAGTATAGTGGTTAGTATATGAGCTTGTCATTCCAGCAACGCTCGGGACCCGGGTTCAATTCCCGGCGGGAGAGTCAACCACAATTTCCTTTTTTATTTCTTTTTTTTCTCTTATTTCTTTGGGGTTTTACGCTTCTTTCATTTACTTTTTTTTTTTTTTTTTTTTTTTTTGCCTGCTTCAAGATGTTTGACCATTGATTACTAAGGAAAAGCAACACCTGACTCCTCTTCAAAGCAGAAATTTTGATGTAGATCCATCATGCTTTAACAGTCCGTGGTAGGTGGAGCCAGAAATGTTAAAATAAAAAATAAAAAAAGAAGGGGGTAAAGTAAACAAAGGTAGCGATGTAAGCAGGCAGCTTTAATCGGCTGCGAGAAAGGGTTTGTTTTACCACGGGGCATTCTCGTTCGCAGGAGTAGCTAAAATGGTGAATCACAAAAAGCTGATTAGAAACCATCCTTTATTTATATCATCATCTTTCCCAACTTACCCCCTCATCTTTGCACACTATAGAGTAATTAAGGAGCGAATGAAACCGCCACAATCACGCTCTTCTCCCAGGTTTTTTTTTTTTTTAATAGTCTTCTCCAAACAAAATATCGCGCGTTCACACACCTTCCATCTACCAAAGCCCCCGAAAAGCCCACAAACCACCCACAACAATGCCCACCCCCAAAACAACACCCATCGATACCTCCTTTCCCCTGATACCGCCACTCTCCGGTCTGGGCGTAGCAGTGCAAGTCGTGCTCCCCTTCGAGGTAGCACAGTGGCTAACGCCATGGGGATGTCCACCATAACTGTCAATAACTGCATTGTTACCAAGCGGATCGTCATCCGGACCGTTACCCTGACCGTCGCGGTCTGGATCAATACACAGTTCGCCATCCGAATCGTCATCATCGCTCTGAACCCGAAGAACCCGAACAGGCTTCGTGAGGGAAGGCCGTCCATCATCGCGACGAACGGTAACGGGAGGAGGGACGGGAGTAATCACTGGGTTTGTGTACTGACGGCGTTCATCGGCCTGACGAAGGGGCGGGGAGGGCTGTCCGCGAGCGTGATGGACGGTAGCGGTAGGAACTGGTCACTGGGTTCGTGTGCTGGGCCGAGGTGGTGGCGGCGAGGAGGAGCGGAAGAAACGCCACGGCGGCGGTTTGCAAGCAATACTGAGGATGCATTCTCTGTTTCGAGCGTTCAAGCTATAGTCTTGTTCTAAGAGTAAAATTGCTGATGCAGAAATGGAGGTAGTACTCGAGGGTTCTTTGGGCCATGTAGAGCGGTGACTGTTTCGAGACACAAGTGACAAGAAGAGCTTCGTGGCGGTATTTTGCGCCAGTATGAAGCTGGATGAAGAGGTTGAGTGCAATGGGAGCTCTGTCAAACGTTGATCAAGCGCTATTACCAAAGAACTTTGTAATCTTTTGATTCCCATCCGCCTTCCCTTTGCCCTTGGCAGGACTCCTGACGGGGTTCTTGGTTGCACTGATCTTTGGTCGAGCCTTGGCCGGCGAGACACTCTTAGCCTTGAACCCTGCCATCGGCTTCTTGGTTGGTGGCAGTTCACTCGGTGAGGGGGATTCGGCCTCCCTCTTGACACCCTTACTCGGCGTGTCTGTTTCCATCCCGCCATCGTCCGCCGTGTTCTGTATCTCGTCGACCGTCTTTTTCTCCTCGCCATCTTCATTCTTCACGGCCACCTCAGGGTTGACCTTGCCCATCGCTCCCTTTAGCTGGAAGAAATTCGCAATGTTCGCCTTATTCTCCTTGCTCGCCACGGGGATCACGAAAGTGGGCGAGTTGTTGCCGACCTTCCCGACCTCCTTGCTGACGGGGTAAACCTCCAACTCACCCTTGTACGGCTTGAGAATGCTCTGCAACTCACCACTCCACTCGTTTCGTTCGGGATCAAGCCACGTCTTCATCTCCTCCGAGCCAGGGTCGAGAATAACAGGCATACGGTCGTGCAGAAATCGTAACTGCTCGTTACTGGATGTGGTGATGATTGTATACGTGTATAGCCGTTCTCCCGTGTCATCGTAGGTTACGCAATCCCATAACCCAGCAAGAAGCATTAACTTCCCGTCCTTCCTCTTGACATAATGCGGAACCTTTTCCTTGGGACCCTTCTTCAACCACTCGTAAAACCCCTCCACAACCACGATACACCGCTTCCCCTTCTTCATTGTATGCCACATTCCCCCAGACTGCGCCAGTGAGTCATCCCGGCAATTTATCGTCTTGAGAACCGCCGCGTAATCTGGGTTCCGCTTCGTCCAGAAGGGGATGAGACCCCATTTCATGGATTGCAGTTTATACTGTGGTCGTCGGCTACCTGACTTTGTCCCCTTTCCATCATCCTCTCCTGCGCTGGTCGGCTCTTCCATTGCATTGTCGGTAGCTTGATCAAACGTGGTATCCTCCTCCTCCTCTGGGTCCCGTCGCGCAGAGGCAGCATAATTCTCCCTATGCCCCGCACCGCGATCCCCTACATCAGCTCGGTACACAACCCCATTATATCCCGGAGCAAAGTTGTAGCTTTGCCTCGGCGCGTCGTCGCCGTCGTCCTCGGGCGCATCGTCGACGGGGATATGGTAGTCTTGGAACCGCTGGCGAATTTGAGAAGGCCACTGCTCGAACGCGTATCACTCGTTATTAGTAACCTGGAATGTGGAGAGGGAAAGTCGTGAGAAAAGGCTTACCAAGGCCAAAGCATATCTGCCGCACATGATTCCTTCCGTTGCTAAAGCCCTTTTATTATCAAGTCGCTGCAAAGGCGGCTTTTGGGTCAGGTTGACGTGATGGCTTGCAAGTCATGTTAGCGATGACGTATTTGCCGTGTCGCGCAAAGATCCCCGCCCCAAAGACACGAATCGTCACCAGGTCACGTGCTTTCTTTTTAAACCAAGCCCTTTTTAGTATAAAGCTACAGTCAACAAGTAACTATGGCCACACTCAATTTATGGATTTTGGGCGTGAAATACATGGGCCTATTACGTCCCCGTATTCCAGGTCGTTCTCAACCACAAAGCCCCAGTAAAGATAAAAAGCAAAAACGAGGATTTTTTTTTTAGATATTATATCTTTTATTTTAATAGTATTTTTATTTACTTTTCTGTGGTTGTGGTTGGTGCTTTGTACGTGGATGTGTGTGGTGACTTTTGGTGTAAAATGGCGTGCGTGGCCATACTATTTGATCATGACTTTTTTTTTTTTAAATTAATTATAGCCCCAGGTGTAATCAACAATGCCTTTGGGATTGCCGTAACCCCCGTTTATCAATCGCTTTCAATAAGAAACTTGCTCGTATTAATCCAAAGAGGAACAGAACAGATATTTAACAAGTAGTTCATCTTGGAGACTCAAGATACAACCGAAAACAAACCAACTATCGAATGCGAAACTTCAAATACGGTATGTGATGATTCGGCCAGGGTACCTCCTTCGGTCCATACTTGCAGCTGTAAAACTCTGGATAGTCAAACGACCCCTTGAACCCTCCCGCAACCTCATATTTTTTCCTCGCTTGCCTCGTGCACGGCAGGTCCATGCTCACGGTGCTCCATCTGCGGTAGCTAGCCACTCCAGCCTTGAGGTCAAATTTCCCTGCCTTGATTGGGAGGGTGGTGAGCACATCGTCCAGTGCGTTGATTGAGTTGGTAACATTGCGGAAGGGCACCATGACCTGCGTTTGGATCATGGTTTGTATCTCGATCAGACCTGCGCGCACGTTACCCGACGAGTCGGTCGTGAACTCGAGGGGATATCCTTCCCATGCCGTGGACAGGACGTTCTCGAGGAGGGCCAGCGTGGCTTTCCCTCGTCCGGTGTAGAGGGTGATGAACTCGATGATTGTGGAGGCGGATTTCTGGAGTTTGGTGACGAGGGCTGGCAGCTCCTTTGTGATCTTGATTGACTCGAGAATGTCTTCGATTTTGCGGAGCTTGCCTTCGACGATGAGCTGGAGGAAGTAGCTCACGTCGGGGATTGCTTCGGCGATTTCGATTGAGGACTCGATGAGGGCGACGATTTTGGGCACGACCTCGACGATGGTAGCGGTGGCATTTTGGACGTCTTGGAAAGTTTGAACTGTTGCAATGGCCTCGGATACTGAGTGAAAGTGTGTTAGTGGGCTCAGCTTGTTGACTTTCAAACAAACAGTGTAATGTCCGCTTACCCTTCTTGAAGTACTCGGAAATCACGGGCCCAAGGCACGCATCGTCCTTGCACACCTTGTCCTCGACCTCCTCAATCTTGCTCGGAACCGTCTTGATCTGAATGAACAAATTCTCGGTGGCACTTCCGATGTCCTTTATTCCCTTCTCGACCTTGCCCAAGATGTTTGTCCATTCCTTGAGCACCACGACAATCTTGTCCGCCATCAACGTCTTTGACTTGGTGAGGTAGTTGGTGAAGAAGCTGCGGATTAAATCTGGCTGACAGGCGCCAACCAAACATGGACTGATTGCTGCAGCAAGCTCGCCGTAGCTGGCCAGATCAATTTCTGCGGCAGGAACAACGGTCCAGCCGCCGGCAGCTGAGAGATCCCCGGCCATTACCTGTGCCTTGTTGTCCTGCACCTTGAAACCGTTGTCAATCACGCACTTTTGCAGCTGCATGATGTCTTTGATCATGGTGGACACTGCGGCAGAAAAGTCCATGCCGTTCTGAACCGACTTGAACAGCTCCTTGCCGAGCATGTCGAGTGCTTTTGGCAAGCAGCTGCACACGGCACTCGCCTTGGAAATGAACTGTTCTCCAACATTACCCATTGCTCCGCGCACCAACCCGCAGAGGTCGACTTTGGTGGTGGTGATGGTGATGCCACAGGGAGCATCAATCCATTTCGTGTGAGTCCCCGGCTCGCACGTCCATCCATTGCACTTTCTTCCTGGGCTCTTCCAAGTAGGGCATGGGTATGAGTATGTGAATCTGGTCTTGCAATTGTCGTACTAAGATTTTGATCTTGTTAGACACGGAACACGGACAGATGGGATGCGTGTGAATGGATGTCTCTACCTCAAAGAACTTTTGAGCACACATTTTGGCCTTTGCACCTGTTGGGATCTCGATTTTTGCTTTGCAACCCCATACATTTTTGATGCCGCTGCATATTTGCTGAATCGTGCCTTGTGAGAGGACTGTTTGGGGCAACAGCACCGAGGAAAGAAGAAATAATGAAGATATCCGCATTTGGTTCCGAGTCCCTTTGGATGTCTGAAATTTGAGAGTCAACTTGAGCGTATCGAAAATCTAGGCGAAACCGCATGCATGATAGATATTCTCAATTTCTTCAGGGGTTTTGTTGACATCTCCCTGGTTTAGACTTGACCGCAGACGTCCAATAGAGGGATCCAAAATTCAGCCTCACCAAGCGTCGGCATTGAAACAACACCATTGAACGCCACAAATCGACAAATTGCGTCCCATGATTGGTGCACGTCCGCTTCAGCTGAAAAACGGCCGCCTGCCCAGACGTTAGCTAGCTTTTATCAACTCCCGTTCCGGATGTTTTGACAACCCCGTGGCAAGGGGGAAATGAGGTGCATTGCCACCCAAAGGCCTCCATCAGTGTCATTCATCAAAGATCAAAGACACCTCAACATCAGACTCTGGGTTTTTTTTTTTTTTTTTTTTTTTTTTTTTAAAATTATCTTTCTGGATCTCGAAAGTAACCTCTGAAGTAGACATGGCCGTCAAACATTCCAAAAATCATGGCTATTATGGCCGCTCACGATCTACGTGTCTGATCATCACATGTCGGGTCGCAGGATTGCTCCAAATCGTCTCATCTTGTGCGGTCCTCGTTCCAATCATCCATTTCATCCGCATGCTCGGTGCTTGGGAATTTGCCGTTCCAAAGACATTCTACTTTGTGAGCCCGATCCCAGCATATCAGCCAAGTAGTATTTACACTAACATGTCTGAACCTCTTCGCAAAAAAAAGCTTGGAGCAGTCGCGGCAACGACCTTGATCCTGCTGACTCTGACATCCATTCTGAGCCTGTGCCGACGATTGAGGCCACTGCACAACCTGATTTTCAGCTCAATTCTAACCAGTCTTTGGGTGGCGTGCTTTGTTGTTGTCTTTGCCAGGTTGCGGAACGTCCTGTTCAGACAGTGTTCGAACGACAACTGGGCCAATGATTCTGGAACGCGGCTCTGTTACCTGTACAAGATCATTCTGGGAGGTGTCATTGGCGGCTTGTAAGTCTGCACGGCAGAGTTGAGTGACAGGATCAACTGACTAACACTCCTGTCTACCAAACAGTGCAAGCTCTCTGGTTGGTGTGGTAATCGACATTGTCTTGTATCGACAACAGCCACCTAAGATAAAGTATACAAAAGCTCATGCAGCCGGGATTGACGGCGATCAGGAAGTCTTGGTGGCTCGGACTGGTCAGGATGGGCAACAGTACGATGCTGCAGATGCGTGGCCGAACAGCGCATATGTTTCAGCACAACCTCGACCTTGAATCTGAAAGTTGACTTTGGGGAAATTGGGCGAACATGAACGATTGCACAAAAACAGCTTGGAATTCTCCGAGTGCATCTTGCGATGCGTGGCAGAGGCGGGAAGTAAAGGGGGTGATGAAAAGATGTAAACAGAGAGTGTGTGCCGTGTCTCAGGGCCTAGAGACCGAAGAGTAGGTGTGAAATGAAATGAGATACTATCATCTTCCCAGGTCTGTGCCAACGAGTGTCAGGGTCAAGCCCTGCACAAGTGCTTTTCCAATCTCAAGATCCGTCTGGCCGAACTGCTGGGCCGCTTCGTCGAAGGCCGGCTTGTTCAGAGTGCCCTGATTCACAGTGCTGTATGCTTCCAAACCAGGCTTGCCATCAACGTCTTTTGTTGTGAAGTTGACTGTCACGAGTCTTAGGGCTGCCATTGCACAATAGTCAGCTTTGAGTTGACACAGCGCCCGTTAGACAGCAGGAAAGGGAACAAAAAGCATACCTGACTGAGTAATACCTCCACTATTGATCAACAGAGGAAGTGCAAAGCTGAATGAAATTGTCTTGGGACTTGAAAGGCTGTGGCGGCCCAATGCGAGAATCTCTGCGATCAGCTTTCCAATGATATCCAGGCTGCCGGCGTCGATCTCTGGAAATTTAGTCGTCACGCCATTGCGGATCGCTTCCTGGTAAACCAGCTTGTCGTGGTGGTAGTCGCCTGAAAGTTGATGGCGAGTGGCAGTGACTGTTTCGGTTGAGACAAATGTCAACCTATCGAGAAACTAAGCGTCAGCGCTTCCAAGCTGCTGTTGACTCTAATTCTTCGAGACGCGACTGCTTACCAAGTAGTCTCTCCGGCGAGTGTGTTTAGAATTTTGACCCGGTAGGCAGCTCGAGCCCAGCAGGCTTGGATGTCGTGCCTCTCGACATCTGTACCTTTGCCAAGTTTGTTATTCAAAATGGTGCGCTCAATCTTGACTGCCCAGAAGTAGGCCGTGGTTAGAATGTCTTGAACTGAAGTACCTTCAACCGGCTGGGACCCCGAGGTATTGTTGGTGCCAAGAGTCAGGTAGAAGAGAGTTTGAGGATCATTGTCGGCCGCTATCTTGGACAGATCCAGTTCCGCTTCTGTTGAGCTTGAGAGGCTCCCGCTGGACGCCAACAAGGTCGAATCTCCTGGTGGCAAATGATGAACTGAGTTCATTTTGCGTGAAAAAAGGCGTAGCATATTGGCCGTTGGTGATCAGTAACATGAAAGAGAGTGGCAAACTGAGTGGAGTCCTTATAGAGAACTTGAAGTGGCCGCACGACACGGCAGTTGCCTTGGGTTGCCCCTTCATCTCAAGGCAAGTCTCTTCAACAAACACGCAGATGGGCTCATGTATGCGTAGCAAGGCATACCGAAAGGTCGGCCAACAATACCTTCCCGCCCAGCCATCCAGTTCAGTCAAGTTCTTGTTTAACCGCACCAAGCGTCGGCAGATGGTGCTATTGTGTTGACCTCCTAGTCGTCATGCAGGACTGCAGAGCTACATTTTCTGATACTGCATTTGGTAACGGAGATAGATCACACACCACTTCAGTCTCGGCGACGCATCACGAAAGCTCCAACAGGCCCACACCAACTTCGGGGATTCCTCCATCCAACCAGATTCTCGAGCTCGCGCAAGTGGTCAATGTGTAACTTCATGTTGGGAGATGAGGAAGTTTACTTGACTGTCAGTGGTGAATGGGTGTGGTGGTATCAGTCACTTGGGCACCCATTTTGCGGGGTACATATAGCACTGTGGCATATACGATGCAGCTCTCTGTAGTCCAAATTTCCTGATATCATTTCCCACCAACAGACTGCCTGAGATTCCGAGAGTTGGGCACGATTACATGATAAAAGGGAAAGCAGAAGGTTCTGGAGTCAAAGCTGCCTACAGTGAAAAAAATCATTTCCGCGGACTGAATGAGACACGTATCACTGCTGCCAGGAGCGAAAACATGATAGTTGCTTCATCCCATTTGACTACAAACACAAGTTCGCGCGGGAAGCGCGCTCTCGTTTCATTATGTGCCCGTAGTTGAAGTACAAAGTCATCTGAAATCTTCGCAGTCTACGGCCACAGTCAGTCTTTTTGTGACGATCATCAATTCGTTGCACTGAGACCGGCAAAGCCTTGATCTAAACCCCTTTCTACCAGGAGCCTGATACGCAACTCGCCACAATGACTGCTGACGATGGGCGGACTCTCGATGTTGGCAGGATTACCAGCCACAGAACACCCTCAGGTAGCTCATACACACCCACCTCCTTCTCCCATCCCATGCGGATCCTAATACCTCTTATTTCAAGACCCGAATATTCCACCCGACTTCTCCAACTTCCCAATTGGCGCCAGAAACAATATCCCATTGAGCGATTCGGAAATCATGGAGGGGGGCTAGGCCGATCAGGATGCTGTACCCACCGTTTGGTTTGTCAACTTTCCAACAAACCAGACTCATGGCGAGAAAGCTCTGGTCAGACAGCACGTGGCTCAGGTTGAGAAATGGCACTCATGGGCCAGTCTTATTTGGAACCGCACCGTTCACAAGAACACAAGCCTGCCCACCGACACATTGTTGACATCGAGAGCCAAACGGACCTCTTACCTCGCCAAGGTTATCGTCACCCATCTGAAGGAAACGCCTTGGTCAGTGCCTACCTCAGCTGCCCCTGCATGATCTCAGCACACTAATACTGATTTTTGAGCACGATACAGGCTCGGATACGCCAAAGAAACCTTGCAGACAAAGTCCATCTACTGCGACACGGCCGATTTTCATCGGGAACTTGTCACGGCCGTGTTGGAGGGATTTATCATGGTCCGAAGCAGCGTTGTGAAGGCCCTCGAGCACATTCTCAACTCTATGCGCAAGACCTTGACCGAAACCGAGACCGAGGTGAAGCAGAGCACAATCCTGTTCACACGTCACGAATACGAGGAACACACGGATTCAATCAGGTCCTGTAGGTTGATTATTCCATTTTTGACTCGTCACAAAGGTGCCACCGGCTAACCGTGGACCAGACGTTCGTCTAATTCACTTCAGCGTTACTGAGGAGATTAGGAACATCAGTAGAGTAAAGAGCTCGGTGCAAAAAGTAAAGTGCGAGATCTCGTACTTGGACTACGAGGCTAGGTTCGACGAAGTCCAATGGCAAGCAGCGGAAGCCAGCATTGATGGGGTGATGAAGCAGGCGGCGAGTGACTTTGTTAAGCAGCAAACTGTGGACGTTGAGCCCGACGACTAGCTGGGGGATGGAACCCGGCCTGGAAATTACCAACTCGCTCAAATTATGAGATTACCTCATTGCATTCATTTATAGTTGTGAAACAAGATTTTCCTTTCCTGTCATTTAATGACGAGTATTATCTCCTCTCCTCTCAGTACCAAATGGCACACCCCCACCCCCTTTTCGCCTACTGTCATAATGCCCTGTCTACCACCACCCGACCTTCCCACCGTACTCAATCACAAAGCCAGCAACATAGCCGGCCCCAACAGTCCAAAACTGCGTCCTGAAAGCCCGTCCGCAGCTCTCGGGACTGTTCAGGTCCACCCTGGCCACATACCAAGCCGTAGTTCCCAAGACGCCTCCCACGGTCCCGAGATAATACCCCCAGCCAAACTGACTCCAAACCCCAACCAGCACCAACAGCGCCCCCTGAATGCCAGTCAAAACCGCACAGATGGCCTTTGTCCAGTTCTGCAACGCCAACGCGCTGCTCTTGACGCCGGCCTTGACATCATCGGCGATATCCTGGTGCGCGTAGATGGTGTCGTAGATAAACGCCCACAGAACAATACTACCCGCCAGGGCGACCGTGGCGGGGGCGTACACCTTTTCCTGCGCGCCGGGGATGGCGGCCACGGAGAAGAAAATAGCCCAGGCGAAGGCGACGCCCAATACCGCTTGCGGGTAGTACGTCACGCGCTTCATGAAGGCGTAGACGAGGAAGAGAGCCAAGCCGATCAGAGCGTGGGGGATGGTTTCCTTGGGAAAGCAAAAGTAGATGATTGGCGCGCAGGCTAGGGTTTGGACCAAGGTCCAGACGTGGGCTTTGGGGACCGACACGGCGCCTCTTGCTACGGGACGGTGTCTGCAGCGGGCTACCTGCTGGTCGAAGCGCTTGTCGAGGGTGTCGTTCCACGTGCATGTTGCTCCGCGGAAGAGGATGTTGAAGGGGAGGAGGATCGCCGAGAGGGTGAGGAGGGTCAAGGGGGATGGGACGGTCTCAGATGGCGATGATGACGATGGGGAGTTTGAAGTGATGCAGGCTGCGTAGGCTAGGCCGATCAGATAGGGGAAGTAGAAGGCGTAGAGACCTGCCGGACGGTCGAGCCGCATCAGCTGGGCGTAGGGGATCCATGAGAGCGGGAGGTGGGAGACGAAGCCGGTGGTTGGGTTGGTGTACGGTGGGAGGTGAGGGAAGTAGTTTGGCGCCGAGGAGGATGAAGATCCGCCGGGGCCGGGGATGAGAGGGCTGATTTCTGACATTGCCGGGGCCATGATGATCGGCGGTGATTTGAGAGTCCTAGGTAGTACGGGAGGATGTGATTCGGAGAGTTGAGGCAGTCGCGCACAGAGGTTTTTCACTTCCTTTGGCTTCGAACCGGGGGTCTTTTATGGTTCAAGGGAGCGCGCAGAGTCCTCACTCTCTCCCGAGTCTGTGGCTCTCCCGCGATTTACACTATACTGTACTATACTGCACTATGCTACACTGCAAGGGTCGGAAGCAATGTTTAAAGCTTCAAACATGGTTCGTTTTCCTTAGTATAGACCGGCTGTGCTGTGGAGATGGGGACCCGGGACCACCTCCTCATCGGATGAGCTACCCCGAACGATGCATTTCTCGAGAGCGAGCGATGTTGCCCTGCCTTTGCCTCCTTCACCGTTCAATCCGACAGTGCCAACTCTCTGCAGATGATAGTCTGATAGCACACGGCGAGTGGGACGCAGTTGAGCCTATGACCAAGCGAGGAACTTTGTGATCTGCACGGTCAAACAAGGTGTGTCACCCGAGAACTTAGTATTAGAGCCGCAAGCCAAAGTAGGAAATCAAAAGGCAATCAGATGTTGGAATGTCGGGATATATTGCATGCGGCGCTGACGTAGCATTCCAACCCCTGTGCGCTAATCCAAGGTTGGAAATACAGTCATTGGAGATTCAGGAATGCGTATCATGCGGCAGGGGGACTCAACCGAGCAATCACCTTGCATTAGATCGAATCCTACTACTACTCTGGTGCCCAGTATCCTAGAACAAGACGAGTCTGCACGCCGACGGCAAACTCGGAGCTTTTGAGCATCATCCATCCCTCTTTCACTCCTCAGCAATCGAGATCAACAAATCCGCCAATTCATCCGGCGCACTGGCAAAAGGGGAATGGCCTGCACTGATGGTCTTTTTGGAAAACCCGAGCGCGGTGGCCAAGTGCTCCTGCAGAGGAACGGGGAATGCGGCATCGCGCTCGCATACAATGTACGTCTTGGGGATGGTGATGTCGGGCACCGCAAAAGGGACGGGCTGTATGACGGCGGCGTAGGATTGGGGGACCAAGGCCTTGTAGAATTCTTCGGCAGTCTCAGGCGGGAGGTCGTTGTAGAGGAGGGGCTTTGCCTTGTCGTTGACAAAGAGTTGTTGTTTGACGCCGCCCTCGCCCTCGAGGACGGTGTGCCATGGCATCCACTGCTCGCCGGGGACAGCAGTCAGGTTACTCAACCCAGCGGCAGGGAGGGCGAACGCGGCCAGGAATACAACGTGCTTGAATCCACCCTTGAGCCCGGCGGCGGCGCGCTCCGCAACACCGTTGTTCCTCGTGGCAACGGTGGCTGGGATGCCGCCGTACGAGTGTCCAACGAGCACGACTTTTTTGCCCTGGTCAAACAGTGGTTCGGCCTCTTTGAGAAGCACGTCCGTGTCGGCATCCCAACCCACGCCAACGGCGTCGTTCCCCATGGTGGGGAGGGCCGGGACGATCAGGGTGTACCCTTTTTTGGCTAGGGCATCCTTGAGAGGTTGGTAGAGATGGGGCGGGTGCCATGCTCCATGGCTAAAAAGAATTGTTGGCTTTTCGGAAGACATTTTATTTTGTGTGCGTGCGTGTGTGTGTGTGTGTGTGCGTGTGTGTGTGTCCGAAGGGGTAGGGATGGGATCAGATGAGAAGAGATGATTCGTGGCGCGGGATTCTTTTTCCTTGTTTCTTCTTTTTTTCTTCTTTTTTTTCTTCCCTGTCTCTCTCTGGATTTTATAGCCGAGACTTGGTCCCTTTTTCGGTCGAGTTTCCCCTGATGAAAAGCCGGGGCCAAAAGCAACCTTCCGGTTGGGGGGAAGATAGAGAACGACCAAGCAATATTATGCAGTTAAAAGAGGGGCTCATGCAGGCTGGAAGTCTGGGGGATTTGGGATGGACTGATATGGTGATTGGAATCATTGGATTTGGAGGAGTCGTGTATAAAGACTGTGCCCCTTGCCTACATGTAATACCTCCCCCGCTCTGCCCGCTTATTCAGGGACCAACACACTGTTTGCTTATACTACCGTGGTAGGCATTCTCTGCACAACCCTTGTCAACCCCCGTGCTATACCCGAACAAGGCTTTTGCCAACCAACCAACTACCGCTGTCCACCCGTGCCACCGTCCGTCGTTCGTCGTCTCACTCGGGGGGATCGTCGTTTGTGCCGCGGGGGCCGTGTGTGGGTGGACTCGGTCAGCACATCGGATGTTGCACATGGATACATCGTAATCGAGGATTATGCCCGAATCCTTCATTAATATTGTTTCAGTGATAACGATTCGAAGGATTGGACGGGACTTATTAAGTGACTTTGCCTCTTCGCTGCCGTCCGGTTTCCATGGTTTATGTTTGTTGCTCTGCGGCGTAGAACAATTGTAGCATGCCAACGGTCCAGCCCTTCTTCTCTTTTGAACAAATTGTGTGGTGGGACAAGAGATGACGGAAATGCTGACAGCAGATAGTCGGAGTTTTAACAAGAAGAATTGACATAGAAGAATGACGAATCCACACTGCCGTACTTTGGATCATTTTCTGGTTTCCACCTCTGCTCAACACCAGTGATTTACCTATCTTCAACCTCGTTACACCGTGAAACCATGGCTGGCGAAGGAGGTCCACCCCCAATCCCATCATTGGACCAGCTCCCTCCGGAGCTCTTGTTGATCGACAATGGCCCCCGACTGATCCGGACCCTCACGCCGGTGACGGTTCTCGCCACTATTATTGTCTTTCTTCGTCTCGCCATGAGATTGAGACGCGGCGCCGGTATTGGAACGGACGATTGGCTCATCATTCTGGCTCTGGTATGTATTATTATTATTACTATTTTTTTCTTCTTTTTTTTTTGGTGCAACAAGGGTTACTGACGTGTGATTTTGGCAGATCTTCACCTGGGGAACATGGGTCATCGGAGTGTTGTTCGTCAAGCTCGGTGGGCTGGGCAGACCAATCATCGTCAACATGGCCATCGACCCCAGCCGGCTCATCATCAACCAAAAGCTGCTCTTCTCGGGCGAGCTCATCTACCCGAGCGCCATTGCCGTCACAAAACTCAGCATCTTGACCATGTACCAGCGCATCTTCCCCACAAAGACCATGAAGCTCGGCTGGATCGTGCTCGGCGGCATGACGGCGGCCTGGTACGTTGCCGTATGCCTCGTCGCCGTCTTCCAGTGCAAACCCGTGGGCAAGGTCTTCGACCCGATGGGCCCAGGTACCTGCATCAACCCTACCGACTTCTTCCTCGGAAACAGCATTCCAAACATCATCACCGATGTTGCCATCCTTGCCCTGCCAACCTACGAGGTGTACAAGCTCAATCTCCCTCGCCATCAACGCGTCGCCTTGGGCGCCGTCTTTTTGTTGGGTGCCGGCATCGTCGCTGTCAGCTCTTATCGTCTGCACATCCACATCCTGCTCGCCGAACAGGGCACGTCGGCAGACTTTACCATGGCTCTGTACGACCCCGTCATCTGGACGGTGCTCGAGCCGGACATGGCCATCATCTGTGCCTCTCTGCCCGCCCTGGGGCCGATGCTCACCACGTTCCTCAACTCCAGACTTGTCACACCTGTTCGGTCCTACTTCTCCAAGGGAAGCAGCAGTTACGCGTCAGGCTCTGGTTTTGACGGAAATGTGACAATTGGCGGCACACCCATGAAGATTCCCGGATCTTCCAAAGGTGGCAAGAAGGGAGCCAGCAGTACTAATGTCACTCCTTCAAATGTGTCTTCTCAGGAACGGCTTAATATTGGAGATCCGGAGGCTGGCTTTGTCCCTGAGGGCTATGTCACGGAGCGCAGGGTAACCGTCGGAAAGGCAAGCTCTGGTAATGATGGCGCCAATATTCCGCTCGAGTCGATTGCTGTAAAGACTGTGGTTGACTGGCGCGAGACCAAGGGGCCGTCGCACTGAACTTGTGCTCGAATTGGAGGGGATAAATCTGTAACTTGAAATTCTTGGATAATTCAGAGACCGCTGTCAAGGCAGCCCTCATTGAACAGGCAGCCAAGCTTCCACACTGTGTGAACCGCGAGTCCCCCCATGTCAAAGTTCTCTCGCTTCGGGCAGTATCGTCACATTTGCAGGCACTAGGTATGTAAGGTGACATTGGGGACATTTGATCCTTTACTGTGCCACAAATAATAAATCCATTCTCCACCTCGATGGTTGCTTAGTGGACAACATTCGTGTGCCTTCGTTTTGCAGAGTTAGTGCAAAAATTAAAAGACGGGATGAGACCGGGGGAGACGAGGGACGGAATGGGAAGGAACCGCCCCTTGACCGCAAGTTCGCAACTTGTTTGGCACCAGATCCCTCCATCCAATCCTTCTTCCATCCCCCATGCTTTAAAGTTTCTTTGTGTAACTGCCCAATTTGGTTACCGATTGTCCACCGGGACAATCAATGACAGTCACGGTGTCTGGGCAAAAAAAAAAAAAAAAAAAAAAGAAAGAAAGCGGGAGAATGAACCCGATTTACCCAAACAATTTCCGTGCATAAAATCCCAGTTTTTGATAGGGAATTCTTCCTTCCAACTCTTTCAACTTCGATACCTTACTCTCGCATTCCCAACTTGAGTAACCCCCCAGGCAGCGACAACCACCGAAAACCGAAATGGCTACCACCGAACTTGAACTCTTCTCCCCCTTGCCCACGGAATCCTACCCCCTTCCACCACCAAACGCAACCCACGAATCGGCCCGTCTGGACATCCAACACGCCCTCTCCCTCGCCGACCTGCACGGCGAGCTCCTCCTCTCCCCTCTTCCCAGACCTCCCTCAGAACCCCTAAAAGTGGCAGACATCGGAGCCGGCACGGGCATCTGGGCAGTCGACCTGGCCACGCGCAACCCAGCATACCACATCACAGCCGTCGACCTCGCCATCCCCCCTTCCTTCCACACTCTCTCATCCGCCACGCCCTCCAACGTCATATTCCGCGTGCAGGACGTCCAGAGGCCGTGGGATTTTTACTCTGGCGACAAATTTGACTTGATCCACGGAAGGCAGATCTTGCTCAACCTGCCTGACCCCAGACGGGCCCTGGAGCGGGTGTATGAGAATTTGAAGCCGGGGGGTTTGGTGGAGTTTAGAGAGTTTTGGTGTCCTTTGAAATCTGAGTCTGGACAAGAGTCCTTGCTGGTTGAGTGGCATCAGGGCACGGTTGATGCTGCTAGGGCGCTGGGGTGCGATCATGAGTATGCGGCCAAGTTGCCTGAGGTTATGAAGGAGGTTGGGTTTGAGGGGTTGGAGGTAAGTGATAGGGTTGTGCCCGTTGGTGGGTGGGTGCCTGGGAATGGCGAGGAGGACGAAAAGGAGAAAGAGAGGAGGGTGATTATGGATGAGCTGTTGAAGCAGTTGATTCGGGTTGGAGCTGTGGGTATGACGAGGGAGATGTTTGCAAAAGGGCTGGGGTGGGATGAGGAGAAGGCGGTTGAGTATGCCGGACAGGTGGTGAGGGAGTTGGAGAGAGAGGACTTGGGTGAGGATAGGATTTATGCTAGGTTCAGAATTGTGTATGGGAGGAAGCCTGTTGACAATTAGGGGCGAATAGCTGACAGACATTCCTTGTTAAATTTATCGGCCGGTCTGCCATAGATGAATCCCAATACGGTGTAATTAGATATTCTCACCCTTGAAGCCTGCCTTAGCTGTATATCTCCGACTCTGGATCATGTTGGAACTCTGTCAAATGAACTCTTGGTGGTTTTTTGGTACATAAATTTGGAGGGAAAGAGCAAATCATTCTACGTGACTCTCTTGGATGTTTGCTCGCTTTGTCCGTCAGATTCAAGGAGCTCTCCTTCTCTTCTAAAGGCCCGGTTTCTCTTTAGGAAGGTTTGTTAGTTTTAAGACGGCGTATATATATATATATATTTTGAAATAGGCTCTCTATTTTTAAAGAAGCCTTTGTATCTTGCGGAAGCCTTTTCATCCTGAGGAAGACCTTGTTATTCTCCGCAAGGCCTCTCAATACTCAGAATGGCCCGTTGCTTTCTCCAGAAGGGTTGATTGGTCGGACCTGTCAGCCACTGTCAGCCACGGTCAATGATGAGAGATCTGAGGCGGCATGTCCACATTATCTTACCCGATAGGTTTCTTTTAGCCCAAGGTTCAGGAATTCAACGACCTTGCGCGTTGAGACCAGCACTCACTGATATAGAAAGCCTCAATTTACAGAATGGACTTCTCACAGTTCCCTAGCAAACATCGAATACCACGGCAACAAAGACAATGTCTATTCTTCAACTCAAGTGTAGATATATTACAGGCATCAAAAAGCCAATGTGAAGTCCTGTCGTTATTGACCTCCTATGTGTTGTTCCTCTCCCTTTGCTCGTACCCATCGAGCAGTCATAGCGAAGTTTAACTTTCTGTTTGTCTCCCGCCTTCTGTTCTTTTCAGTGTCCCACCGCGCGGTATGCCTTTCTTCTCACTGTCATCCAGTGCCATCCAGATCCTGATATGTGAGACAGTTTTAGCTTCACATGTGTAGGAAGGTGAAATGCTCCGCATTTACCAAGCCGCAAATTCGAGCCTCTGGTTTCGACTGTGTTGCTGTAGTGCTGATTGCTAATTTATTCATCGAAATTTCCCACTGGCATTACCAACCTTGACTGCTGGTGATGCTGTTTGCTTGCAGTCTGGCAGTCTGGCAGATGAGATTCGAAGAGGCGTAGCACTATCCTCATACTGTTACTACGCTGCCTGATCCAAGGCTGGTCGTGCTCATAAGGACTGGGCTTGGGCAGGTGGTGAGATTGAGGAAAGAGTGGTTCCAATAAAAACGACTAGGATAGCCGCAAATCTAGACAAAGTCCTCAGAGCCAAAGGGGGTCGATAAGGTTATTATAATTAAGAATTAGGTCTAAATAAACGCCATTGTTTTAAAATAAAAGTAAAGGATATAGAAACAAGATATATAATAACTCTGGAACTATCAACGCATCCAAAAGAATGTGATTGTTGGGGAACATATTGGAGTACGTAGTTTAGGACTTCCCAGTTGGTTGAAGATAGAATACCTAGGTAATATGAACTTCTAACTTCAAGTTTCGTCATTGACACCAAACTTGCCTGTCTCGCGGAGGAGCTTGACAATGTTGGCGTGTCCCTCCTTGGCAGCGTGCGACAGCACCGTGCAGCCCCATTTATCCTCTGTTTTGACCTCGATTCCCTCTGTTCCTAACAGCAACCTGACCATGGCCTCATGCCCAAATTTGGCCGCCCAAGATAGCGGCGTCTCGCCATAGCGGCATCTCGGGTTGAGATTGGCTTTGCCGGTGGCAAGGAGAATCTTGGCGACAGACACATGTCCGCCTCTTGCAGCCCATGAAAGCGGCGTCTTTCCATATTCCGGATCTTTCCCATTGATATCACTGTCATCCTTTGCCAGGAGCAGTTTTACCACCGCGTCATGGCCATACGTAGCTGCTATCAATAGCGGAAACCTGCGCATTGCATCTCGGCAGCTCATGTTAAGTTTGTCATCCCCCAATAGGAGGTTGACTACTTCTGTATGGCCAAACTGTGCGGCCCACGGCAGCGAAGACCCTCCAATAGTATCCTCGCAATTTACATCGACCCTGCCGGTTTCCAACAGTATTTCCACCACTGCAGGATTTCCCTTAAACGCTGCCCAATAAAGAGGAGATTGGCCTCCTTCATCGCGAGTGTCCGGATCAACCCGATGGCTCTGAAGCAGAAGCTTAACCACCTTCTCGTGGCCTTTCTCTGCTGCGTACGAGAGCGGTGTCCGACCCTCTGGTACCCAACTCACAGCATCAGCGTCGGCCTCCCACATGTCAAGAAGCAATTTGACTACACCCTCGTGTCCCTCCCCCGCTGCATAAGATAGTGGTGTGCGCCCATGATCATCTCTACAATCAGCTATGCCCCCGTCCGCCAAGAGCTTCGTCAGAATGCTTTCCAGCCCAAAGAAGGCTGCAAGGTGCACACCGCGTATCATCTGCGGCATTGTTTCGCTATTAATCCACCGGGGCGCAAGGCCCGTCATCGCCTGGGCGCAGGCAGCAGTCTTGGGCTCGTCCCTGAGAAGGCCAAGAGTTAGCAGCTCGTCCACAGGCGCTGCTCTTGCGTGATGGCCCCAGTAAGATGCGGCGTAGCGGTAAAGGGGATTCACCCGCAGGCGTTTTCGAAATTCATCATCTTTTTGGCAGAAGCCGCTCCCAAAGGTGTCAAATGAGAGGTAAGCGATGCAGGTGTTTGCTGCGTCCGTTTCTGCGTTTGAGAAAAGAATTACCTTTTTGGATTCCAAATACTCTCGCGTGGTCGCATGAATTAAATCAAAGGTTTGCGACTTGCCATCGACAAGTCTAACCAGCCCAACACACGATGCCAGTATAGTCTGATCGCTCTTGAGGCCGTCCTTGTCCAATTGCCTGTCGAGTGGTCGGACGGCAACGGCGTGCCCGAGCTCTTCGGTGGTCAGCGGTCGCTTTGCGTGGATAATCCATGCTAGAACCTGTTCAGCGAGTTTTCGGTAGCCTTCACCCTGCTTTTGAAGCCTGTCCATTGTCTGTTCGTAAGCTTTGTCTAATTCCTTCTCGCCCTTTGCGAGATTTTTCAACGCCTCCTTGATGCTTCGTTTGTCCGTATGGCTTTTGAGCATGTTGACATTCAAATGAGCAAGCAGGAACCTGTGCATGTTTTGTCAGTCCCGGTCGAGGCCGCGGAAACCAGGGAATTTACTCACATGTGGTCAGCAGCTTCAACGACTCCCGTCTTGATGCTTTCTAGGAGTTCAACTGTCATGTCTTGGTCATGTTCAGTTTCCCATTGTGAAATCTGCTCATCGATATATGATTTGATGTCTTCGTCGATGGCATAAATCTCGCGTACAATACACCCCTGGAACATAGCTTCAATTTCCTGGGGACGTGAAGTCACGAGGAGATTCAGCTTTGTATCTCTCCGGAGGATAAAGATCTCCTTGAGGAATTTGTTCCGACAGGCGTCGCGGGCTTTACATTCGTCGAGACCATCTATGATGATGAAGCTCCTAGAATACAAAGAAAGTACGCGTTGTAAAGCTACTGAGATCTCGCGGAGTGTAGGACGTGTCTCATTCTTCACGTGTGCGTCGTATAAATCCTTGACAGCTGTGGGCATTGATTTTCTTTGAGCGAGCTGGTTCCGAACCAGCTGCTTCAAAAGGCTGGCAAGGAGGTTCTCCGGGGTTTGGGTATCCTGCCATCCCACTTTGCAAAACAAGTAAGCAATGCCAAAGCTGGAAACGCTCTGGAACCTTGACTGAAGGTGGTCAATGACAATTGAAGCCATGACACTCTTTCCAGCTCCGGGAACCCCAGGACAGAATAATGTCTGGTTCTCGGTCGCCAACCAACTCCGGAACTCATCTGAGTCTAGAAACCACTGGCCTGTCCTAGGCTGACGGAGCTTCACGTTCTGGTTCTGCTGAGAAGCGTAGTCCAGGGAGCCATCTGGCACGAGCCATGACAGGATGGCACGGTGTAGCTTGCCAAGTTGCTGATCAAGTAGCGTTTCATGAATTTTGTTCGTGACGTCCTCGATTCCTGTCCAGTTTTGTTAACTGCTGTTGATCTACAAACTTAAAGTTGCTGCTGTTTTTACTGAAATTTTCTCCGAATAGTATTTCTGCTCTAACTAAATGACGTGCCCAGTGGGATACAGGGATCTCACAACACGGAATTCTCAACCGAGGTCAATTCTCCCACCGCCACCAAAGTAGCCGCCTCGGACAGGAGCAATTCATACAGGATAAAGAACTAGACAAAGCAATCTGAGACTTAGGGGAGAGACTCGGAGGGCTTACTCTTGATTGCCGGCATTTCCTCCACATCCTGCGCCGGCAGCGCGGAGAGAAGTTCTTTCGCATACGCTGCAGATACCATGGCGGCATAGTTTTGCCAATCATCATTCTTCCTTGAGTCCGCATAATCGCTGATGCCTCGAATGACGATGCATGGGAAGTCGTTCATCAGTCCAGCCGCCTCCATCTCGATGCACAACAGGTTCCCGCCATCGGCACAGAGGCGATTCTCGATCATGTTGCGAACGCTTTCGTCCTTGATCACTTGGTTCCCGGAAGCAATTAGGCCGTAATGGATGCCGACTGCTCTCTTGCTCGCCTGACCTGGTGAAGCCTCTCTCAACACTTGCACAACCCACCCTAGAAAATCCGATGCGGATGACTTGGAGCTAGGCACCTGGGCGGTTGCTGGAGGTATCACCCAGCTCGCGATGGGTTTGCCAGAGTAATTTTCCACTACGCTCTTCAGGTATTCCGGTATACGGGATCCCTCAAGAACCTGTGCACCCTTCAGTTTCGACAAGGCCGTCAACAATGCAGTGGGCGGGTTGTTCAGCGCACCGGTTCTGCGGAAGGTGTTGCCGGTCTCTACCTTTCCGAGATCCCACTGCACTACTCCGGGATGGTGGTCAACGGGTGTGCTGACCACGACATCACCGAGCTCGACCTTGCCCGGGATGCCGCCACCAACCCCAACTAGGATACCGAGCTTGATAGAGGGAAATGTATTTTGCATCCGGGTCGCAACAGTGGCTGCGGAGCTTGTACCAGGTTTGCCCTCTGGGAGGGAGGCTATGACAATGTTGTGGTTGCCGATGGATCCAAAAACATAGGCGTTCCCGTCCCTAGTTTTGAGCTCAGTGTGTTGTTTATCGAGGAGCGCTCTCGCGGCTGCTCCCTCGTTCCAGAGCGCGCAGATCCATCCTATGGTGTAATCGCCATGAGTGAATTGGGTACGCTGGTCGGACATTTTTCTCTCGTCTCGTCTGGGTGTTATGGGGTACAGTATCGCGCCTGGGTGTATTTGCGGAAGTTGCGGAATGAGAAAGATGTCGAAAAAAAAAATGCGATGGTCCTTAGCATATCAAAGATCTGGTGCCGAGTCCTTGGGCACTTGAACTGGCAGCTCAAGTCGCTGCTGCATGCGACGTGCCCAACCCAGCCACAGTGCTTGCCATCTTGGCTTCAGTTCCGAGTCCTGGATGCACAAATCAAAGGCAGCTGTCAGCGCCACCGGCCAAACCGACAAGCCATTTCCACTTGTCCTCCAATCAGTTCGCTTTTAGGCATCACCGCGATGGAACAAGTCGCTCTGCCCCACCCTTTCTTTTGGCGCTTAAAGGACACGCGCGGGGGTTGGGCGTTTAGGCTCTCTCTGCAATTCCAACGCTGCAATCATGATGATCTGATCCCCAGATTCGGGTCCGGTGGATCTCAACCCGGGATGTGGTCCTACCGTACAGGATTTTCCGGACTTAGGTTCCAGGGTTACGGGAGGAGAAGACCCCTGATGACAAAATTCTGCAACACAGATGATATTTCCATTGGAACTGGATGGGTGAAAGGGAAAAAAAAAGAGGTCCATCAAGTGGATGAGTGGGAAGATACCGCTTTTGTGCTTTCTTGGGGGTGATAAATGGACTGGAGGTGACGATTCGCAAGCCACCACTCTTGGTTCGTACAACAAGAGGCACTCCTTTGATGACGTGGATTAAGATACGTCCGCAAACTGATCACTGCGTTATACTCTTTCACTGCTCGTGATACAGTTTTCCGGAATTCGTTTTGGCAACGCCTGCGCGTGGCGAGCCCTAAGCTCTCACACGAATATTCTAGTCCATTGTGTCAAACAAGACACAGCATTACCCACCCCAGTTCCGCATAACAGTGAAAACTCCGACTTGCTTGTTTGAGTTCAATCAGTTTTCTTTCCATCCCTGAAAGCATTGTTTCCCAAAGCTCGGCTTCCAAGTCCTCACTGATCCCATCCCACAGTAATGATTAGAATATCTCTTGCAAATCCCAACACGCCGAAAGATGCCCTCCGACAATTCCTCCACGATAAGGAACGACAAGATCCCATGGTGCTATTCATCTATCTGATCGACAAGAAGCATTAATAGACACATCTCCGACTTCAGTTCGACGCCGGGATCGTCCCGGTATAAATGATATGTGTAACACGGGATAGTTCCAAGTTGCCGGATATCAGCCGTTAGACTGTCCAGTTCCGTCAATTTTAGCACCCGACCCTCAAGTCTGAGTGAGGCTTCCTTAACTGGTCCATATGGCGAGTCTTCTGAGACAAGCGCTACATTCCAGTCGAGCAACCTAGCGTATGGATAGGAATGAGGCCTTGATACTGATCCAAATCCATACCAGTCCCACTTAACGTGGAACGGATAGGAGGCCCATGACCAACTCGGTGCGGCTTTGTGGTCGATGGAATCCTCCACGTTCACATTAGTGCCTATCTGCGACTGGTCTCTGTCATCCCACGCCTTGGCAAGGACTGTTGCCACTCCAGTCAAGGCAGAAAATCGATCGCTGAAATAAGTCATCTTTCGCTGACTGTATTGACGAACGATAGATCTTCAAATTCCCTCCTGGTCCCCGAAACCCCTTTCATCCTGTGCTATACCGAATACGGATGCTGGAAGATTCTCCAGGAAGCATAGAAATTGTCGCTCCGTTGGCATCAGTGATTTGAGTTGCGCCGGATTGCGAGGATCCAAGCTAGTTCTGCACTTGTAAACAACTTGGCGTGATGTAAAATACAAGCACCCGTGGTGAGAGGATGTACTCCTGAAACGCCCAGGCTCTGGCAAAGAGGGCTCTTCTGATGAGTGTCGTCGCGAACCCAAGCAATCCCAGATGTTGACGCAGAGGCTGCCTGAGGTATCTTGGTTCTCCGCCGCTTATTGGCTCTTTTTGCAAGATATCCACGTAAGGAAGCCGGTGACGTGGTTGGGTGGGAGAGGTGGAAAGGACCAAAGGCCTCAGGGCTGTGGGCCCATGCCAAGGAGGACTTTGTCATCAATGTCTTTTTCCTCCTGAAGTGGTAAACCATGACCATGCAAAGACTACACATAATCTTTGCGTGTTACCCGCTACCGCTCGTGACATTAACCCCCTTTCGTCAAATAGTTCGAATCCCGTATAATCCAGCAGATCCTCTTCTTCCCCTGACGCACATCACATGCAGTCATGGAAACATTCAAAGCATCAAGTTGCAGACACCCCCGGCAGCTGCGTTGTCAAGGAAGATGGGTCAACACTTTTCAGAAGGACAGTGCATTGGAGATCAGGTGTGTTTTCAGCATTGGATTATTCTTGTGTTCGAGGCTCTTGCATCTCCCTTAGTGCAATGAATCAGGAGGGATTCCATCCCGCTTAATGTACAGTTGTGCGGTGATGATAGTGATGTGGTGGCTCTTCATCACTTCTGTCTCCAGGGATCCCAGTGTTCAGTGTTCAATCTGTGTTGTGATAAGAATCGTCAAGGCAACTTCTCACGAAAATGGAAACCCATTTCTGTCATTCTAGACGCGTTGCATGACTATACAGAGAAACAATAGCTATTGTGGATTCTATGAGAGAGTGCCTAGATATAAAAAGGCTAGTTATTTTAAAGTAAGTGTCCAATTTGTTTCTTATACTCTTTCACAGATCTGTTGGCTCTGAGTTCCCAATAGCATAATAGATGGAATGTAAATGGAATGAGGGAAAAGTTTTGGACAGGTTGGAGTGGGTGTCAAGTCGTTTTTATAGACGTCAGAGGGACATAGAACAGACCGCGACTCTAAGAGCGAGTGTAGAGCTGCTAGGGAAACAATCACCTCTTTTTCTTTTTTTCTTTTTTTTTTTTTTTTTTTTTTTTTTACAAGGCATCGTTAAAAGATGACACTTGGATACCTCTACTGTATTGCCTTGGTAGTGGGAACCACGTCCTTTTGACGAGGCCATTGATATGCTCCGTACTCGAGGCTATATACGGAGGACTTGGCCAGCTTAGATAGATTCTGCAGTATGCAATTCAACAAACACAAGTCACCATTTCATCACTTGTTCCAGAGGCAATTTATTGCTGTCTACCTTTTGGCTACACCGAATTATTGTTCAGCAGTAAGCCTTCCCAGCTGGTGCTAAGCGCCTATCAGTCTGTTTTTAAGAGGCGACGCTTTTAAAAATCAGAAAATAATTTAAGCGCGCTGAGCCGAGGATAGGCACGTAACTCTCTTCCCCCCCGGGTCTTACCACATGTATAATGGTGTGTGTGTATTACTCTTTGACGAAAATTGCCTTCAGTATTTGGCAGTGTGACTTCCAAAAACGTAGGATATTTTCCTAGGAACACGACAATGGGGATGAAAACCATGCCCTCATCTAGTTCGCACCGACATTTTACATACGTTTTGCCGACAGGCACTGCATCATCTCGAAATATTTCAGACCTTTATTCCTGCATCCACTTATTGAGTTACATGGCACTAGTCCCTAGCAACCTCTGAATTTTGCCAGTCAAGAGGTTGGAGCCATTACACCAAATAAAGAAGGCTTCTAGGTAGGAAAGAACAGGCCTTTCATAACCATCTCGGCCATTTCACCCACTCAACATACATCCGGCAGCATTTAACTCTTACAGATACTCCTCCACAAACGCCCCCTCAGCCCCTCCCTCCAAGGTAACATAAAACAACCTCGTCTCCCCGCAAATAACCATCCTCCCACCTCCAACAAACTGAAAATTAGCCGCCGTCCTCCCGGTATATATCTTTCCAACCAACTTCCCGCTCGGATTCCAGACGTAGACGCCGTCCCCGGCTCCGGCGTAGACGTTTCCCTTGGAGTCGGTATGCACGCCGTCGGGAATGTTGGTATCCACAAAGGCAAAAGTTTTGCGGTTTTCCAGCGTGCCGTCCGGCATCACGTCGAACCTGTATATGGATGAGGGGTTGGACAGCTCGAGGCCGTGTCTCCAGATCCCCGTGTCTGTTATGTAGATTTCTTTGCCCGAGGGGGAGAATGTGATTCCTTTATGTTTGCAAGTTATTAGTTTTAGTTTTGAGAGACAGGGAAAGAGAGAGAGAAAGAGAGAGAGTGACTGACCGTTTGGCATTGTAAACCCGTCTGCGGCGACCGTCACCGCTCCTGTTCGGTCGTTGTACCGCCAGACTTGGTTCTGCATCCCCGGAGCGGGACGGAAGTTGTTGGACTCTCCATAAGTTGGATCGGTGAAGTATATGTCGAGGTTTCTCGGGTTTATGGCTAGGTCGTTTAGCGAGTTGAACTGCCGGCCGAAGTAGTTGTTGAGGAGGACGGTGGTGTTGTAGGGCGGGACGGGGTTCATGACGATTAGGGCCGGGGGGATTGCGGCGCCGCGGCCTTCGGCTGCGAAGAGGATTTGGGATTTGTATTGGGTCGCTCCTTGACGATGTCAGAGTGCCACCTTTTGGTGGACAAAGAGATGTGTCACGGTGGTTGACTTACCATTTGGATTCGGAATCTCAGGGTTGGATGGGACGTGGACGACTTCCACTTTTCCTACAGCATTCCGCAGATTCTTGACAGCGTCTGCTTCTCTGAGCGAAATCTTGAAGATTGCAGCCGACTTGTTGAGACCGGTCCCGGCATCGGGATTGCCAGCGTTCTGGACGAAGAATGCTTCGTTTGTGGCTTTGTTCCAGACCACCGCCTCGTGGAAAATGGGGTCTTTGGGAGTCTCAGCAACGATGGTGAATGTAGGGTTGGGACCAATTATGTCGAGGAACTCGGGATCATAAATGTGGAACGGCTTGTCGACTAGCTGTGCGCTGGTGAAGTTCAGGGGTGTCCAAGGAGGCTGAGATGATATGTCAGGAGAGCGAGCTTGTGGAAACGGGTGTGTCGAGATGCTTACACTGCTTGCGTTGTATTCTTCAGCAGTCGGGACTGAAGGTAAGACGTTGAAGCTCTTCTGGTCAATGACCTGAGCCAGGGCTGGGATTGCACGCTTGAGATTAGGAGATGACGCAACAGTGAAGGCGATGTTGCCCAAGAGAGACATGGCCAAAACGATCGAACGAAGCAACATCATCTTGAATATGTAGTTGCCAATTGCTGAATTTTCAGATAATGAGATCGCTGCAGTTCCAACCCCTTTTTGAAGGTCTCCATGTGAGGGGTTTCGTCCATAATATCCCTTGCATGATAATATGGGTTTATATCCGGACAGCGCCGGATTGGACGCCACCTTCAATGTTGGCAAAACTCCCGACGGACTGCCCCATCAACGACATTGAGGGACGCTATCTGCTACACCCGATCCTTTGGCCCTGATCAACGGATACTGCTGGCAAAATAGCAAATCATCCAGACCAATGGAATCGGCGCACATCCCACCCCCCGGGCAACACCATGACCAATCCCTTCCTACCCTCGCTTCCAACATCTAATAGAAACAATTCAACTCATTCTTTCTCTTGTTCTTGCTCTTGTAATACTCAGACGACTTGAAAACCGGGCCCGATTGAGACAACACAACCCTCGTCGACGGTAGCTCAAAGTTTTTACCCTCCAGCAACTGCAATCCATCCTCAAACATGGGCACCCGTCCACCAACCCCGCCTCCCAGCCGCCACCCCAACACCGTAACCGTATCCGTCACCTCACCTTTCAGTATCTCTGTCTTTTTTGCTATATATTCCCTGATGATAGCTTCTTCGGTGTTCCTTTTCCAGGCTTTAATCCTCTGAGCGTGAACTTTCCTCAATCTGTTCATAATCCTTTTCTCCTCCTCACTATTGACCGGACCGAGCCCCACGTGTGGCAGTTCGAGCACGGTGCGAAAGACTGGAAATCGAGACTCGGAGTCCTGGATGCGATGCCAGGCAAAGGTCCATCTGTCTTCTAGACTCCATCTTTCATTGAGCTGCTTCTGTTCGCGATACGTGGCCCAGCTAGCCGATGCCTGCTTGGATGTAAGCTCGAGGGCCGTCTTGAGTTGGACTTTGAGTTGGACAAGGAGGACGTGTTCGTTGGGTCTCTTTGCGTCAGCGGCTGTGTATTCCGGTGGGGGTTCTCTTGGAGGACGCGAGGAAGCGCTGCTGCCCGAGATCCCAAAGCCCGAAGACAGGGAGCGAAGCATGTCGAGAGTTTGTCATCGGCCTGCCTGTATGTGGCATACAGAGAGAGACAAGGGATCGAATGAGAAAAGAATGTCACAATCTGCCTGTGATCTGGCGCGAGGAGGGATCGCGCGAAACGTTGCGGAGGGAACGGAACCAGGCGTGACTGATTGACTCGGCCAGCCACAGAACTAAGAAAAGAGGGAAAAACTTTATTTTACCCAACCCCTTTCCATGCAGCTGAAGCTGGTCTGAGTAAGAAGCAAATAGCACAACAGAAAGGGTTCGATATCCGCTATCCCCCGACTTTCTCCATCCTTGGCCGCCTTGAGAAGCCACACACTCGCCGTCACATCACGCACCCTCTTCCCAAAGCCGAAAGAAAGGTCCACGGCCATTGCAAAGTTGGAAATCAATCAGAATCTGCTTTTTAAGGTCAAATTTACCGGTTGCACCACAAATTTGTGGAAAAGAGTGCCAAAATGCAATTCAGTAATTATTTAGTCCGAAGCGTCAAAACATAACCCGGCGTCTCGCATCACTCAACACGTCCTCGGAAGCCTTCTCACTGATCAAAAAGGTGGAAATTACCGGGAAAGCACCAGGAGTCTGGGGGAAGGCACTCCCGTCCACCACTCTCAACCCCGCAACCCCTCTCACCCGGAACTTGCTGTCCAAAACGGCCAATGGATCCCTATCAGACCCAATCGCCGCAGTGCTGGTGGCGTGGTGTCCAAACGACTGATCCTTTGCCCACTGCTTATCCCCGGCCACGCACGCAGCCCCAATCCCATCGCATGGCGGCTCCGTCGTCCGCATCGGTCCCAAATCCGGTCCGGCCACACCATCAAACACCCTCCTACCCCATGCAACTGCTTCCGCGAGAGCATTCAGATCCTTTTCCGCCCCAGCGGCATCTCCAAACATCTCAAAGTTGATCACAGGAGTATCCTGCGGGTTGCTGCTCCTCAACTTGACAGTGCCGGCCTTGTTCTGCGGGTTGATCTTGACAACCGACAAGCCGAAAACTCCCAGCGGGTCGGCAGGGATAGACACGTTCGCTGCAAAGTCCCAGTAGCCTCGGAACGCAAAGTTGGCGATGCTAAAGACTAGAATATCGTGGTCACCATCGACCGTGTGGTTCGTCTTGAGCAAAAAGGCATTGGTGTTGCTTGCAGCGCGGGCGTAAGGTCCTTGGCCTTGCTTCCATGCGTCGATGCACGGGTCGGGCGGGAAACCAAAGTTGCATTGCGGGTCTCCCGGGACCGGGATCTCGACGAAGGGCTGCTCGTTCTTCGCTACGCCAACAACGGGGAATTCTTGATTGTCCTGGAGATTGCGGCCGACTCCGGGGAGATCGACTACGACGGGGATGTTGAGTGCTTGGAGGTCCGCACGCGGGCCGATGCCGGATAGCTGGAGGAGTTGGGGAGTGTTGAAGACGCCACCGCTGAGGATTACTTCGCGGCGGGCGCGGGCCGTGCGCTTGACGCCTGCGTTGGAGGGGTTGTGTCGCGGGTCGGCTGAGTAAAGTGCTTGTCCTTCGAGGTACTCAACTCCCGTGGCAAGGGGCTTCTTCCCACGGCGTTGTTCGAGGATCACCTTGGTCACCAGGCTTTGAGTCTTGAGAGTGAGAGGGTAGCGAGGAGATCCGTTCGGTTTCTTGGCAGCCAGAGTGTCAAGGACCAGCGTGCGAGCGCTGAAGCGGCCCCAAGTTTCGTTGGCGTGGAAGGGAAGCCCGTAAAGACCTTGAGCCTTGTCGCGATTCGGGCTGGCGTTGTTGATATCTCGGGTGACATCTGTCAGGGTGTTGGCTGGGTTTCCGCCGATGGAGGAGACCATTGACTTGAAGACCTCGGTGATGCCGGGGTTGCGGGTGTAAACCCCCCCGTCGTTTCCGTTGGTGTCCAGATAGCCGTTAAAACCGTGTCCTGCCGTCCCGGGAGGAACATAATGGTTGTCCTCGATGCGCTGGAAGATGCGCCGGATAGCATCGCCACTGGGAATTGTCTCAGTCAGCTTCGTGATTCTGGTTTTGACTCGGTTCTAACGTACCTCCAGCTTCGATCACCGGTCAATCTCCCAACCGAATCCCATGTTTCCTTGCTCGGCAAAACTGCAACCCCGGCATTGATGATGGATGAGCCGCCAAGGGTTGCTCCGCGGGGATAGTAAACACCAACCGGGGTGGCGTCAGCTGGAGCATTGGCTCCATTGCCAACCCAGAGTGATCCATCAGCTCTACGCCAGGTAAGGTGATTGTTTCTCCTCTGCTGCGTCTCATCGGCGTATTGGCGGACGTAAAAGTCCCACCGATTTGTGGGAGAGTGCCTGCCGATGTAAATAATCTGAGTCGTAGGGTCGGCACTCTGGTCATCTCCAGCTTCGAGCAAAAGCACAGAATAGCCTGCCTTGGCGAGGTTTACTGCAATTGGAGAACCGCCGGGCCCGCTCCCAACAACGATGTAGTCGTAAACATCTTGGTTGTTGCCGTTGCCGTTGCCGTTGCCGTTTCCACTGCCAGGGACCGCGAGTCCCGTGGTGGCAAAGAGGGCCAAACAAAGTGTCACAAGCCTGCCTGCCATGATGGGGTGCTGGACGTGATTCTCACTCTGGACAAGAATGTCTAGGGAGAAAGATGGCATCAACAGCTCATCAGGCTCTTATACTTACTTATAGCGTGGTCGCCGTACCCATGTGGTCACGTCGTCTTGGCAGGCTCACCAAGACGAATGTTTCATGCATCGGAACCATTCGACCGACCAACGCATGGCAAACTCTGGGACTGCTGAGAAATTAGCTTACACGCCCGACTGCCGTCACAGTGCTAGAGCACAGAGCTTTCCCTAAAAGTGTTGTCAATATTGCTGTGCCTCAGCCGCGATGTGACACTAGCTGACGCCATACCTATTACCAGCATGTTGGGCGTGCCGTCCTGCAGGTGGCTCCGGAGGAAGCATGCGTTCCGAGGGTCTGGGCAAGCTGGGCATTTATTTGCCATCGTATTGGTCAGACGTGAAAACCTGCTTGGATACCTAGTGTCAGCTGACGATGTTCTCGTTTTCAATATTTCGGTCCGGCACTGGTCATTACAATACACCCTTGCACTTGGCATGATGGCAAGAAGGCCTCGGTATTCCCAACAAGTCCCGATTTTCAAAAGGCAGGCCTGTTCCTTGTTAAGAATGCGATTTTATTTCGAGGCAGCCCTGTTTATTTCTAAACCATTTCTGAAGCTATGTTACTTTTGGGGGGCGGGCATTTTGAATCACGGGATGGCTCATTCAATTTCAGGAAGGGATATTCACCATGGGGCAACCGAACCCTCTGGACAGTCTGAGAAGATTGGGGTGAGAACAGACTGTCGTTATAATTTGTCTCAAGGCCTCCATCGAGAGATTGAATGGTGCCCGCCAATGAGTGGTCGCGAAACAGAAAACTGTCGCAGAATTGGGATTTAGCAGCTGCCGATGTAGCACGCACCTGCACCGTATGACAGGCGCTTGTCGGTATCTCCCCCAAGCAGAAACCCGAGAATGCATATTCGTTCCCGTTGGGGAGAAGGGCAACAAAACGTGTCTCCTTCAAGCTTGTGAAGGATAGCGTGCTGGTTGGTGCGCATCTGGGAGAGACATCTTGAGCAGTCCTTTGATGTCACCACAGAAATAAGAACGATGGCGCTTTTACCGTTGCCAGTTATGTCCCAGAAGGTATTATTTGTCGGATCAATTCAGATATTAGCTCCAAAGATTTCCAGGGCCCCTTCCCCCGCTCTGAAGAATGTGGCAAGGTTGTATCTAATCGTGATGGATGAGGGTTGACTGGTTGCGCTCGTAACTGTCTCGATATTCACCCAAGGCAACAGCACTGCAATCCCTCGGCCAGGCCGGTATGCACACAACGCTCATTAAGGATCAGAGAGTAGCACTGAAACAACCCTTTGAGCACGCCACCCTGTTGCTTCAATCAATTCGTGTTGTTTTACAGAAATAGTGAGAAAAGGAACAAAGAAGGAAAGAGAGAGGAAAACAAGGAAGGAAAATTCAAGCAAAGGGGGCACTGCGCTTGACGGAATCTTATAAAAGTCATGAACCGCAACCACTTCAAGTTCCTCATCCCTTAAAGACACAAGCTTTTCGATAGTCGACTTACTAACTCAACCTCCCTAGCCCAAAGTTCAAGCCCGATTGCTGGCTGCGCTGAAGAAATTCTCGTTACCACTCGTCACTACCTACTACTCCGAAGGCACTGTGCCATTGCGAGCTGACCTCCTAGTCCTTCTCCTGGTTTTCCGACTAACAGACCTCAGGGAGGAATCCCTACTTTTACCTCGCACGCCCCTGATGTTATATACACGTTTGTCTTCGACTTGGCTGACATGAACAGGAGGAGGCTCCGGCTTTTCTCGGGTGTAGCAAAAGTAAAATGCGATTGTGAGCCCGGTAAGGACCGTGCTCAAGACGAGGTATATCGTCAGGTACCCCGAGACGACTTCTCCTGGTGAACCTGGGAAATTATCGCTGCCATTGTTGTCATCAGACGGCGAGGTTGTACTTGATGAAGGGCGATCTTTAAAGGCCATGTTCCACCACCGATTCTGGAACTGAAAAGCCGGCATGGCAAAAATGGTCTACAGTAGATAACCGTCAGAAAATACGCGGCCCAGCTAACTCAGACCTTGAAGGAATTTGTTCAATGTGCTTACAGCGACAGACGTCATAGGAAGATAGAGCATCGCGACAAAGGCAACTGCCGTGCTGTTCTTGGCTTGCCTCGCTGCCTGCAAGCTCTGCCGGGACATTTCGACCATGAACTGAATACGACGTAGAGGCCTTGACGTCAGAAACAAAACCGATGCAGCTAGAGTATCGAAAAGTCAAATCTTGAACTTACCAAGTCTCCAGTGAATGTGAGGTCCTCGGCCACAATCCGGCAAGCCGCCACGAGACTGTCCAGCTCAATCATAATCTCCTCAAATCGATCCTGGTACCTGCTTGTCGCTTCAAAGAACTCTGGCTGCTTTGAGGCTTTACTGCTCTTCGCCACATACTTTGTGATCTTTTCAAAGTGTCGTTTAGTGTCGTTGATAATCTCCTCCGCCTCCTTGGCTCGGGCTATTCCTTGCCGAAGTTGATTGCTCAGCTGCCACGTAATGATTGACGCGCTACTAGTCTGCGCCCTGTCCATCCGCAGGCAGGCCATTGTAATGTCACGGATTGTTTGTACTCCCATCACAAGCTTCTGCATTCGATCTCGCTGTAGCTCAGCGTAAAGCCCTAGTACAAGGAACGGGTGATTGCTGACTTCAGGTGAGGCTTCTAGGAGACGACAGACCAGATCCTTTTGATCACTATCGCAGTTGAAGAGCACACCACACGACGTTTTCGACTTGGTAAAATACGTCGAGGAGAAGGAAATACTCTGGGGCCTGTGAGTGGAATCCATGATCGCCGTGAACATCTCCAGAGTTTCTGCAGGATCATGGGGCAAGATACCACGTTTCACCAGGAAGCCGGAGTAGGCCTTGTTGTCTTCGATGCCCTTGCATATGGCTTCATGTAGACAAAATGATTCTGTAATTTTTTTCCAATGCGGTTTGGCCAATGGGAGGTAGTAGTGCGGACTGGGAATACCAGCAATTTCGAGTTCCACTGGGCTTAGCAACCTGAGTCTCAATCAGTTTACATCCACAACATAGGTATCGAAATGTTATGAAGCTTACAAGAGCGAAAACCCGGGTTTCTTTAAAG
Source organism: Cladorrhinum sp. PSN332 (assembly GCA_033297175.1). Lineage (NCBI taxonomy): Eukaryota > Fungi > Ascomycota > Sordariomycetes > Sordariales > Podosporaceae > Cladorrhinum > Cladorrhinum sp. PSN332. Next base: position 57,896 of record MU858821.1, on the reverse strand, counting down.
ACCCGGAATTGCTGGGCTGGGTGGTCTACACTCAGTTAGGCACCGGGATTAGCGCACGAGCAGAGCATCCATGGTCTGCGAAGAGTTGGATTGATCAGGGGGATACAAACATTGACCCACTGATCCCACTGCTCATTCGTGCTTAAATCCTGTGATTGAAAGTCTTGCGAGTCCTGTGAGGACGCCAGGTCAGTATCGAGACAGCAGGAAGAAAGTGAGCGGGAACCAGACGTACATATTTGTGTACCGCTCGGCAGTAGTCGGGATCAATCAATAAACCAAAATCATAATCAAAAAAGTGATCGATATCATCATCTGTAATCAACGGCTGACTCACAGACGGCCAGTCCATTGTGAGCGCAAGACCAGAAGACGCTGGACGATGAAGCTGAGGTGGGGAAAAAAGATTAAATTGATCAAAGGTGACAGGGGTTAAAGCTGCTAGGCAACCACGGCATGCGCGGTGAACGTGACTGGCTAATTCCACAGCGTATATTGCTATTCGGCCACTGATTGGCCCATTTGTACCTCAGGTGTCTGTCTGTTTGTGAACAGAAAGAAAAGAAGGAAAAAGGGGTGAAAAAGGAAAAGAATTGTTTTTTGTTGACCTAGTAAACTAAACCTTTGTTTGCATTGGAGTTTACCACTGTTAGCTATACGAGCGTACGGTGCGCTGTTTTCTTTTTCTTTTTCTTTCTTCTTTTTCTTTCTTTTTCTTTCTTCTTTTTCCTTCTTTTTCCTTCTTTTTCCTTCTTTTTCCTTCTTTTTCCTTCTTTTTCCTTCTTCTTTTCTTTCTTCTTTCTTCTCTTTTTTTTTTTTTTTTTTTTTTATAAAAAAAAAAATTAAAAAAATCTTTTTGATCGTGATCGTGACAAACTTCAAGTTCGTCTCCGAGCCGCAATAATGAAGCAGCTGGGATCGGACGAAATGTCGTGTAGAATTCGAAGTTATCTCAAGCTTTTCTTGTTCCAACCGTGATGTGAGTGTCCGTAAAATCTGTCATGTCTCCTACGCTGGTTAGAAGTAGTGCCAGTGATGATGCTCAGGCGGAAATCAGACAACATCGGAGTATCCCCTGTGGAGTGACGAAAATTACAACGGGGCTCGATCGGGATCCAGGCACGCCAGGCGCCCGGGTCTTCAGCGCTATTGAGGGATTATGGAGCCGCTTATCTAAACCAAGCGTTCAGTCCGGGGCTGATAGACGTTCTAGACCGAACTAGACGACATCAATCAAAATGATGCGGCGAGAAAGGATCGTTAGCATGGCATTTCTGTAGCTTGATCCTGGACGATCAGATTTGATAAGAAGATGGTGATTGCCACTTGATTCGGTTTCAACCACCCTTTCTTTTTTTTTCTTTTTTTTTCTTCTCGGTCTTGATGCTGCTCAGTCAGTCACTAATTAGTTTCAGAATTTCTTTGCCTTGAAGATGGTGTCATTCAAGACCAGCAGCCTACGCTTATTGCAGGTCGCGGCTCTCGTCTCCACTGCCGCGGCACGCTGTAGGCCGTGCAGTCCATCGGACAAGCTGTTGAAGCTCATGCGTGCCCAGGACTCCGGAATGCTTGAGCCTTTTTGCGCCGGCTTTCTGGCTGCCCCCGCATCGACAGTCGAAGTCACCGTCACCCCAACCGCACTCGCTTCGGTGACCTCTACCGTTGTCGTCACCGAGGTGTCCACCTTCTTCGAGGAAATAATCACCGTAACCGAGCCAGCGACCGTGACGGCTGCCATCCCCACTTATTACAGGAAGGCGAAGCGGTCTGTTGGCTACCCCGAGTGGCTTCAAACCACGTACAGCCCGGAACGCGTCTCCTCTGCCTGCCAGTGCCTCAGCATCGCCCCATCATCCGCGGCAACTGTCACCATCACCGGCACTGCTGAGGCTGTCACCGTTACCGAGGGTGCCGTCGTGACCGAGACCACAACCAGCACTCTGACCACGATTGGGGTTATTACTGTAACTGTGACGACCACTGAGAGGCCGTCGCAGGCATCGACTTCAACTTCCACCTCGTCAGCAGCGCCGTCCCCAAGCTCCATCGCGAAGAGGGCCATGGTTCAGGTTTTGCGAAAGAGCACCGGGGCTGGGGTCGGCTGGCTTTACATGAGCTCCGGACCGGGTATCACTACTGATCCTACCTTGGCGGCCGTCGTAGGATTCTCCATTTCGAGTGACACAACGACGGCGTCCAAGGTTCGCATTTCCGTCCAGGGGTACTCGCCCTACGCCCTGGGTTTCGATGGAGTCATAAGCCGGGAGCTTCAAGGTTTCTACGGCAGCTTGATTGCCGATGAACCTAGCAAGTGACGCCCGCTCTCTGATTTTTATCATACCATCCGCTGACAGAAGATGCAGCACCTCCCGGGTCGACTCCGGTTATAAAAGGTAGCAATGCCTACGAGACAGATATTGTAAGTCTGAGAGTCTTTTGATCTCAGTAGAAGGGAATGAGTCGATACCTGAATGCTGACACGATTTCTCACAGTGGACCGTCGATACAGCAACGAATATGTTGGGATGGGAATGGGTCGGCAACGATGGAGCGATCACCACGTCGGCGACCATGTTACTCTATCGTATCGGGGGCCGGGCGTATCCTGTTGGGAACTTTGACAGCTTCAATGCGGCCACGGGCGGGGCATCTTCAAGTAAATATGAGATTCAGTTGAAGTTGGTGTATTTTTAAAATGGACCGAGGAAGGACATAGCCCTCGTTGCCCAGCCGAAAAAAATGGAAACCAAAAGACATGCAGCGTTCCCAACTTTCCTTTGAACCTTTGTTAGCGCTTGGACTCGGGGTAAAAAGGCCTCCCTGAAGACGAAGAGGCCTTTCTTAAAAATAAATGGACCTGTCTTAGAATTAAAAGCCTTTTTTGAGGAGCAACAGGTCTTTCTGCGGATGAACGGACCTCTTTGAGAATCAAAAATGCATTTTTGGCGAAAGGACGACTTTGATAAACGATAAACGCATGAAGTATCGTACATGTAGTATAGAATCTCGAAAGAACAAGAGCCCTTAAGGCTGCCACCAGAGTTGCCGCAGCGATCAAGTACACAAAGAGCAAGTGGAGAATATCAGTGACAATGGTGAGCCAGTTTCAAACCAATGCATTCGTTTGGATGCATTTTTACCATATCTAGACTATCGGAAGATCAGATAAGCAGCATGACCTCATTCACCACCACCTTGAGCCCTGGAAAATCTCTGCCGAGGTACAGATGGAGGTGCTGAAGACGATGTGTACATTGAGGGTCGGGGAAATACACTTCGGCTCCATCGATTTAGGTTTCAAGTTCTGTAAATAGTTACATGTTACGGTCTCTTTTCCCGATTTCAATTACAAGTGTCTGATTTTCGAGTAATCACTTTTTTCTAGGTATTTAACTGGCAGATGAAAACAAACTTCCATTATTGCAGAACTAGTCAAAGACGTTTTAGTGGATGCCAATGCACGCATTTATTACAGTAGAAAGTCCCCAAGTCATTGGCCTATATCCTCCAAGTCAGCCTTCTCTTATTGACTAGGTAACTAAGCTCTCGTGTAGACTCGGTAGGTGCCCACTCGGTCCTACTCACTCAGTTTCACTCTTCAAAAGCTCTACTATTCTCTTCCGTGCCTCGTCCAGTCCTTCCCTTTCCCTCGCGCTATATTCACCATCTGAATCATGTCCTTCTTTTTCTATGCGACGGGCTAATGAGTGCATGGATTCCCCTTGGCTTGTTGTATCTTCGAGCCGTTCGTCTTTTTGAAGGAGAAGTTCGACAAGAAGATCATTGCTGGCCTCGATCGCCCGCTCCAAAGGGGTCTGAACCTCGTTGTTTATGTCATCAAGGTCCCCCGTGTGTTGTATCAACAACTCAAGCATTTCTCTGCTACATCTCCTGGAAGCAATATGGAGTGGCAGGTTGCCCAAGTTGTCCTTCAGCATTGCAACAGCACCATTAGTTGCCTCCAAAAGCCGACGAAGGAGATCGAGAGCGTGTTCAGGAAGCATGTTACCAGTGGCTATCCCTCTTCCAACCAAGCAATGGACGGACGTCTCCTTGTCCGCGTTGACAATGAGTAAATCCTGATTATTCAGAAAGTCTAAGAGAAAGTCCGCAACGTAATAAAGACCTGCGGCGCATGCTTCGTGTAAGGGTGTATAGCCTCGAGGTTCCCCTTGATTTGTGAGTATTCCGTGCAGGAGTTTAAGTTCTTGTTTGTCGAATGGACTTGAGATCCTCCTTTGAATTCTGAGAGTCCCGGGGCAGTATAGCGTAGGAAATGCTTGCTGTGTGATTGTATGAAGCAGGGACTTTTGCCTCTCAAACAAGGCTGCTTTCCGAGTTGCATACTGACGCTTGATTAAATACGACTGCTGAAGAATCCCTGACAATATGCGCCTTAGCTCACGGTCTAGGCGTCTCCAGAACTGGAGCAATTGATCGACAATATCGACATTGCCGGAACAAATTGCGTACGCAATCGACTTGAACACCTCCATTTGGAGGATGTAACTGTTTACAGAATGCACCCAGGTGTGTTCAGTACTCAGAATTATGCGAACAATCTCGGAATCTTCACGGACGATTGCTTCGTAAAGCGGAGAAAGGCCATGTCCAGCCTGAAAAGGATCCACCCCAAGTTCCTGAATTAAGTATCTGCAGACATCCGCATGGCCGTGCTTAACAGCCAGAAACAGTGGCGTTCGGGCTCCTCTCAGCTTGTCAGGTTCATTAATCGGAGCGCCCGATGCTTGAAAAAGCTTGACTTGTTCCAGGTTTCCCTTAGAGGCAGCAGTGTAAATTGTGTCTTCTTTGGCGATGCTCTTGGAGCCGAGGAAGAGGCTTTTGAAATCTGAGTCGCTTGGATGAACCCGGCCGCAGTGCACATCCAGGTCCTTTTGTGATGAATACCCAACTGTCTTTGCATAGCATCCCTCAACTGAGCATTTGAAGGGCCTTTCGTGCTCAAGTAAGTGGCGGTGTCGGTCCTTTTGATCCAGGAACCCATCCGTGAATTTGAGGCATCCCAAATTTGAGCATTTGAAGAGTCCGTGGCCGTTGAGCTCGGAGAATACGTCGTTCTTGAGCTGTGTATGTTCAATCATTTCTATTGTCTCTCTGATGAGACAAATTTGTTGACTGAGAATAACGCATTCCCGATCTTCGGCGATGAACTCAACGAGGTTCAGTACAGGTTCGGGTTCAGGTGTGGTCGCGTCGGCAGTTTGATCATGCGGCCTCGAATCGACAGCTTGGATTTGTAGTAACTTTTCGGCAGACTTTCTCACGGTACTTCTTAGTTCCTCGCCGAGAGCAGTGCTAGAGGCTGTGGCCATTTTCACGTGCTCTTTCCATTGCGTAGCTGCGTAATCCAAAAGGCCGTAATATCCGGCCAGCGCTGAACCCTCTATCCTCTCCGCAGTGTGGTGTGTACTGAAGGGCGTTGACGCAAGATACTGAGTGCAGAAGATTGCCAACTGGGCATGTTCCATTGCAAGAGAGAACCTCCCTGATTGCACCAAGTAGCTGAAATTTGCCGCCTTAGTTATCTATTCGCTATTGGATTGTCATGAAAAGGGAGTCTTTCTTACCTGCGGGCAGTCTCATGGACTAAGCTAATCCAGTCCTCCGCGGGCGAGTCCTTCTGATATTCGCAGTGACTAAGTTCTACCAGAGATCCACACAAGACTTTGCCATTGTCTAAACGCCGATAGTCGTAGTTGCAGACTTCCTCCTTTGGTTTGATGCAAAACTTTGACTGGATTTCTCTCCATCGAAGCGGCCTTGGTGAACAAACTAACCAGCCAAGGATGATCTTGGCGGTTCTTCTTCGAGGCGGTGAAGGCCGATCGAGAATACGAATGACGACCCGTTCATAGGCGGCCTTCAGTCCCTCGGGGAAGTTCTCAGCTGACAACTCCTCTTTAAGTTCTTCAACTGAGTCTTGGGAGAGCAGATTGTCCAATACAACCTTTGCGTAGAGAAACATGCCTGTTAGGCACTTGGTTAGTGACTCTGTCTTCAGACATACCGACAGATGTTAAGCTTACCTCTGGCGGTCGATGCTACTTGGCCGGCTACCATAGACGCTGTGGAGCTGTCCAAGGAAAACCTCGTTGCAATCTCGGCAGTTTTCAGGTCAATGTAGCGTTGAACATCAACCAGGTGAGCCTTCATGGCGTCCAGGTTTATGGACGGATTGCCGGCAAGCTTTTGGTCAACCTGGCCATCTCTCTGAGCGGAGAATATGACGCGGACAGGACAGTTGTCAAGTGGGTTAGGTGGGAGGATTTCCTTCCAAAACCAGTCGATCATCTCCAGAGCTTTTGACTTGATCCCTTGGCATGATCCAGGTCCGTCGCATTCATCCAACCCATCCAGGACAATCCAGCATCGCCGTTGCAGTGCGATGCAATCTTTGCTGAGCGCTTTGAGAAAGGGTTCTTGAATCACATCCGACTTGCCAAGGGAGCCACACTTCGCCTGCAAAGGACCCAACAGAGTGTTGTCCTGGTCGAGCAGTTGAGATACAATTGCACGAAGCATTCGGACCATGGATTTGGTATTGGTCTCTTCGCGTCGGTGCTTGAAGTAAAAAAAGGCAACGTTACCATTCAGGACATCTCTGTTGGATTTAAGGTGATTGATAATGGTCGAGGCCAAAGTTGTCTTTCCTGTAGTGGCGCCGTGGATATCAGCGTGCCGGTCTGCATAAATGTAAGATAGAAACTTAGGGGAATTCAGTTCCAACGTGTCAAGGTTCACTTACCAGAGCCAGGCATTCCGTTAATATAGAGAACAGCATTCCTCTGTAAACTCCCAGCAACCCATTCCTTGAACTTTGGGTCTTGGAGGATCCAGGACCCGGAAGTTATATCATGTCTCTGGGTCAAGGCGCTCTGTTGGTCTCCCTGGTAGTCAGGAGCATCAAGCTTGGCGAAAATAGACCCCTTGTCTTTTAGCAAGTGGTCCAACAGTTCTGAATGCTGTCGCTGCTGGATTTCTTTCGTCTTGTCAAAACAAGCGTTGATTAGTGTATCTATCTCTTGGAGTTTTTCAAGAGTGACCTGGCGGGCGTCCTGTATTTCTTCGATCGCGGCGGCCAACTTTCCCTCAGATAATAATATCTTGCGGTTTTGGAGGCTTTTGAGAATGGGATCGAACCGCTTCTTGATTTGTGGCCATAGACAGTCGGCTAGCTTCTTCCAATCTTATGCAATCCCAAAGTGAGTATATGCGACTTTTTTGGGAATCGAAGAGAAAAATCATAAAGTCGGGACTTACTAGGTCTTGTCAGCTCTTCCAACGCTACCTGATGAAACCGGAGTATGTCATCAAAACATCCCTCAAGAATTTGCCTAGCGCCAGAGTAGTTCTTGAATAGACGGTCGAGCTGACTGATGCCCTCTATGAAGTTACCAATATCTTCGTAGGTATCTATCAACACTTCAAGAGTCTTGAAATGAGCTGAGGCCATCTAAAATGGTGTAAGTCGAAGAAAATACAAGCATCAGTTTGAATTGGGCCTCCTACCAGAAGTGCCAGTTTGATAGGCCCCTAAGTCGGCTGTCAGCATATGAGATGTGGAAAGAGTCCCCAGCGACACATGTGGACTTACCCAAACAAACGCCACCACTTCGGAAACATTAAGAAAGATTGTCACAAGGTCTTCGACCTGTTTCATCCCCTCAAGAAAGCCCCTCAGTCTTGCCAGGTTGCGCAGTTCCTTTTCAGGACCAATTTTATCCTGGATCTTGCCAATGGTCACCTTGACCTCGTCGATGCTGACCATCTGGAAGTCTTTTTTCTGATCATCAGAAAGACGTGACCGGAATCTTTCCAGTGATCGCTGAAAGCTTTCGGAAGTGAGATTGGTAGACATGACGAAAAGGGCGATCACGAATCGCTGAAAGGGCGCAAGAGAAATTGTAGTAAGAGCGTGTGCAGGAACGAGAGGAGATCTCTGGGATGCGTGTGGAAAATCATTTAAGCCCCCCGCCCGAGCGACCCTGGTCTTGCATCAAAATTACTGGAGCTTGTCAAGTCCTGATTGGCCTACCCCAAGGCAACCACCACTGCGACCTCGGTTGCCAAGGGCTTTTTCTGCCTGACAGTGGCCGTGCAAACCCCTCTAGCTTTTATCTTCCTTTGCTCTCCAAAACCACGTACAATTGCATATACGGCGATCGACTTTCCCACTCACGTTGGCTGAACGCAATGAACAAACTACCGAATCGCAGCAAAAAGCGGCATAACAATCATGATGAAGAATTCGATCCTAAGCGCCGTCGTCACGATTCCCAAACAGATCAGCTCAACGATCTTATGGAAGTTGATATCGAGTCATATCTGGAGGACGACTCAAATTCGGTCGTATGTTATGGAGCAGTAAGGAACATCCTTCTTTAGCTGGCTTCTTGACGAGAATTTAGTTGACACCATGACCCCTCACAGTTATTCTCTGCAAAAGCTCAGGCTACATTTTTGCTCAATTTGATCACTCCGCCATGGGTTTCGTATTCCACATTCCCAATCATCTCGCAGGACAACAACTGCTTTCTTCTGACCTGTTCTACCAATGATGACATCCAAGATTTTGCGCAACTCGATCTAATTACGACTCGGTACCTGAATGCCCTACAAAGCCTCAATACTGTCACTTCCATGGCCGTTGTCTCCTCTTCCAACCTCAGCAAAATTCCTACCAAAACTACCCGGAAGAAAACAATCATTGATATCACGGTCAACATTCTGGGGCCCGACCATCTTGCCGAGACAGTTGGCAACTTGCTATCTGCTGTTGCTTGTTGCCTTCAACATCCTGTTTATCTGCACCCGAATATGCAATACAAGAACCCTCATTATTTTTATCCCAACGGCATCATGTCTGATTTGAGACATTGTATCGGGCCAGCAATTACAGACACTGACTCTGTACGCGTGGGGCAAAAGATTGAGAATGTCCTTGAGTCCCTGGGTGATCTTGGTGCCGTTGAGTCTGGTATCGGGGACAAAGACATCATAACAGCGATCAACAAGCACCTCGTTAACACTAGTCTAAAGGAGTATGTTCAACTCGCCACTGGGATGCCTCCATTTTGTCAGATTGTCAGCTAACATTTTGGAGCCATCAAATCAACGGTGTCAGGTTCATCGTTGGACGAGAAAACCCCAGTATATGCCAGGATGCAGATCGAGAGCTTTGGCGGCTCGTCGACCCTATGTGAGACATGCATGTGTTGGGCATCAGGCTTGCTTTGATATTGACTGAGAACAGGTTTATGTCACGGCTGCAGCTTCCAGGACTTGGAGGGATACTTGCCGACGTGATGGGACTCGGAAAGACCCTGACTATGTTGAGCGCAATCGTATACTCAAAGTGCGAAGCAAGAAGTGTACACCAGACAGGACTCGGAGACAACACCGCTCTCCGTCCAAGCGCCAAGGCTACTTTAGTGGTGCTCCCGTCAAGACGTAAGTGACAACAACTGCTTCTGTGCGCCTAGTGATCAAAGAAATTGACATTGTGACACGTGCAGAGCTCCTAGATGTCTGGAATGCTGAAATAATGAGGTACTAGTGAGCTTTGCATATCTACGTTAACGCAGTTGAACTTACACACCCCTTAGACACTTTTTACCAGGCACTTTATCAGTGGCTGTCTTCCACCAGCACAGTCGTGCCAAGACATCCGATGAACTCGTCAGTTTCGATGTTGTCTTGACGACCTACCATACCCTAGCGGCCGATTGGAGGGGGATGGGGGTGTTGCAGAACATCCCCTGGCCAAGGGTTGTACTTGATGAGGGTAGCTATGTCTCTCAGCCCCTGCCACTTGAGCTTAATAGTTAACGTGGCTACAACCAGCCCACTGGATTCGAAACCAAGCCACAGGACTCTTCAAAGCCGCTGCCAAGCTCAAAGCGGAAAGGAGGTGGTGTTTGACTGGAACACCTATCCAAAACAACTTGCACGACCTGAGGTCCCTGCTGAAATTTCTACGACACGGCCCACTCTCAGAGACCAAGCATTTCGAAGAGTACATTAACGGGCCTATTCGAAAAGACCCAAACAGGGACGAGTCCTTCAGAAATCTCCAGGCACTTCTTCGAACTGTCTGTCTGCGAAGAACAGAAGCCTTGCTCCAGTTGCCTCCGTTCACTACGGAGATAGTCCGAATCAAACTCTCACCTGCCGAACAAGCAGCGTACAGTCAAGTTGAAAGAGATTGTCTGGAAGAGTACGAAAGGCAACTATGTACAAAGTCAAAGGTCAACACCTCGGCTCTTTTGTTTGATACCATTCTAAAGCGCCGGAGACTCTGCAATCATGGGACGTATATTGCAGAAACAACCCACCAACGTTCACCTTCCCCGTCTGGAAGGCGGCGAAAATCTATGAAACAAGCAGCACAAGAGATGCCAGGAGGAGATTCTTGTGTTTTGTGTGGCAGCAAGGATGAGGATGTGGCAGCATCTTTGGAGGGAGCGCAGGAATGCCCTCTGTGTTGTCGTTCACTCGTTGCCCACATTTCTACATCACAGGAGCTAGGATCAACAAGTTGGCTAACTGTTCCCGCGGCGGTAGGTCGAGGATCTTCGTCACGAGGCAGTCAAACACCGTCACCCATAGGATCTCCACTTAGCCCTTCACCAGGACTGGCAGGATACTCTTCCAAGCTTACAGCCATCACTGAGAACATTTACGAATCATGCGCCACCCCTGGAAACAAGAGGTATGTACAGTACCAACCACTCTCATTTGTGGCAAAGACATGCTCACCTCCTTTCTTTCAGCATTGTCTTCACATCGTGGCGAACCACGCTCGATCTCCTTGGCATTCTCCTCACTCAACAAAAGATCCCTTTTCTTCGAATAGACGGCAGCATCCCCTCGACGGATCGTTCAACCATCTTAGCAGAGTTCAACACCAGTCCCGCGATCCCAGTTTTACTCCTGACCATTGACTCAGGTGCAGTAGGGTCAGTGCTTCCCGCTGCTTCACTTGGATCTCGCTCTCAACTAATCCATCACCAGCCTCACGATAACCAGCGCGAACCGCGTGCACATCGTCGAACCAATCTATAACCCAGCTACTGAAGCCCAGGCCATTGCGCGAGTTTTAAGGATGGGGCAGACCCGGCCGGTGACGATTGTGAAATATATTACGGAGAAGACGGTGGAGCCAGTTGAGTGTTCCCCTTCCATATTACTCGGTTGCATCCAACTTGACAGTTGGTAACAGCTTGCTTGAAAACTTGAAGCTAACACCTATGAAACAGAATATTGTGGCGTTGCAAGAGCGGAAGAGACGCCTGGCCAAGTTTTCTCTGGACGACCGGGTGAAAGATGGAGACTCAGACTCGCTTGATGTATGTGCACGCACTGAAAAAAACCAGTTTTGATACTAATACAGGAATATATGCAGGATCTGAAATTTATTTTGGATACCAGTCGGGACATCCCCGTGGCAGATTTTTGAGTTTTCTACAAATCTACCCGGCCCTGACGCTGGGGCAGAAGCTGTTCTGTGTAGGTGTTGCGCGATTATTTGTCGTTGGCCCTGGTTATGTTATCAAGTTTGCAATGCATTTCGAATTAAATGGCAGACCATAGATTAGGTATAGAACTTGAAGCGGTCACTGCTATGACAAAAGGGGAACTTGGTTCAACTGCTTCATTACTAGTTTCACGGGATACTTTCTGAAACGCCGTCGTATGAAAATTTGAGCGCCTGCTACCTGTATGATACACAAAGAAGAGAAAGAAAAAAGTTGTCTTCCTTGACGTAGATGAGGTATTCCTCCGTTGCCCCTACATCTAAAGGCTAATTCCCACTTGCAAACTCCGCGAGACAGTTCAAGTCAACTATAATCATATCTCCATAGAGCTTCTCGGTGACTGGGATGTCAGTGACATCGTCTTGCCATCGTGCTAGCATTGATCCTGAGTTGACACCTGGGCGTTTAGAAGCACGATTGCTTCTTGGGGCGCGGTTACTACATCTAATGTGTTAGCACATTGAGACTGGGGATGCAGTGGTGAAGGCATTGACTGACGAGGTGAATCTGCTTTGCTGCACGGAAGTATCCGACGAATTGACTGGGTGATCCACAGAATCAGGGTTTGGGGTAGACATGATGATGTCGAGGAGAACTAGAATGGACTTTTTTCAGGTATTTTTCAGGTATTTTTCAGGCCGTGTTAATGTTGTCTGAAACCTTGAAGGTGAAGTGGATTGTGATGAGGAATCGGTCCAGAACTTGAGGTTGACAATAACGAAGGTGTTGTTCTGGGGTTTAAGTACCTCATCTTACCGACCAGGTCTACAGGTATCTGTGTTCTTACCTTCCAGTATGTGTCTCTTCTCCTGGCTTCCTGATCTTGTCTTGGATTTGAGGGTGTGCTTTTTGTGGCCTTTTGACGAACACCCAAACAATGCCCCTTGTGCGGAATTATGTATTTTTGACTCAATTCGGAATTGGCCCTTCAAGGGGTGGGTTTGATGTCTGATTGGTAGAACGTGCTGTCCTTCTGCAATGACCAATCACATAAAAGTACATCAGAAGGACACCACCCCCTGTTTCTGCCCTGCGCCCTCCTTTTTAATTGGTTGCCTTCGCCCGTCAAAAGGTTCACCTCCAGCGTGGTGCGCGCCTCAATTGTTCGAGGTTGGTCCCATTCTTCGAGCCTTCATCCACCGTCATTTTCATCACCACATCGTTACTGCACGGTTAGGCCATCAAAATGACCACACGGGCAGAGGTCCAGAACGCCCCATTGAACTGGGACAAGTACGAGAACGAGATTCTTGATTTGTTCATCTCGCAGAACAAACCACTGCATGACGTCGCCAAGTACATGTGTGACAAGCACGGCTTCAATGCAAGGTAGATACCTAGCGCAATGTGCCTTCAGATCATCAATGGGTGCTAATTGACAATTGCTATACCTAGCGAGAGACAGTACAAGCATCGATATAAGGGTCTGAAGAACGTGAAGAGCGAGGAGTGGAGGTATATTGCGGATGAGCTGGGGCGACGCAGCGCTCTTGGCGAGCAATGTTCTGTGTATTTGCATGGTCGAAAACTGCCTTCCAGCCGAGTCACCCAAGCCACCAGTCGTGTCCGAGGGACAGGCCACAGGGTGACAAAACCAGGCACCACCGATTGTGAGTAAAAATTGTTTCTTGCATTCCACTTTCTTCTGGTATTATTTTCTCCTGAGATTCTTTTCTCCTCATACTCTTTTGTTTCCTCCGACTCGGTTGCTGATGTTTCTTGCAAGCCGAGCGCTGCAACTCCTACGCGGGGAGAATATTTGTAGGAGCCTCACCACCCATAAGTCAGGATGGCGGTCAACGACAAGGCATTCCAAGCTTTCTCGGCCTCCAGGTGCAGCATGACGCTGAAGCCAGCGCTTTCCCAGAGAACGTTCAACCTCAGAGGTCTATCAGGGATGACTCTCATATCAATCTCGAAATGAGAGACACGTCCTATAATGGTTTTGCCCATGAGGACCAAGCACCACTTCCATACCCGCCGCAACAAGTTGTCAATACCGAAACGATAATTTCTACAAATCATCCAGAGCCCGGCATCTCAGGATTGAATGAGATTCCGGAGTGCGGTGTCATTTTTGGAAGAGACTTGGAGTCAGCCATGGAGGCAGGGGGATTTAGCCCTGCGCTCTGGCAATCATTGGATCTCGAGGGCATGTTCCAAAGCCCCGGCCAGGACAGCTTCGTTCTCCAAGATTTTGCTGACCTCCAGTTTGATTTCCAAACCGCCATCTCCCAAACGCCCCGTGCATTATCACCTGCTATGAACATCTATTGCACGCCGGGTGCTGGTCAGGGGCTTCTCCTCAATATTCCGTGGTTCCAAGTTCTGTCTTTAATCGATGGCCAAAGTAAGACTTTTTGATCTATTCCTGTCACCTTCTCCTGAAAAACACTCCATGTATTTAGTCGCTAATTCTCGTTAACCCAAGATTTTCGCCTCACGACCCGACAAAACAGCTCAGCATCTGGCTCGCGTTGCAGTCCAGCTTCACGGGCCATATCCAATGAGAAGGCACAATCTGGCCTCATGATTATAGGCCAGTTTCTGGGACTTGGTGACGTCGCAAACTATGCGAGTGACGATGATCTGGCAAAGATGGCCAGTCGATTCCAAGATTTTATCCCAGAACGAGAAGCAGGCGAAATTCCGAACGCGCTCAGCCGGATCCTGAACCCATCCTCGCCACTTCCAACCACACTTTTGTGGCTTTTTGCTGTAACTGCATTCTTTGCGTCCAATAACCGCCTCCAAGAGAATCAGATGGACAGCTTTCTCCGGTGGATTACGGATCACAAACACACAAAATCGTTGGCCCAATTCATTCAGAAGATCCAAACCCCTACGATGCATGCTTTTGCAATGGCTCTCGTCCAGTCATCTATTCGCATCAAAAGCATCGACGTCATCAATGAACTGCTGATATTCGGAGTAAAGCTGGACAGCTTGATGGGTGAGATCGCTCTATTGGGGGATATTCGTCTCACCAAACGGCTACTGGATGCAGCCGATCCTTCATATTTTACCAAGAAAGTTGGCACACATTTGTTCCATCATCTGGTTACAGAGCGACATTTCAAAGAAGCCGAGTTTCTCTTGCATAAAGGGGTGTGGGTTGATGCGGAGCTACTTGGTCAAACCGCCCTGATCAAAGCAGTCCAGCGAGACGACATCGATACAGTATCATTCCTCCTTCAACACCAAGCCAACGTCAATTGGTCTGCTGCCAAGGAGCCCAGGGGATATCAGCAACGAACCGCGCCCCTTCAAATCGCAATCACCCAGAAGCTGGTCGAAATGTCGCAAGTACTTGTTGATAATGCCGCCAGCATTGATAAGGTTGTTATTGATGGGAAAAGTGCAATGCAATGGACTTCTCTTCACTGCAGGGAGATATATGAGCTTCTCAAGAAGAAGATGGTTACGAGGGAGGGTTCCACCTTACCGGGAGACCTTGTTGAAGTTGCATGTGGAGGACAGCTTGCATTTCGAAATTTCATCGCCATGCTACCCAATAAGGTCTCGGCCCACGAGCTAGAACAAGCCTTGGAAGGTTCGATCCAAACGGGCCAAATAGAAGCAACTATTACGTTGCTTGGCTACGGGGTGGATCCTAACGCTCCTACGCTTTCTATACCGCCTCTTAAAACTGCTCTGGGGTGTAAAAAGGATAAAATGAAGATTGTGGAGTTACTACTACACTATAACGCAAGCGCTTCATACCCAAGGATCCTTGCCGACCTGGTCTCTTGTTTCAACAGGCAAGATTTCTTGAAAAGGGTGCTCAGCCTCGGAGTCCATGTCAAGGAACGTGAGGAGGCGTTGCGGCAAGCAGCTCTTGTCAACGACATTGTTTCAGCAGAGCTACTCATAGAGGCTGGACTTGATATCGATGCCCCAGGGACATCTTTGTCTCCAATTCAATGTGCTGCCTTCCAGGGTCACGATGACATGGTGTTGTTCTTGATAGACCGAAAGGCCAACATGAATGCGCCAGCGTACGATAATGGGGGACTAACCGCATTACAAGCTGCACTTACAAGCGAAACTCCCATGGAAATGGGGAGGCTATTACTGCGTCATGGCGCGGATGCCTCAGCGCCTCCCGCACTGGTAGGTGGGAAAACACCTCTCGAAGCCTATTGCGAGGACCCGTTGCGATACGGAGATACAGAACCAGGGTTTTGCTTTGAACTGTTGAGGGCTGGTGCCACTGTGAATCGACCCGAGGGGCGACCTAGTTCAGCAATCCACGGGGTGATTGATAGGGGCTGGACAGACGTATTAGCTCACTTCCTTCGACCGGAGCATAATGCTGTCGTTGACCAGGCTTGGTCAGACCCTCTCGTTGTAGATATGGGGGTTCGCGGTGAGAGTCTGACCCCTACTCAGCGAGCAGCGCACCGCGGGAAATTAGAGGCCCTTGATATGCTCCTGAAGCACGGAACAAACGTCAACGAACCACCAGCTCACAAACTCGGACGGACTGCTCTCCAAGCTGCAGCAGCACTGGAGCCAGGACCAAAAAAGATGGAACTGGTACTCTTTCTTCTCGAACACGGTGCAGACATACACGCCAAGCCAGCACTCACCTCGGGCTTCACCGCACTACAGGGTGCCGCCATCGTTGGGGACCTCAAACTTGCTCAGCTTTTTCTTTCCAGAGGCGCAAATGTCAATGAATCTCCTTCCTTCAAGGATGGGCGGTACGCCATTGAAGGCGCCGCTGAGCATGGCCGCTTGGACATGGTCCAGCTTCTGTTAAACGCAGGGGCAAAGGGAAATGTCGCTCGAGGCACAGGCCTGACAGAGGCAATTCGGCTGGCCGAAAAAAAGGGCCACTTTGCGATTGTAAACATGCTGAAGGCCGAAGAAAAGCGCTGGAAAGAGGAGAGCGCCAAAGTGAGCGGCGGCTCTAATTTTAATTCAGAGGACCAGGAAGCATGACGCGCTTTTTTAAATTTTGCTGGCTAAGCTAGGTAGTTTAGGATAGACGGTTATACGTGACTTGCACGATAGCAGAATCTAGGAAATGCGCGAACCGAACTCGATCAACACCTGGTGCAGCGAGTCATCGAGGTTGTAATACCATGACCGGATAACCTTCCCTATGTGCCTATCAAAGGAGTAGTAACACGTATGAATATTCTGATTGCCACTTGATAGGCCCTGGTCAAATTACTTGGAGGAATCCTTGACAGACCACGCATCTGAGGTGACTGACTCAGAGAGTAAATGTACCTGACATTCTGAAATACAAAAAGAAAAAAAGAGAAATGATTCCAACCTTTTCCCCGGCTTGCCAACCCCGTTGTCAGCCACAGTCCTGACGGCATACGGTAATCATGGCCAAGATAAATCCGAGGGTAACGTGCTAATCAACTCCCGCAAGATCCAATGTTCCCCTGCGGGACGTGATGGCCAGGTTCATAACCTCGGGGCCACCACCAATTCCACAGTACCATTACAACAATGATCGCCGGCTAGAACTTACCTCTTCAACAAAAGAATGAGCCTTGCCGTCTCAGATGTGCAATTGCCTCTGAGTACCGAGAGAAGCATAATCATTTGAACATAATCATAACGTACTATCTAGAACTTATCTCAATACCTGCTTGGGCTTCTCACAAAAGAAGCAATCATCAATTCAATTTAGCCCAACCACCCACACCAACTTAAGCATCAGCGCCGGCTCCAGAATTCTCTCCATAAGCAGATTGCCCTCCTAATCCTGGTTAAAGACTGATAAAGACCAGAACACCATCAATCCACCAGACCATAAATAATCCGACTGGCAGCTATATTCCAAAGAGCCCGTGATTGTATAATCTCGGACAACACAAGTAGATACAAAACTGTAACCACTATTCCACAAATTTGATCGCATTAAGCTCAAGCCTCCTCTATGACATGAATGGTTTGCAGCGTACCATACATAGGATACCATGCCTAGAGTGCCGTAGGTTAGGTAGGTAGGAGGTAGGTAGGTAGGTAGGTTGTATTTGTTGAATAACTTGAACGATTTAGGAACGCTGGGCTAATACCTGATCAATACTATCAAAATCAAAGTCAAAATCGTCTGCCGTTTTCCTGGGGCTTTACCACCAAGACTTTGGCACAAAAGAAAAAAAAGGGACGAAGCGCCATGGCACCGCCAAGACGACGTGTCAATTTGAGTTCAGCCAATTGAGGCCAAGAACACCGTGGAAACAAAAGAACAACCAAAAAAAGCATCATCAACTCAACAGCATAAGCACCGTCAATATCCGTATGTTACGGAATCATGGGATATCGCCCGATACGCTAAGCCCATGTGCTGGAAGTTGAGCCGAAACTCAATGAGGCGTGGTGATGCATTGAGTCGCGTGTGGGGTTCATTAGCTCTTTACCACGGCAGGAGCACTCTAGCAAAGCCCCGAAAAGGCTTGCAAGAGAATTGTTACCTAATCACCTAGGGAAGCGAGAATGAAATATCATTGTTCGCAGCCTTGCGTTCAAAAACCTCGGGGTCCGGTGTTGCACGAGCAGAACTAGCAGTTGCAGACGAAGACCAAGCTTTTCACTGTACCACATGACACGGTAAGTTTTAGGAGTGAGTGCAATGCAGCATCCATGTAGTCCCCTTTCTGTATATACAAATTGCGAACCCCCTCCCATGCTTCACATCACTTCTCCCGTCACCTCCATCACCTAGCATGAGAAGACAGATGGGCCGGGAACAACGTACGACTTGAAGTTGTTGTAGATCTGGAAATTTATGTCAGCATAAGTCTACTTCCCATGGAGCGCCGACTGTGACCCACGTTTGCAGTGTATCCTGGATCCGATGCCTTGAAAGCACCGGGAATCTTGACGGTCGGGCTCGGCGTGGCATTGCCTCCCCCGGTCACGTTGATCTGAGCGCAGCTGACATAGAACTGGGGCGTGGATCCTGGGTTATGGATACCAAGGGATTGGATACGGAGAAGATATTCGCCGTCCTTGATGCACTTGGGGATGTTGTATTGATACGAATCTGGAAGAGTTAGCATCAGCAATGCTGGAGGACGGACATGAGAGGAAAGTCGCGGGTCTGCTTACTGCGCATCGGCCAAGAGGACGAGCCGCCGTTGAATGACGGACCCCAATCGTAAATCTTGAACCAGTCTCCCGATCCGTCGTAGTCCTGGACCGAGCCGGGGGCCTTGGACATGTACCTAAGCGATAGGGTTAGTAGGAGAACTAACTACCTCTTCTGGGTTACTTGTCCGTGGGAGGGAAACGCACAGGGAGATGGGGCCCTGATGATAGACTGCCTGATCGAGATAGAAGGTGAAGGAGTCACCCGCCTTCACGTTTGCGACAGTCGTACCCGCACCAGAAGCGCCACCAACGTTGCACCGCAGGTTGGTATCGGAAAGACTTGTCACAGGAGAGTTGTGGTTGTTGTTCTTTCGGATATGCTGGTACAGTGAGAACTTCTGGGAACCGACGCCGAACTGCTGGAAGATGTAATGGCCAGACACTTCGGCCGCACCCAAGGTGAGGGCAGCAATGATTCCAGTGAGCTTCATGATGGCGATGTAGTGCTGTTTGTGGGGAGTGCAGATGGAATGTCAACCTGAATGAGAGGCTTTGCAGATGGTCAGGGCTTCAAGTTTTATGTCATGACTTTGAGAATGGAGAATGGCGGCTTTTGATCACGGCATTGGCATACAGAGTAACCCGGACTGTGTGTGACCGCAAATGCCGGATTCGAGGATCTCGGTTTGTATATGAAACGGGCCGGTTTGGTCCGTGGTGAGCGTCTTTTGGCTTCCATGGGTGCCCAAGGGACATGTCAAGCCTGGGAAACGAAGCTTGAAAAATATGAAGACAGATGAAAAATCGTGGGGCCCCAGATTACGAGCCGCTTGCATGTCGAATGGGGTGCTGTCATGCGGCCAATTTGTGGGGGAGCTGCAGCAAGTCAATTTCAACCCGTCCCCAGCCCATGTGGAAGCAACCATGCCGTGTCCAATAGCCGTTGATGCCACAGATTGGTTGGTGAGATCATCACTGGTACGAGAAGGGCGACCTTCCAAGCTGGAAACATTCAGTGCGAGTGGAGCCATCGGATATGCTACTAACAATTTTACCTGCACATAATATTCCTATCTGCTGTTAGTGCAGTATGTTACTACAACCGCAACGCCCAACAACCCATTCTGCCATTTCTGCTGCCTGTCAGTGTATCCTTAAGGGCACTTGAAAAGAGGCGGGCCTGTCACCATCGGGTCAGCTTTCCTCATGACAAATTCCGGGATCAGTTTATGCTTACCAGGAATGGTATACTGAAAGTTGGCTTTCAACGAGTAGATATCCAAAAGCAATCCAGGGTCGTTGGACTTGTAGATTCCCGGAATGCTATAAGTCTTTGGTGAAGCAGTTCCTGTGCCTCCATTGATCTCAATCTGAGCACATTCCATCTTCACGTCCATGTCAGGATCAGATATGTGGGTTTTATTCCGAGTCAAGGGGCGAGAGTAGCTACTCACATAAAGCTGGGCACCGTTTGTGGATCTCGCTCCGTGAAGTGCGACCATCTCGGCCCTCAGGAGATACTGGCCGTTGGTGATGCATGATGGAATACTGATCACTTGGTTGCCTTTGTTGTCGATGACAACATTGGTCGCCCATTTCCCGTTTGTATAACCGCCCTCCTGAATTTTGAACCAACCATCACCAACACCCTTGTCGGTTTTAGCATTGGTCACTTTCTTCAGGTATGCCATGACTGGACCCTGATAGACTCATTTGTAAGCGTCAACCCGTTGTGACCCAGCGAGGGAAAAACTCACCTTGTGGCCAGGATCCATGACATCGTTGGGTCCAGCTGAGCGAATATGATGTCAACGCTCGAAACGACAGTCGCAGATTATGGGATGAGCTTACACTCGAGCGTGTGTCTCCAAACGGCCGAGACATTGCTCCCGGCTGTCACCTGGATGATTTTGTCAGATGGCTTGGTCGGGTTCGGAGGCCCGTTGCAAGCCATGTTGTTCGACCTGACATCTGTTTGGGGCTTTAGACAGGTCAGTAAATACTCAGTGGAAGGCCTCAGTCTCGAAGAATGATTGAACACTTACACCATCGTAGGTGGGCGTCCTAATTCCGTGCGAGACAGGATATGTCGTGCTGCCAACAGTCAGCTGCGCAAAAATGGTGTGAGCTGATGTCGCGGAGGCCCCAAGGGAGGCAAGGATCCAAGAGGGCTTCATTTTCGAGCGAAAATCACAATCAGTTGATGAAAACTGTCACAGTGGACGTGAGCTTCCAGAGAATAGATACTTTTATTCTTTCATTTACGAGCTCATCCTCATCACACAGCACTTCACTGCCGACCCCTATAGCATACAAAATTCCTAAGCCGTGCCTGATGAAGATTTCGTGAACGTGAACTTCAATTCAGTCCTGGTGTTTCTGACCAGTGAAGAGTGAGAGAATGCCCAGACTGCGGGGGAGGGATTTCCGGTCCCGATCCAGAAGGCCTGAGCCCGACTCTGAAGCCTGCTCAACAGGCACACCTTCCTAACCAAGCCATAAAATTACGGATGGGAAGGAGCACTGCAACACGAGCGGAAGACCGGTGAAGGTCAATGCTCTGCTTCGGCAGTCACTGCATTGGCGCAATTGCTTCTTTCAACGTGCACAAAGATTGTGCAGAGTTCATCATGCAACCCACCTCAAATTCCAAAGACCACCAATCCAAGAATCTTGGAATCTTGGTTGGTTCCTGGGTCTCAGACACAAATGCATACAAATACATATTTGTCCCCTTCTGCAACCCCTTTTCAATTCTTTCCACCATCCTTCAACTTTAGAGACTGCACTGTCCATCAACAGACCTCGACATTGCCGCTTCAATCGAAACATTGTCGATCGGAGAAAGCCGGCACCATCCTGCGCCTTTCCTCAACCCGTTTCCCTTGCAGTGAAAGGTTTCGACAATGCGTCCCCGAACCCATCGCCGCTCACCTACGTACCGAGTCCCGTGAGCAGCAACAAAACACGGTAGCGCTGAGGTTGGCCCGACGGACCGCAACATCTACTATACGCAAGGTGATTGGGTATAGGCTGATTGACAAACAAAATGGACCGTCAGCATCCGTCAACGTTGAGGATATATGAAGCCAGAGGGGCATGATGTGCAAAACGGCATTGGAGCATTGGCTGTCCATTTTATCCAAAGTGGGGGAGATTACCACGTTGATGGCCACACGGAATATTTTCTAGAACCGGCGAAGCCCCGAACCAAAAAGCCCTCCAAGGACCCAAGCAAGACCTTTTGCCGCGCTGGGAACTTGGGGAGTTGCCGTCGCCGCGAGTCTATGGGCTGGCTTTCGTCGCCACAACTTGGGGGGAAAATACTCGTGCGTCGCCACCAATCAATCCAAGCGCCCAGCCTCAAGACGAAGCATCATCCAGAGCCGCGGAATTCTCCTTCAAAATTTCCGAGGGCTGTAACACACCTCAACATTCCTCGCCGAGCGTTGCATCGAGCTGGCGCGTCAACGCTGTTCAACCCGGGAAGGCACTCACTCCCCAACAACAACAACAACAACAACAACAACAATGCTGATCATCGCCCTGCCAAGACTCCATACTCTCTCTGGAACACATCACCCTACTTGTTCATCATTCATCCCAGCAACAACAATGCAGAAGAGAAGTGATACGCGGACGCACCCCATTCTTGGCTATGACGATTAGTCCCGCATCGGCGCTTGCTTCCGTTCGGTCCCTGGCCCCCCTGCCTCGGTCATGCCGTGTATCCCGTCAATCTCACCTTATCCTACCCCTGGGGAAAACTTGGGGAAGCCCCACTGGGCGGCTCCTTCTCCAATTTACCTGCTCCCTTCATATCAAATGTCCCTCTTCCTACACGCTGATCCCATATTTCCTCTGGTGGAGGCTATAGTCGAGAGATGCAGCCCAATTTATCTTCCTCCACATGCTCCAAGTTCTCGGCTCCCATTCTGCCGCGGATCCATCCTATCGGTGACTTTCCGTTTTGCTTCCCCGGGCAGCGCTTCCGTGATTCGTTCCTGGGAATGCGGAGGTCAGGAACAGCAATGGCGCTTCAGCCACGACCTCTTGGCGGCAGTGTGCTTGTCAGCTCGATGATATATCCTGGCTCCTTTCCCTCGAGTGAACTCTGCCTTGGGGTTTGCTGGCTTGTCGTTCTTGGCCCAGTGAGTCTTCCAGATCAAGCCTTGAACTTTGACTGGAACCATGAAGCTGTTCAGCCGCGTTGGGGCCACTGCCCTTGCGGTCTCCATCTGTGAGTTTCGGATGGCCTTAAAGGCAGAAGATATGCTAATGCAACATAGACTTGCAACAATCCGCCGCGCAGCTGAGCGAGGGAACATATACCGACCAGACCACTGGAATCAAGTTCAAGACATGGGCACAGGACGCCGGAGCTGCCTCTGAGAGCCCATTCACCTTTGGCTTGTCTCTCCCCGGCGATGCGTTAACAAAGGACGCCACCGAGTACCTCGGTATCCTGGTAGGTTCATCGCTGCTCCATACGGCATGGCAAGACGGCCTGCTAACGTACGTAGCGATGCAAAATCGAGGATGCGGCTTCCCCGGGATGGTGTGGTCTCTCCCACGGCCAGTCTGGTCAGATGACACAGGCTTTGCTTTTGGTCGCTTGGGCACACGAGGGTCAGGTTCAAACTTCGTTCCGTTATGCCACAGGTTACACGCTTCCGGGTGTATACAAGGGTGATGCCAAGCTTACTCAAGTCTCGGCGAACGTGACGGCTACCCACTTTGAGTTGATCTACCGTTGCCAGAACTGCTTCTCCTGGAATCAAGAGGGCACTGCCGGGAGCGTTTCCACATCAGAGGGATTCCTTGTTCTCGGCCACGCTGCCGGCAAAACCGGCTTGGAGAACCCAAACTGCCCAGACAGTGCAACGTTTGGCTTCCACGATGCAGGCTTCGGTCAATGGGGCGCGCCGCTTGAGGGCGCCACCTCGGCCTCTTATAACGACTGGGCTGCCCTGGCCACCCACACTCCAGAAGTTGACTGTGATGGGTGAGTTCTTGTCCCAACAGCTTGTTACGTGTGCTTTTGTTTCGACTAACCCTCTTTCAGCCAGGGTGGTCCTCAGGCCGAGTGCACCGCCGCTCCTGCCAAAACCTACGACTACATCGTTGTTGGTGCTGGTGCGGGTGGCATTCCGATTGCCGACAAGCTCAGCCAAGCTGGCAAGAGTGTCCTCCTGATCGAGAAGGGACCTCCATCCTCTGGCCGCTGGGGTGGTACCATGAAGCCAAAGTGGCTCGAGGGCACTAACCTCACCCGATTCGACGTGCCCGGTCTTTGCAACCAGATCTGGGTTGACAGTGCCGGCATTGCTTGCACTGACACCGACCAGATGGCCGGCTGCGTCTTGGGAGGTGGCACTGCTGTCAATGCTGGTTTGTGGTGGAAGGTACGTTGGAAGCATTACCTCTGGTTTTGGAGGGCAAACTGACAATGTGTATAGCCGCCCGCAAAGGACTGGGATGAGAACTTCCCCAGCGGCTGGAAGTCCAAGGAAGTCGCTGCTGCGGCCAAGCGCGTTTTCGATCGTATCCCAGGAACTTGGCACCCGTCTGCCGATGGCAAGCTCTACCGCCGCGAAGGTTTCGATGTCCTCGCCAGTGGCCTTGCCAAATCTGGCTACGGAGAGGTTGTTGCCAATGAGTCTCCCAACAAGAAGAGCCGCCACTTTGCCCACACCCACTTCATGTTTGCTGGCGGAGAGAGAGATGGCCCGCTTGCCACTTACCTTGTCTCGGCCAGCGCCCGCAAGAACTTTGATCTCTGGACTGGGTCTTCCGTCAGGAGAGCAGTGAGAACTGGCAGCAAGGTTACTGGTGTCGAGTTGGAATGCTTGAGGGATGGCGGCTTCAGTGGAACCGTCAATATCAACCCCAAGGGTGGTGTCATTTTTGCGGCCGGTTCTTTCGGTTCTGCAAAGCTTCTTTTGCGCAGTAAGATATTAAACTGTCATGCTGCAAACTACAGTCTACTGACCTAACTAAATAGGTGGTATTGGTCCCGAGGACCAGCTCCAGGTTGTCGCTGGCTCTGCCAAGGATGGTGAGACGTTTATCGCCAAGAACCAGTGGATCAATCTTCCCGTCGGATATAACCTCATCGACCACCTCAACACGGATCTTATCCTCACACACCCCGATGTTGTCTTTTATGACTTTTACGAGGCCTGGGTCACCCCCAACGACGGCGACAAGGTCGCTTACCTCAGCAACCGAACTGGTATCCTCACGCAGTCGGCACCTAACATTGGTCCCATGGTTCGTTCAAACTGCCCTCCCGCGAAAATCCCAATTTGCTGACAGTGTTTTACAGGTATGGGAAGAGGTTACTCCCTCTGACGGCAAGGTCCGCCAGTTCCAATGGACAGCCCGTGTTGAAGGTGACTCCCGTGTCACCACTTCGCTGAGTAAGTAGCTAGGAGCTGATCATGGGAACTTGACCCGACACTAATAACTTTGTCAGACGCCATGACTCTCAGCCAGTACCTCGGAAGAGGTGTGGTCTCAAGAGGCCGCATGACCATCACTCCTGCTCTTGACACTGCCGTATCCACCCACCCTTACCTCCACGATGAGGGTGACAAGGAAGCCGTCATCAAGGGAATCAAGAGCTTCCAAAATGCCCTCAACGTCATCCCCAACATTACTTGGGTCGTGCCTGCTCCCGGAACAACCGTTGAGGACTTTGTCAACAACGTAAGTCTTTGAATGTCTAATCCCTGCTACTCGCGACTGACAATGATTCAGATGCTTGTGTCTCCTTCCAACCGTCGCTCCAATCACTGGATGGGTACCGCCAAGCTCGGCACTGACGACGGCCGCAAGGGTGGCACTTCTGTCGTTGATCTTGACACCAGGGTCTATGGTACTGATAACCTCTTCGTCGTGGACGCGAGTATCTTCCCCGGCATGACGACTGGCAACCCGTCGGCTGCTATTGTCATTGCATCCGAGAGAGCTGCTGAGAGAATTTTGGCTCGCAAGAAGTGAGCCGGCGGAGACGTGGAACATGTAAATACGAAGTGAGAAAGTCTGGTGCCATCAGAAGGGAAAGGATTGGGTTGCCACTAGCGGGTATGTATGTATATTAAGCAATGACCAGACACTTGTACTTGACCGTCGTGTTCTTTCTTGTCATTTGCCACCGGATCGGTTGCTGTGGCATGACTTCAAGTCGCACCATTCTTCGACTTGCAGCACCGCTTTGCTTTTTATTCTATACGTCGAGCTAATTAATGCCCCAGCGGGCACATTATTTATATTGTGAGTCTTGGTTAAGGTAACGCAAACAGTGAGTATAGCAGTATTGAAGTCTGTTGATGAGCCCTTGGGCGTTCAAATTGAGGCCTGAGAGATTCTACCCTCTTGTTATAAATCCCACGTCTGGGGACTCGGGCTCTGAAATTGTCTTCGCCTATGCAAGCTTGGCAGCAGCAGCGGCAGCCGCAGCAGTAAATATCCTTTCCTTCACACTGAGATACCATACCTTTTTACGTATTTGGACTCTCCGGTGACGACGACGAAAAAGATCTCAAGGGCCAAAAATGACAAAATCAACAACGTTGTTTATTTGGGATGCGCTGACTTCGAGTGGAGGAAGGCGGCGTGATCGTGATCGAGACCGTAATCGCAGCAACGGAGGTGATTATTATTATTTTGTTGCCAGTCGTGTAGATAGGTCTTCTGCTAGTAGCATCAACAACAACAGCAGCAGCAGCAGCAGAAGCAGCAGCAATCGTGAGTCGCAGAGGAGGAGTCAGAGTTATTCGAGTTCGAGGTCAAGCTCTCATCGATCATCGGGGCGGGAGGGGGAGTCATGGCGTTCACATCGTTCACAGCAACAATACTACGCTCAGCATGGACACCACAGTGCAGCAAGTTCTTGTTCTGCCTCCTCGGGGGGATCAAGATCAAGATTTGCGAGTGGAGGTTATGCCTATTACCCACAACTTGGAGGCAGTGATGCGTTGCGGCTTACTTACGGTAGTGGTGGTGGTGGTGGTGGTGGTGGTGGTGGTGGTGTATGCCCTGCCACTGGTTACTACTGGGACTGGTCCGGGTATCCCAGTCGACCGCCTTTTCCTCGGTCTGCAAATGCTAGGTCACAGCCGGATAATGCCGCCGATGCTTCTTCTTCTACTTCTTCTTCCTCTTCTTGGTATTATAATGGTAGGACGAATGGGGTTTACCTCCCCGATAGTAGTGCTGATGATAGCGCTCAGGCTCGATATCAGTATCCCCAGGCTGCCAGCGTTTCGGATATAAACCATGAGGCATGGGAGTCTTCCCGTCCTGATATTAGTAGTACTGGAGCTAGATCTGAGCACCCTCGGGCCTCTGTATCGGAGATAAGTGAGGGACGGCCTTATTCGTCTGTTCGCAACTCTCGGATTCTCCCGCAGGAGCTCTTGTCGGAAAGTGCGATAGTTGGGTTGGATCCTGCACCTCCGTATGAGCAGGAAGACGAAGGGAGAGGTTTGGTAGGGAGGGCGTCTGCGCCGCCTTCTTATGTCTCCAGAGCGGAGAGTGGAGATGGTAATGGTGATGGTGATGATGATGATGATGGTGATGCTGATGATGCAAATTATTCAGATGGTGGGTCGACTGTGGTTCCTGATGACAGTGTTTCTGTGGTTGGTTCGGGTCGGGGTTTTAGTCGTGGTCCCAACGGCGGTAGAGGATATGGGAATGTGTTTAATGGGCAGGACGGGGCGCCTAATTCTGGTGTTTATGGTTCGAGGCGAGGGCCGTCTTCTTCGGTTAGGACTCGGAGTGGGCGTTGAGGTAGGTAGATATTGGTCGAGGGGTTCCGGCTGTGACTCGAGAGCTGTTCTTTCATTCTTTTAGTGTTATATTACTTTGCCCTTCTATTGCCCTTGAAGTTTACTTAATACCTCATTGTTCTTTATCACGCTAATCGAGCACAGACCGTCGAAGATGTAGTTTCATCTGATCAAGACCTCATTAGCTGGACACCATGTGGAAAGCGATTTGTGCAGTTGGCTAGGGCGGTTCTTTCGGAGCTCTTGTGCGCGGAGCTGTCGATACCGGACGACTGAAGAAAGATCAGCGAGCTTCTTTATTTAATCAACTCTGCTGGCACCCAGTTCTAAACCTATGGCCAGAAAAGGTCAACCAACAGAGTGCTCGATCCAAAACCACATCGAGCAAAACAACATAATTATGGACAGGCGGCACACGGGCAGTATACTTTCTTTGTTTCTGGGCCTTCAGTGATCGGGAGTGTGTGAGCTTGCTACGAACTATGATGTGGCAGGCTGTTTTGAAAAGTTTTGAAGACATTGGACCATTTACACGACAGGAAACGCTTTCTGGGTATAAATGAGGATCCCGCTGCACTCGAATTATCGATTACATGCCAGCCAGCTCGTTCATTTCTGTTTACCTTTGCCATACAACCTCGCATCCATCATTATTTACATCCTCCCCATCTCGGTTGAGACCATCTCAGCAAAGCTTTCTACCAGCACAAATATTGCCATAACCGCGGACCATCTACTCCTGCCAGGGTCTCGAGAGTCCTCAACACAAAAAACATGTCGACAAGAAAGGATAAGGTAAAACAGCTCAATAAGCTGCCATCGATCATGCGATACGCAGTGGTGGCCCACGCTGCCCCAAATATAACTAATGAGGATGTGTGGGACGCAATTGAAGAGTTGGAGAAGAAGGTGAACAAAGCGGGTCGGGGTGTAAAGCGTGACAAAAGGCTTCTGAAACGCCTTGAAACAGCAAAGGCATATTACCACGAGGCCACGCGCCAAAAGGACAAAACCAAAATTCTACACTGTCGGGTGCAGGCGATGGGAGAGCTCAGCAGTGCGACGAAGCGATTTCAAAAGAAGCTCGAAAGGAATAACTCTGAGAAGAAGCACCGTTCGACCAAGAGCCGGCAATCTAGGGGAGGATCTTCGCGCGGTACGAGAGACCCCGAGTCGTCCTCGTCGTCATCGTCAGACTCTGAGTCCGAGCCAGAACAGCCCTCATTTCCACCGCCTACTGTTCCAATGCAGCCTGGATCGAAGCCGGCTTTCCCACCGGGATTTGCTCCTGGGGCTATGAATCATCCTTTCAGAGGTCAAGGAATCCCATTCCCGCGACCGCCTGCTGTTCCTCCTCCACACGTTCAGACGGTTCATCCGGGTTTTCATCAGGCGTCTCCAAATCCTAACGCCCAGTTCCCACCTGGACCTTTTGTCCAGGGACCCAGTTATCCTCAACAGGGCTATCCTCCCAGACAAGCCAGTAATTACGCGCCATCGTACAATGGCGAGGGGGAATCAGACGGTGAGTCTACATGCACCGGCTACGCAGCTCGGACCTCGAGCACGTCTCAGACTGCAAGTACACGTACATCTCGGTCGTCACGGGCATCGAGGTCTCGCTCCCACTATGCTGCATCCGAGGCTGAAACTGATGACAGCTCGAATGCGGGAATGAATGCGGCCCGAAACGAAATGGTACTATACATGGGAGCTGGCCCGAGCAGCACCCGCGGCGGTACCAAAGCCAGCCGCAGCGCCACTGCCGGTGCCAGTGAAGGAGGGGAATACGTCAGATTACCACCTGGTTCCTGCTCGACGTTGGGTGATGAAGTAAACAGGGCGCAATCGAGGTACGATTACGGTATGTACATACCCGGAGCAGAAGCCGCTGGCGGGATACCAGAGAGGGCAGGCTGTTCTTGAATCGTGGCCCGAGGTAACCGGGCAGATTCTGCGACCAGAGCAAACAGAGAACGGGGATGATTTCAATTGGGTCTTTGGGTCGGGAGGTGCCTGAATTTCTGGGAGAGCGGTGCTCTCGTTGATAAAAGACTCGATTAAGGACGGCAGGGGAAAGCAAGCAGGAAAAAACAAAACGATTGGGGTTTTTTGGAACTTATTTTATCCATTCCCTTTCAAATCATAAAAATAGTTATCATGTGCTCTAACAATCCTCAATGAATCCCCTCCTCCTTCGAAACCTGCGGATACAAAAATTGCAGAAAAAATCATGAAATTTGTTTTTGTTGCCGTTTAAATGATGCAGCAATCGCAGGGAATCGGGCACGGGACGCAGAAGCAGAACCGACCGGGACAGAGTCTCCCGCGCTGACCGCCACGAAGTCCCATCATCATCTCATTCTCGGGGTGGGGTTTTTGAGGGTCTGTTTGCAAAATTAAAATTTGTCAGTGGGTTTATCCATCAACCAAAAACTAAGATTCTGAAAAGTACACACTCATTGCCTGGAGAGCAGGAGGTTGCACAGTCTGCAACTCATGAACATGAGCGCTTTGTGGGAGTTGGATGCCCTCCGGGTTCAGGGCCATCGGCTTTTGGGTTTCGGGTTGCTGAGTGGGAGCCATGTTTTGTTGTTAAAAGTGGAGATTGAACGAGAGTGTGGGGTTTGAGCTTGTTTGGTTGAAGCTTTGGGGGGTGATGCTTGGATGCTTGGATGCTTGGATGAATTGTTGGTTAATGAGAAAAAATTGAGGGGAAAAGGAGAGGAGAAATAGAAAGCGAGAGAGGCGCAGTAGGTTTCTGGTTCTCCCGAAGGATCATGTGTTTCGCCAGAACGCGTCCGTGTTACCATGCAGTTTGAGGACGATGGCTGGTCTGCAGAATGTATTACGTCATGGCCTGGATTCCTTTGCCAAGGAAGTGGGAGAGCGAGCAGGATGTGGGTCGTCGATCACTGACAGGGAAGATGACCCTAACCCTCAACTAACCCTTATTATGAGAAGACTTTTCTTTCTTCTTCATGTCATCCACGCTGTTTCTATTCTTGTACGGCCATACTCTGTCTTATATCAAAACTTGTTATGCAGCGTGACCCCGCGGAGCACCATCATATGCCCGAGTAACAGAACGCAGTGAAACATCTGCGAGGCAATGAGCGATGAAGCCGGCATTCCTGGTTTTATCCATAGCAGCCTGCCTGAGTTTAGTGGAATTTGAATGGCTCCGTGTTCTATACTTCTAAAATACATATCTCCCTCACCAAGATACGAAAACATTTATCAGTTATGCCTCCCGCGGCAGTAGCTCCGCTGCCTACAATCTGGAGTGACCCTTGCGGTGGGTTCAAACTTGATGATTTGTTCCTCCCAAATGGTACGCTGAAAACGGCAGGGTCCTGCTGCTGTAACAGGTGACTCTTCTACCACAATTTGTACGTCTGGCCTTGGTGCAGGATGCCCCTTCAAGATCCCCCCGGGTCGTGGTTTGGCTGGTGAGACCGCATAGTAAGTTCTTTAGCTCGGTTTATCTGCCTTTAATGGATTCAACTCACCATGTGATGCCAGCTTATGCATTCCGGTTGAAAGGTATTGACGGTTCCTCCGCAAAGTGATTGGTATGGTGAGACGGGACAATGCTGACAAAATCAGCCACCGAATCAACCGTATCCTACAGCCCGAGCCCACTCCCAGCGTGATTTCGCAGCTGATCATTCAAATTCGAGCGCGGAGCTCCGAGGATACTTGGCAAGAGGCCAGGACGGAGACTGTGACAATAGTGGCATCCAACGGAGATCCCATAACTAATTCTTTCCCGAGCACTACTGGCACCTGGGCACCCGTGGAAGAGTCGCAGGAAGGGGGAGATTCTACCAAACAATCCACATACGGCCGTCTTTCAGCAGGTGCAGGGGCTGGCATCACTATCGGTGTTCTGGCTTTCTTGATGGCTCTCTGCGGGGTCGCCTTGTGCTTGATCAAACGACAGAGCATCAAAGAGGCCACGTCAACAGCGAATAAGGAACGATTTGACGGAGAAGGTGAAACAGGGCCACTGGGTGAAGGCCGCAGGGTTCTACGAAAGCTTCAAAGACGATTGTCACGGTTGCATCGGGAACAGACATTCGTTGATAACCCTACACAAGAGCTGGCAGGGGTTGACGCCCATGTCCCTCAAGAGTTATCAGGAGCCCCATCTATCCAAGAGATGCCGGACGGCACTTCGGAAATGATTGCTCGAGCAAAGACAAGCAACATGCTTGGGGACCTAGATTGCGGGTCTCCAAGTGTGGATTGGGATGCAACACCTGTCGCAGCACTTCCCACTGACCCTGTCGAGCTACCGGTGACGGAGGTCTCTCACTCACCACCAAGGGCTAGGGGAAACGAGCCAAGAGCAGCCACGCTGTAATCTTTCCATCGCCGCGGGGATTGGTTTGTCTGGAGGTTGTATTCGCTCTCAGGCATGGCTGGATAGACAATCTCACCCTCGCTAAAAAGACGTTGCGTCGATTTTGTACTGGAGAGGCGCAGTAGGGCGAGACGGAGGTATATTGTGGGGGTGGTGAGGGATAGCAAAGTGAGGGCTGAGGGAAAAGCCTGAGGTGAAGCAAGTGGCAACGTGAGGATTTGAGGGTTAGACTCTGGCGGTCACCTTGATTTGACCTTGGTAGTTTCTCTCAATAATATAAGGATCTGTTGCTCGATTTCATCCATCGTCCATTCCAGAATGACGTTGCTGGTCACCCATCGACTTGGGCAGAATCAATCAACCATCACTGCCAGCACTCGCCGAGCTTGAACGCGGGGAAATATCCGTTCTCCTACCCGGTTTCTCGTCTTTTCCTTCGAAATGTTAAGATGGTCTGTGGGACCTTGTGACACATCCAATCCTCACACATGGCATCACTACAGCGTTCTTGTTCGGAGCTGGAGAGACTACGGCACAACAAGGAGTCGAAAAGAAAGGGTGTGAAGGGTATACCCGGCGGCGTTGAAGCAAAATTGGATGGTGTGCCCGTTTATTCAACTTTTCAACTTCCGGTTCGTGCCGTTGGAACACCGAGTCATCCTCGTCAAGCGTGGGTCTTCTTGGCTGGAATTTCTACCTGAGCTATATCAACAGCTCCAAGGCAGAAGGGAAAACATCGAGTCGGACACCAACGAGGAAGGAGAGCAGGATACCCGTGGGTGGGTGGCGGACATGCTATGGTTTCATAGAGTTAATACCTATTTCATGTACATAGAAACTCGGGAATGCCTTCGTCTAAATATTTGCGTCGCTTTTCCACAGTGAACTTTGAATGTGCCGGAATGAGCCTAGAGGCATCGAAATGCCAGTTGTGCGTCGACCAAGATCGCTGCTGTGGGCTCGCCTCGGACTGTTTTCAACTGGAGTGTCAGCGATCGCGGTAGCTACAAGTATAAGACTTCGAGGTTCTAGTGAGCTGGTTGCAGAGAAGAGCGATCGAAAAAATCGTAATATTATACTGCATACATAAATAGACATTTAGCAAGACCGCAGTCATCGCTCCCAGTTCTGGGAGACGAAAGGGAATCACAGCGTTGGAAAATGATGCCACATAGTCAGATATAGACACCCTCCAGCAAGATTTTATGAACCTCGTGAAGAGCATGATGGACAGAACCAGATACTCCTGACAGAAACAGGTGTCATCTGCCATTGAGCAGAGTATGACTTTGGTGAGCACATGCGTCCTCCACCCATCACAACAACCAGCCAGGATGATCCGCACAGCAAGGTATCAAGAATTCACAGTCACAACATCATTTTCTTCCCCAGATCATCACACAAGGCGACGACATCCAGTGAAAAAAAAGTTGGCTCTCCAAAAGGAGAAATGGTTCCAAAAATTGCTCTCGTTCACACCCCTAACGCGTGAGGTTTACAATACTCGTTCACGGGTGCCTGGTCCAACTATCCCGCCCGCGGGACTCGAAGAACACAGGACAACCCGCTACTAACATGAGGAAGAAAAGAAGAAGAAAAGGAATGGAGAAATTAGGAAGGGGGGGCCGAGATTATATACCTGAGTGGGCGGCCTGTGCACCACGCCTGCGAATTCTCGGGGGAGCGCAAACTGTCTGTGCGAGTGGTGAGGACCCGTGAGGGCGGGGGCTTGGGTGGTGAGGATGTGGGACGGGTGCCATGGAGGGGATGGGGAGACGGGGAGGACGGGGGTCTATGGGGTAGACGGGGGTCACAGAGGAAATGGAGCCATAGAGAGAACGGGAGTCATAGAGCGGGTGGGCCAACGGAGGTCACAATCGTGGAGGTGTGATGGTGTGGTGAGGGCGCGATGGAGGAGCCCAGCCATGCCCTCGGCCCGCAGGCTTCATATGAACAAGAGAGGATCAAGCAGAAAGGCCTTTTCTTGTCCGCCTATTGAGGTAATCTGCATTAAGACTCGGAAATTTACACATATTTGAGAGGTTGGGTCAGATGAGTTTCGCGACTTGGGAGCAGCCACAGTCTTATTCCGGTGCGATCGTTGTATATCCACCACCTCGGTTCCCGATACGAAGCAGGCCGATTGCACCCGACACTTGCTGTCTTAGAGTTTGAACCCGACCGAATCAGTCCTTCTGTCTTCGTCGAAGAAGTTGTCTTGAACAAGGTGGGCAGACACCAATGACACCGGACAAACCTGTCCGGGACCAGTCTCTCGGGAATAACCCAAGGTATTGTCATCACCTTGGATCTGCAACAGTCCGGTGTGTCGTCTAAATGCAGTTCTTTCCATCACGCAGATGTCATAGTTCAGGAGAAGCACATCGACGAGTCCGGCCCGTTCCCAGATTGTCATGGCCAACCCATAACCACGGTACGGGGCAGCCACTCAGCATCGCGATTCCCCAGTTCGACCAGCTAACAGAGCTTGGTGCTTGCTCTAGTACACCAGACATGTGTCAAGACGACCATGACATCAGAGTATAGCTGTCAGCCGCTGACGACACAGAGTCTGTTCTGGGCACGGAGAAGATAAGAATGTCATCTCACCCTGCATGATTTCTCCTGCACTCTGACCGTTCCAGTCAGCAGCAACCAAACAGCAAGACACAAAAGAAAGTTCAAAAGAGTCAAGGAGAGATACTAGCCAAAAGAAGATTGGCACCCCCCACCTCAGTCCGAAATCCCAAAGTCAATCGGGTTTTATCTCACCCCCAACACAAATTTCCCCCCTTTCCCTTTCCTGCACAAAAGAATCAAGTCAACATTCGGAGCACCAACCAGCATCACTACGAACGGTGGCGACGGCGACGATACGATAACAAGCCATGCGGCTCCTCCCTCTTCTCGCCGCCGTTGGCCTGGCATCAGCCCAAGTCGTCAAAAAAGGCCACGGTCCAGAGATCTTTGGCACCAACAATGAGATCGAAGACTGCGAGATGAACCAGGCCATCGAGTGCATCCAGGAGCAAATCTGTCAGAGACGCAACATACCCTACCAGGGCAAGATCCGGTGCACCATCGGCACGTCGGTGGCCTACATTTGCAACTACAAGGGCCACAAGGACAAGCTTCCCGAGCATCTCCTCTTTGGCGAGGAAAAGGGGGGCGAGCTCGCGTGCGACGCAAAGGACCTGTACGAGGCGTGGCGGCAAATACGCATCGCCAAGGGCTCGCAGACGGGCTGGTGGTACGACAAGCGGGGGAGGCGCACCCTGGGCTTCGACAAGCGTTGCAAGGACAACTCGTGCGACAACGGCTGGAAGAAGGACAGCAAGGCCGAGCAGTGCACCAACATCCACAAGAAGGCCCACAAGGACTCCTGGCTGTTTGACTTTGAGGCCCCCGTGTATCCCAACTTTACGGGCAAGTACGAGCAGGATCTCCCCGAGCCCGGTGATGAGACTGAGCCTGTCTACTTTAACCCTTGGTATGAGGGCAAGAGGCCAAAGTGAGTCCTTTTTACACTGCTTTTCTTACACCTCACACATGTATTTCCTTCTCCTTTCTGGCTTTGCTAGTTTGTGTATAACACGCCAGGTTATGTATTTATTGGGAATTGTGTCATTGTGAACAGACGTCACTACCAGGAGACGGTTTCGTTGCGTGGAGAAGCACAAGGGAAGAAGAAGAAGGACCAGGAGGAGGAGGGAAAGGAGGTCGAGTTTGCTGGGGATGAGAGCGAGGAGAACGGGGACAGTGTTATTGTTGTTGTGGTCGCTGAGAATGATGATGAGGATGAGTAATTTTATCTCTCTCCCTAATTGGATGCGACATTGATTTGGGTCTTTTGGTTTTTCTCTACAGTAATCGGTCCTCGTTTGAACAGTTTCTGCGTGACATGTGGACCAAACCGTGGAGAGCCATGTTCAAGGCGGCTAACAACAGGAAAATTCCGTGGTGGTGGAAAGGCGGTCCTTTAGGAAAACCAAATCAGGAAAGGCCGCCCAGATCGTTGCTTGTATTACACTGCCCTGGTGTTGGTTTGGTGACAGATGATATGAAGGGGATGTGCACCGTGATGACGGCTTCGAGTTCAAATGATGATGGGAGCAAAGGAGTCAAGGAGGAGTGAAGGCGTCTGTGATATTATTGGTGCATGTGCATGTCCGGTACATGTACCTGCCTTCCCGGATCGCGGACTGCAGATTGCAGATTGCATGGATGCAGGATGCACATTGCCGGGCCCCCACGAGGAGTCCAATTCGTTTGCTTGGTTGAATCTTCAATTCTTGGTTGACGGGAAAAAAGTTTAAAATTGGGAATATTCAAACAGATTTTGTGGAACAGAAATCATCATGTCATCATCGACTTCTCTTGCCCCACCAAACGTGATCCACTTTTAACGACAGCTCTTGCCCTGACAACGGGATCCTTCCAACATCTTCCGATCTCGCCATTCAGAATTTGACCGGGGTGTCTTGGAATTGTCCATTTTTTTCAGATCGGGATGTCCCTGGCGATGTTGGATGACGCTTCCGTTTCCCGTCCGCGCGTCGTCTTTGCCCAAGCCTTCATCTCAATATGACCTGGGAAACGATGCCCCACCATATCCTCCGTGATACTACTCTCTTGAGCAGATCCTGCGTCATGACTGGATGTCGTCTTTGTGAAGATGAAAATTAATCCTATCATTTTCCAGGGAAATATCACCGGATTGGGCTCCTCTTCTGGAAATCAATGATGGAAATATCTGAAAAAGTTGAGATGCAGTGGAGCAATTCCCGGTCTAGGTCTCCGGCAAGTTGGGACATGTGGGAGTATAAGTTGAGATTCACTTCCTCAATTCTTCTGTAGAGCCTCCTTGCGTACCACACTACTCACCTTAGAAACAGCTAAGAAACCGGTACTATTTACGGTGAGCTGAGACGAGATGGTTTGCTTCAAGGTCTCTGTGGGCACTGCCCTCTTGTCCCTGGCCACAAGTTCCATTGCGGTTCCTGTTGTGTCCGAACCCACCACTACATTCACCTCGGCCCCTGCCTTCACTCCTCCCGTCAGACCACACAGCAACATCACCGAGCATGGCCCCTACACCGGACCACCGCCCACGACAACGGGCGCCAAGACCACCGATGTTCTCGCCCCATCCATCGCTGCCCTTCCTCCGGGGCCCGACGCATACAAGTATCCCAGCGACGGAAAACTCCACGCTCCCCTTCCGGCACCTTACACCCCATCTGGCGGCCTTGGTACCAATGGATCTGCACCCGTCTACCGCATGTTGACGGATTTCGACTACGAATCCGTTGCTCTTGCTCTGTACCAGGAATGGATTGAGCTCGACCTTTTCCACTGGGGTCTGGCAACTTTCTCTGTCGAAGACTTTGAGGAAGCCGGTCTCAACGCTGAGGACCGATTCCTCCTCGAGCACATGGCAAACCAGGAGGTCGGACATGCCACTCTCCTGAGCAACATGCTTGGTGCTGAAGCCCCAGTGCAATGCACATACAACTATCCCGTCTCCAATGTTCGGGAATACATCGACTTCTCCCAGAAGCTCACCCGCTACGGCGAGGCAGGCGTTTACGGCTTCCTTCCGCATCTCAACGCTCGCGACGTGGCCCAGCTCCTGCTGCAGAGTATCACGACTGAGGCCCGCCAGCAACTCATTTTCCGTCAGTTTGAGGGCCTGTTCCCCATGCCTGAGTGGTTCCAGGTTGGCATCCCACAGTCATGGGCCTGGACGCTGCTCGCGCCGTACATCTCTAGCTGCCCGGCCAACCAAACCCGTCTGGTCTGGCAGAACTTCCCTGCTCTCCACATCTTGAACCAGCCCAACCCCGCCCGCATCAACGGTTCAGACGTCTGGAACGAGACTACCACAGACTACACCAACACTCTCAGCACTGCTGACATCAAGGAGGACGAGAGTTGCCTCAACTCCACCGAGGTCGGAGTCAACTGCTCCCCCGCTATTACCCACAACCGCACCAACCCTCTCTCGTATCCCGGCCGCCAGGTCTTTTTGGAGTGGGACGAGCCCGGCAAGCCAATCGGCCCCAATAACAGCTACATCACCAATACCACTGCCAACCCGCCCGT
Organism: Cladorrhinum sp. PSN332; assembly: GCA_033297175.1. NCBI lineage: Eukaryota > Fungi > Ascomycota > Sordariomycetes > Sordariales > Podosporaceae > Cladorrhinum > Cladorrhinum sp. PSN332. Next base: position 20,004 of record MU858821.1, on the reverse strand, counting down.
GTTTGCTGCTTGGGTCAGCCAGCTGAACGTCACTTATACTCCGCTCGAGGACATCAAGGACAACTCCGCCTGGACTATTCAGCCCAACATGGAGACCTTTGCGGGTGACCCGGCTGTCAATGGTACCATCTTCTTGGTCTTGACTGATTTGGATCTTTACGTTACGCCTTTCAATCTGACCCAGCTTAATCCCCATGTTTATGCTGTCGGCATGTACCAGTCTGGTTAAAGCATTAGGAAGGAGTTCCGGTTATCCAGTAGTCTGTATATCTTGATTTAGCTTGGGATGTGTCCATTATGGAGTGGTGGTTTTGTTTTGTTGGAAGATGGCGGAGGCTGTGTATATTATCGTGTTAGCGTAATTACGTCCTTTATTTACCTACTATATTACTTCTTAATCACCCTTAACCCCTTATCGCGATCCCCTACGCTTGTGAAATCTTCACTCTCTTTTGAGGTCAGCTCACGTCCAACAACTGGAAGCTTGTCGCTATTTGGGGGGGCGTGCCGATCATTGCCTAATCGGGTAATGACATCACCAGTTCGTTCCTCTGAGCATGATAATTCGTCAATTTCCTTGTATTCTTCCTTTCAAATTTGCCTACACTGGCATTCAATTCAACAACTTGCCTTCGCTGCATAATTATTGCGCAATCATGCTACGACTACCTCTCAGGAAAGCAGGTCAAAGATGGATCGCAACCGTTCTTTCAGCGACACATCTTGGCCCCACAAAACGATGCACCTTTCACACTTTGCCAACTCTCTCATTTCCAGCAGAGGATACGAAACCTCCTAAAGTAAGTATTTGGGTATATATGTATATCTTTTTCCCAAGGCTAACTACGCAATTATTTTAACAATGAAAAATTCGTGACAGATACCATCGTCAAACCCCGTCAATCCAGAAGCAGAGCAAACAGATGCAACGAGGCGAAAAAAGAAGACGCTGCAAGAAATAGACGAAGAGCTGAGACAAAAGATGGAGGGGATATCGGGGGATGGGGGCGCCTCGGGCGTTGAGTACGAGGATGGAAAGCCGGCGGATATGAAGAGGAGCGTGAGGGAGAATATGTTTAGGTATATTTGATTTTTCTTTTTGATACATACGCACTCAACTGGGACAGGAGGAGGAAATCTACCTAGATAAATACTTTAATTGTAACTAGTTCACTGTGGTTAACTATGGTTTAAAATAGAAAAGTATTAATTGATAGAATGGCTAGTTAACCTATCCAAGCCAAAGAAAATGCAACCCAGTAGATAGGGTAGTGATTATTTTGGAGAGGGAAAAAAAATTAAAATTTGTTGAATGAACAAAAGGAAAAGTAATTAATGAAGAAAAAAAGGGGCAATCAAATGTATACGAGAGGACAATGTTGAAATGAGAGAGGTTTTGCAGGGACAAGTGAAAAAGTCCTTCTCTTTGCCAAACGTATTTCTCCCCACCTCATTGAGTATCTAGGAGGTACCTCGGTCGCGCCACGAGCAGCTGCCGCCTAGTTGGGCAGTTTACATACATACATACATACATACATACATACATACATACATACATACCTGGCGGCGGTAAAAATCATCTCTCTTTTGGAATTTCTTTTTCACATTCTCGTCAGATCCAGATGTGGCTCCCGCAGCCGGGCAGGACAAACAGTCACGCGGCGAGAATACCATCCGTTATTCCGCTCGCTCGGCGCATTCCGGTCGTCCGGGGAGTCACGGTCGGGCTCGATCAGCAGACCCCAACGATCGCGCGGCCGGCCGTTGGCGTAGGTCTCTACGGGGATGGAAGATGAAGATGAACTTGCAAAGCGTGCATTTGAATTTGCGGTGCCGGCATGGTGGTATGCCCGAGTTGAGCGTGAGCTGTTTGGTGGGTGCATGTGGCGAGTGTTGTCACTGGCGTATGCGACTCGAGCGGGAGCGGGAGCGGGGACACTGGTATCGTACATGTAACTTGACCTTGGTGGGACCATAGTCGCCGGCATGCCTGGCACGCTCTCAGTCATGTGGTCGTAGGGGTTTGTAGAATTAAACATGTCTCTGGCTCGTGTTGCTGTTGGTGATGTTGCTGCGTCACCAAAATTGAGACCGTGAAATCTGTCTCCGCTCTCGCCGCGGGGACTGGAGTTTGAAATGCGGTAGTGGTAATGATGATGATTGTTGTTGTGTTGGATACCGAGGAAGTTCCAGGGCTGGTTGGCTGGGGCGATTCCGTCCACTAGTTCTGCTGCTGGTGGTGGTGATTCTTGTTGTTGCCGCTGCTGTTGTTGTTGTTGTTGCTGCTGTTGTGCTGCATTGTTGGTTGGCTGGGTGGGTGCAGAATGCTGTGAGTATGGAGGTGGGGAAGGCAAGGGTTCTTCAGGAACGGCTTCGACGATATCTTGTACTAGTTCTGTGAGCTGATCCATGTCTCGGTTTTCTGCATAGCTTCGCATAATTACTCCAACCAGTGCTTGTGGAATCTGTTGCATACCTGCTCCGGTACTCGTAGCTTGTTGGGATGGTTGTCGGGTTTGCCGGCCTCGGGAGGCCCCTTGAACAGATCCAGGGGAGGTTTGCTGCGGAGCTTGCTGAGCAGATTGTTGGGTGTTAGTAGCTTGTTGAGGGCCTTGCTGATCGTGCTGGGCTCGGGAATCCGCTTGACCGGATTCTGGGGCAGTTTGTTGACGTTGCTGCTGCGGAGGCTGTTCTGCAGGTTGCTGAGTATTAGCAGTAGCAGCTTGGGAACGGTTTGCCCGTAGTTGATAGACTGCCCGACGAATTGCTGAACGGGTGTCCAAAGAAAGAGATAGCCAGAGAGGCCGGGTACCCCCTTGTGAAAGCCGTTCTCGGTCTGCATCAACTTGATAAAAATCTCGTTGAACTTCGTAGGGAAGCTGTTCTACCACTTCAAAGATTTCATCACCAGTTAGTGGGAGAGGTGGGAGACTTTGCTCATGAAGTTGATCCCGATTTGGTTGAGGAGGAGGCCGCGAGCGAGATCGTCGGGTACTAGGTTGTTGTTGGGCGGCAGGCTGTTGGGTTTGTGTACTAGGTTGTGTACTAGGTTGTGAAGTAGGTTGTGAAATAGTAGGTTGTTGTCTAGCAGGCTGTTGTCCAGCAGATTGCTGTATAGTAGGTTGTTGTGTAGTAGGCGGTTGTGTAGTAGGCGGTTGTGGAGTTTTCTGTGCAGGTTGCTGGGGAGGTTGTTGGGTACTGGTACTATGCCTTCGGCTACGCGGTCTCGGTGGAGCTTCCTGCGCGGTTCGCTGGCTACCTTGACGTTGTAGCCGCTCTTGATGAAGTCGCTGAAGAACTCCTGCCGCAAGAGGTTGGGAGGTCTGCTCGTCTGCCTGTTGAGGGGGCCGCGAAGGGGACCCTTGCCGGCGCGACCGGGCTTCAGGCTGCCGGGTAGAGGCCTCACAAGATGTAGGAGATGATGCCCGAGATCTTGAACGCCGGGAGGATCCACCAGATGTCTGATCTTCCTGACGACGAGATTGGGGAGGATATCGGTGCGTAGCTGGACGAGAAGCGGATCGTGGAGCGGAGCGGTCTTCAGCGGGAGAGCTTGCATGGTTTGATGTAGATGTAGAAGCACGAGATCGGGATCGACGAGTGGAGGTCGGTTCCTGCTGCCGTTGTGCCTCCGGGGGAGCGCGCCGAGACGAATGTAGATCAACAGAGGCATATTCAACACGACCGCGTGCCTCATTTGAGGTGGGAGATACAATTCGAGGCTGTGGGGATGGAGGTCGTTGGGTAGAAGGCGGTCGAGGTTGCCCATGTCGAGAACTATGACGGCGCCGGCGTCGAGGAGTAGAGATGTCGCTCATGTTAGCTGATGTTGTATGAAATGAAAGGCCTTGCGATGTAGATGACGATCAAGAAGCCAGAAAACTAATACCGCTGTTGATAGGAGCAGAAAGCTTACCCCTGCAACAACCTTTCCGCAACTGCTGCTCCGAGTCAATCTCCTAGGTATGAGAATGGTACATCTTCACCACAGTAGAGCAATAAACGAAAGAGATATGCCCTGCAGAAACTTGACCTCTTTAAGTATGTATCTTTGACTTGGACTGATGATAAGCCTGTTATAAAGAGTCAGAGTCCTGTCGAGGCACCACCACTACCGCATTGGTTCGGCATCGTACAAACACACAACGCACGTCATAGTAAATGACCTCTGCTATAACGACACCCCTAACATGGCTCTAGACTGCATCGGATATCCAAGAGAATATACAAAGCACCGGGAACTCTTAGCTGTTTGAGAGTACAAGAGTCGTTGGAGAAACTCAAAAGTGAGTAACTCGACAGACTCCCTAGTATTGTGGGAGGATTTCCCACAAGTCTACCGACTCCAGCTCGTCCGAGATATCTTGGTGACGACAACAACCCGAGTAATACATTATGACAACCTACTTTGTACCCCTACCACCTGCATTACGTCAAATGACCGCTTTGACAACACCTCTGCGCAGCTCATCCCTCACCCCGCCCACAACAGCAGCATTCACAAACAATGTCTTCGTTTCAACCCTGCTGAACGTAAGGAGCGCCCCTAATACTCCTCTGACAATCTTCAACAACCCTGACCCAGTACGAGTCACCTCCTCGAGACCCTCTTGCACCCCGTCGTAACACACAGCCTGAGTCCCACGACCAGCATGTATATGCCCAAAGACATGCAGCCTCGGCCTAACCCTCCACACCTCCTTCAACAAACTGACACAACCGGCACCTTTGTTTAACCCCATGAACGAGTCCAAATGTCCCTTTGGTGGACCATGAGTAACCAAGATGTCAATATCTGCCGGGATTTTGTTTGCCCATATATCCTCACCTCTTAAATACTCAAACGCCCAGTTTCCGCTTTTTGGCGTGCACGGGGATCCATAGATCTTGATCCGTCGACCATCCGCCAAGGTGATAGTTGCGGAACCGTCTTGAAGGTATATGATACCTCCCCAGTTCAGCTTGGCGCGTTGTTCTGCATCTCCAGGGGCATCCCGTAACGGATCGAGAAGGATGTCATGATTTCCTGCTATGACGACTTTGTAAGGATGTGGGAGAGAGTTGAGCCAGTCCAGGATTGCTTGAAGTTCAGAAAAGGTCCCACTGTTTGTGAGGTCGCCTGCGTGGATGAGGATATCACCTTCGGGGACGGAGGAGGGTTGATTGTTGTGGGTGTCAGAGAGACACACAACTGATACGGGTGATTGTGATGGGAGAGATTGGAAAGGGAGGATCGTGCGAAATGAATGCCATGCGGAGAGTTTGCGCGCAAGGAAGAGGGTTGGAGATGTCCAAAATTGTTGGAACAGAGATGGCTCTGCGCGGTCGCCAAGGAGCGCGTCGAGGCCGCCGCCACGCGGGTTTTGTCCGAGCATTACGATCGCGTAAGATGTGAAGTTTTGCCAACTCTGAGGATATAAAAATCTCTTATGAATTTGTTATTTCTTAATATCTTTTTCCAAGAGATTCCGTCATAAGCACGGCTATCTTATTTTAGAGGAACTCGCACTAACTGCCAAGATATTTCTTTGCCAAGTCTTCTTCCACTTGTCCTATCAGTCTCATGGGGTCGCAATTAAATATGTTGAGGTTGGCATAAACTCAAACTGAAGCCGAGAGTCAAAATCTAGTGTAGTTGAATTTGATCAAGAAAAATGTCAAAATTCTGATTATCTTTCCCCAAATGGCTCCCTCCCACGCTAACGAGGACCCTGATGACGCATCAACCGTGGGGAATCTCGGCGGGATTTTAGCGGCTCTCCGCCTCCCACAGGTGGCGGTCGGTTGACGTCGGATTTACCCATGATCAGCTGGATTTCAGCGGGAGCCAATTGCGGTTGGACAACCAAAGAGCAAATGCCCATTTTGCCCCACGGATTATCGCTCAAATGGGCGATTTTTCATCCAGCCCACTTTTTGTGCAGATGGATGCCTCCGATAGGATTCCCATAGTAAAAATGCAATGAAGAGCGGTCGGCAGTGCCGAATCGAGTGCCGCGGTCATTGGAGCATATGCCACTTATTGAGGACTCCCTCTGGGTCAAAGATTGAACAGTCCAATTGGACAGACCGACTGACACGCCATCCCGCATCAGCTGCTGTGCTTTGCATTCATTGGCACATTGGTGCAACTCATGTGCTTGCTTGACGTAACCTTTGCACCGACGGTTCCCTCCCTGACTTTGAAGCAATTCCAGTTCCCATTTTTATACATATTCGCCTCCCATCTTCCAAACCCTTGATCCCAACTTTCCATCTCTCATCCCTACGCACCTACACTACAACAACCCAAACACATCACCCTCGCACAAAGAGTCACATCACACTCCCAAAACAGACTCAAAATGCCAAGACGTGACTTCCCCTCCAGGCAGGAAGACCCCTACCGCCGCATCAACAACTGGGACGACGGCCACGACAACGGCAACTCTTCCCCTCCTCGCTACGCCAGGGAAGACGACTACCGCCCCCGCCACCGCGACTACTCCCCTCAACCTCGTCGGCATCATCGTTCCCCTTCTCCCGTCCCACACTACTACCACAATGATAACAACAACAACAACAACAACGCCGCCGGACGTCCCCCTTTGACGAGATCCAAATCAACCTCGGCAAAAGCCCTCGCAAAGGAAGGCCTCGCAACGCTCCAACACCTCTCCCCGCAGTGGCAAAAAGCAGCCAAGGCGGCCCTCCAAGCAGGCGGCATGGCCGCTTTGGCCCAGCGCAAAAAATCCGGCGCCTGGGCGGGTGCTAAAGGCGCAAGGGTGGCCACGGCTGCTATTGGCGCTGCGGCTGCGGACGTGATGGCCAATAGGGCCAAGGAGAAGGTTAGGGATCACAGGGACAATAGGGATCATAGGGATAGGGATAGGAGCAGGGATAGAGACAGAGACAGAGACTATGACAGGCGGGATAGGGACAGGAGCAGGGACAGAGACTATGACAGACGGGACAGGGACAGGAGCAGGGGTGGAGACAGAGGTTACGACAGGAGGGATAGAGGGAGGGACAGGGACACAAGTCGGGACAGGGATTACGATCGGTCTCCGAGAGAAAAGAGCAAAAAGAGAGGGGAGCCGATCAACATGATTGGTGATATGCTTGGAGGGTTCATCATGGAACACATTTCCAAGAGGGGCAACAGCGCACGGCACTAAAGGGTGTAGCTTCATGATGGGATTGTTTTGCTTTTGGCGGCGTTTTAGGGACATACAGGGATTGACGCATTTTTTTTTTTGGAATATCACGAGCAAGTTTTGAACAACGAACCCGGGACATGGAGATGGAGGATAGACATAGCCACGATAACGACACAACAAGAGATACCCGATTCTTCAAACCACAGTAAATACCTACGTGTTGTCGTTTACCACTTTTGCACATCACTCACAGCCACCGAAGCAGATACTACACGTTCGGGTCCGCCCCTCTCTCAATAAACATCAACACGGCATCTTCCAAGTCCTTCTCAACAGCCAACTGCAAGACACTTACCCCTTTCGCAGTCAACTTGGTCACATCTGCGCCGCGATCCAGCAACAGCCTGACGGCATCCATCCTGCCACCTTCTACGCCGCAATGAAGTGGTGTCCTGCCGGACGGATCTACTGCGTTGACGTCGGCGCCCTTGTTCAGCAATATTTCTAAAATCTTGCACTGCCCCTTGAGAGCAGCCATATGCACCGGCCCCTTCGGCTCGCTCGTTTTCTGCTGCATCACCGGCGGCGCGGGAGTCGCAAGGCTGTGGAACACGGGAGGGGGAACGGTGGGCGCCGGCTTGGGTGGCCTGCTTCTTTTATTCCGTTCGTACCGTTCCTGTTGCGTCTCTGGTCCGGTCCGACCGGCCTGCTTCCGCCGCCAGCGACGGTACGCTGCGAGTCCTTCCATATTACCCGGACTGAGGTTATGGTTGTGTTGCTCGCAGACGGTCTCGATGAACCAGTGACGGCAGTCGCGTTTGCGCGAGACGAGCTTCATGCGCGCCGGGCAGCCGAGGCGATGCGTGGTTCGTTTTCGCTTGCCAGTGCCGGCGCTTTTGCAGACGCCGCCGCGGTCGCTAGCGGTGGGAATGTGTTAGTGGGAGACGACAAAAGGGGGTAAAGGGGAGGGGAGGGAGAGACGCACCACATCATGTCAACCCGGATAACGGGCATGTCCGACTCGAATTCGCCCTTTAGTGGCTTCTCCTTGCAGGTGCCCGTCATGACCAGCATGTAACCCTGCGCGATGGCGTATTCCATAGCTGCCTCGGTCGCTGCATCGCGGGTTGGGTAGGGACCCAGCATCAGCGTTGGGCGTATGGCGGGTAACTGCAAAGGGGTGATTTCCTGGCAGATGGTCGGCGCTGCCAACTGCAACCGGGCCTCGTCCTCTGCGCTTCCGTCGGCGCTTCCGCCGGCACTTCCCTCGCTGCCTCGGGACTTATCCCGGAGATTTTTTCGGGCGCGCTCCTGTACGGCGCGCTGTGACTCTTCAAACTTGCGCTTTCGTCGCTCATTCTCTTCCTCTCGTTGCCAGTCGTACCAAGACTGCGAGCCCGAGAGTCTCAAATTAGCCCCCGCGGGGTCGTAGTCTGCATCATTGATGGTATGGTAGACGGGGCCATCTTCGCTTTGTCTCGTGGGGAACGAAGGTGTCTGTGTCTGCCCTTGTGGTTGTGGTTGGGGTTCTGCTTCAAGTGGCTGCGATGATTGGTGCCGGACTTGTCCTTGTGTCTGCGCCTGTTCTGGATGCTCGTAGCGTAGGGCGTGGGCCATGAGCCATGCTTCCTGAGCCTCTATCGCCTGTCGATCTCGAATTGGCTCTGGCAATGGCGGTGGTGGGGGTTGGACATGTTGTTGTGGGCCAACCCTCGAGGATGACTGCTGAGGGATCTGTGGGGGATGAACAGGGGTCTCGACGCGGTGGGAACGGAGAGGGGCACGTGTCTGTCGCGCTCCACGATTGCTCGACATCTTGGCGACGATGTCACTGGCGCCGGCGAGTGGTGCGGTGGTCGCAGAATAGGGAGGCCGATAATGATAAACAGAGATGCCAAAGCCAAGCAGAGCCAAAAGTGGCAGTGGCCCGTGTCAGGAACAGGTCTTATTGGCTCAACCTACCATAATTAGTGGATCTTGCAACCTGGTCATTCTTAATCCCCGCACACTTCTTTTTCCCTATCCATCAGCATGGATCCCTTTTTGTCAACAAAACAGAACAACCATGTTTTATTTACTTCTATTGGCCCTATCAGTGTAGGTTAGATATATTACATTACCCCTATCTCGAAAGACATTTCTGCCTTTTCGACTCACAACGCCCTCAGCTTGACATAACACTTGATCGGCCGTCTAAACAATCGCTCCTCTCCTTCCATGCTCTTCAACTTTTCTTCAACCTCCAAAAACTCAAACTCCATCACCAACACGGCGATAATAATCTTCAGCTCCCTCATTGCCAGCTTTTTACCGAAGCACCCTCTGAATCCACCTCCAAATATCAAATTGGGCAAAGCAGTCCCGTCAAACGTCTCCTTTCCGTTTGCGACGGTCACTAGCCACCTCTCGGGCTTGAACTGGTCCAAGTCCTCCCCGGGCGGGCCCTCGATTCCTCCGTTGAGCTTGCGCTGCTGTGCTGCTTGGCATGTCTCGCTTCTCAGACTCTCGTCCACGGGAGGATACGTGCCCCGAGTGGGAAAGCGCGTGTTGATGATGATTTGAGTGCCGGCGGGAACTGGTTTTCCGAGGACTGTGGTATCCCTGACTGTGTGCCTGATGATTAACCCGATCGACGTGCTGCAACGGATGAGTTCTTCAACAAAGGCGTCAAGGTAGGGGATATCAGTCAAGAGCAGTGCCTGAGCCGAAGGTTGCGACCCGGCAGGGAACGCTGCGCGAAGGGCTGTGCGAAGCTTTGCCTGGGCGTCCGGGTACAAGGCAATGATCTTGGCAAACCAGGAGAGGGTCGAGCCTGTTGAGTCGTGGCCGGCAATGAGCAGAAGCAGCAGCTCGTGCAGCATTGCGGGATTCTTGGTCGGGTCTGGGATCGGCCGCTTCTCCTTTCTCGCCATGAGGACTTCTCGTCGAAGGACCAGGTCCATTGCGCACGTGTCGAGCTCTTCCCCGTCCGTTTCTTTTCCAGTCATGACGACGTGCTGGAAACGGTCGCAGGCTTTGGTCATCAACGTCTCCAGCTCTCTGTAACAGGCTCTCTTGAATCGATGGTATCTTGGCTTCAGCTTGAGCAGAAAGATGGTCCACGATGGAAACATTCCGTTCATGCCATCGGCGAAAATCGACGTCATGTATTCCACCGTCTCTTGGACAGCAACAGCGGCGGTCATGTCTGGCTTCTTGTATCCCGGACCGTGTCTAAGCTGTTCAATGTCTTCCCGCACGACGCCGAGCTTCGATCCCAGGATTGCAACCCAGATCACATCGAGCGCCGCGTTGGCAAAGTCATCCGACACCTCAAAAGCCTCTCCTCCCGACTGCGCAGCCTTGAGCCTCCACAGCTCTACAACGTCTTGGGCGCCCGCGTAGATGTTTGGCGCGACGACTCGGTTCAGGAATCCCGTGTTCATGCACTCGCTCCAGAGCTTCTTCTGAGCCTTCAGTGCCGGTGTCGAAAACTGGCCGATGGTGCAATGGCTGAGCATTGGCCTGAAATAACGCGTAAATATGGGAGATCTGTCAAAGTCGTTTTGCCGGCGGGTGAGAATATCTTCGGCCTCTCGTGGGTCATCCAAAAGAAGCATCCTCTTGGCAAACTTGACGGCGAGAAGCTGGGTTAGAGGAGAACCGACTCTGCGGGCAACCTCAAACAACCACACGGTCGACTCTTTTGTCTCTCTAGCTTTTCTTCTCATGGGTCCGATGTCGCCCAGAGGTTTGTCGATGGTTTCTTTGTTGTACGGTATCTCTGGGAGAGGATCCAGAGGAAAGGTCTGATAGTAAACATACAGAAGAGCGGGCCCTACCAGGAGGAGGAGCCCACCGAGCACGAGCGTGAAGGCCATGGTTGCTGCTGTAGTCGTTGGGCTTGGCTCGGGTTGAGCTTTCTGAAGGAGGCTAAAAGGTCACCTCTGGGTCGGGGCTTTTATAACAGGGCATCAAGAAGAGCTTGGTCTCACATATCGCCCACGACTTGACCGTATCCGGGAGATATTAACTCCTACCTACCCACCATCAAGGACCTGCAATCTTGTCTCGCTCCCACCTTTCCGGACAAACGTTCGGATAAGGCTGAGCCGGCGTGAGGATTCGAGTTGGTTACTCTCTGGCAGCCTTGCAGCTGTCATGCCACGGATGCGGTTACCCACAGGACATGCTTTCACATGCAAATTTACACACGGAGAATTTACCCGCGTATAATTTCATGCATCGGAGGTTGTTGATCTAAGCCGTGTCCGGAGTATTTCGCCCAGACTGAGCTTCCCGAAGTCCGGGTTCACCGGCGAGACATTTTCTTCAAGATGATGTTCCCGAAGAAACGGACCACGCTGAAGCAAGATTGAACTAAAAAGTGAAAGCAGAATGTCTGAGTTTGCGGAAAGCGCACCCTTAGGGATTGGAAACCCATTTCTTGCCCGAAACACAAGCATCGTCGACTTCACTCGCGCTCACATTCCTTTCCACGACTCCACCCGTTCCAAACCTGATCATGTTTCTGCCCCCGGTTGGACTGCCGTCCACCTCCCCGTACGGCAGCCATCCTTTCTCCCTCAACCCTCCTTCGGGATCTCGCATGAAGGCCAACACGTAGTCTTGCATCCTCTCGGCCACTTGCCTCTGATACTCTGTAATTCCTTCCCTCCCCTCGTATGTCCCGAAGATCATGGGTACGTCACTTGCATGATAGGCTCCCATCCACCCCAACGGCGTAACGCTGCTGAAATTCCCCGCATACTCGTACCGATACGTCGTCAGCCCCTTTCTCTCCCTGCTCTGGGTGGTGTTGCTCGCCAGACACACAAACACCCCAACCGTCGCGGCATCCACGTACGGCTGATACGGCCCATCGGTCACATTACCGAGCGGATACCGCGACAGAGTCCCGGACTCGTTGGACGTGATAGTAACCAAGGCCGGCACTTTTGGAATCAAGCCCTTCTCCGCCCGAAGCGTGTAGTTGAAAAACACCCTCCTCTCGTCCGGCACGGGCTTAAACAGCGACAGGGCCCGTCTCCCCTCCCACGCCGTCGTCCCGTTGTCCCTGTACTGCCCTATGAAATTCTGTATGAGCGTCATGGGCACGGTCCGCATGCATTCCACCTCGGCCTGCGGATCGTCGGGGAAATCGCACCCGAGGTTCTTGGCCACAAAGGTAAAGTTGCTGTGCGTCGCGTCCGGGTAGCTGATGTTGACCATGGCGGTGCCCGACTGCATGAAGAGTCCCGCCGCGAGGGGGTTGTCCCAGTAGGCGTGCGAGACTATGTCGACCGCCACTCCGCCCGCCGAGTGTCCCCACAAGGTAATGCGCGAGGGGTCGCCGCCGAAGGGGCCGATGTTGGCGTACACCCATTCCAAGGCCGCGCGCTGGTCGAGGATGCCGACGTTTTGTTCTTCCAGACCTGCCGCCCACGGGAAGCCGGCTATGTTGAGGCGGTAGTTGGCCGTCACGACTATGTGGGATTGGGTGCGTTGGATCCAGGGGGCGGGTTTCTGGTACGAGACGTCGACGCCGCCTCCTACGAAGTCGCCTCCGGGGAGGAAGAGCGCGACGGGGAGGTTGGAGGTCTTTGTGGCGTTGAGCGGGGTCCAGATGGCGAGGTAGAGACAGTCCTCGGAGGAGGACTGGGCGACGAGTCCCGAGGTGAGGCTTTGGCCGTACGAGTTGATGGCGAAGTCGGTGATGTTGGAGTTCCAGACTGTTAGGTTTTTGGACAGATATTGGGGGCAGGAGGGAGGGAAACGGTAGGCGAATGAGCGTCGGAGTGAAGGGCCGACGGGGATCGGGGGCAGCCAGCGTCGTTTTCCTAGGGGCGGTTCGGCGTAGGGGATGCCGCGGAATTGACGGACGTTGGGGGTTTTGGGGTCGATTAGGCCTCTGTAGATGCCTGTTGTGGCTTTGACGGTCAGGTTGAGGTTGTCATTCTTGGTTGAAGAGCCTGAGGCGCCTGTGGATGACACGACCGAAAGCAGGAATGTCAGGATGAGAAGTGTTGGCCGCATCTTGATCGTCGTGGAGATTGCCAAATCGGATTATAGAAGGTGAAAGGAGGTGTGGTTGTCTGAGAATTGATGAGATTTGCCAAGTTCGCGGACACAATCTACTTTTTGAGATAAGCTTGATCTGCATCTTGAATGCCTCTTCTGGCCCCTCAGTTGTAGGTCGATGTGACCCAGTTCTCTGCCGGACTCCGGCACGCGGTTCGGGAAGTTGTCTATCGTGCGGGCAATTTTGTTATTGGGTAAAGTTTAAGGATCGATATGGACGATACCACCACGGTTCCTCTTTTAGTGACATTGAGTCGCTGGCAGGGACCGGGTAATTATATTGCACATGTTACGTATCCCTCGCTTTACCCAGGTACCTGTTGTTAATCCTGTGATACCTTCCATTTCAGGCCATCCGCCGGTGAAGCTGTATGCATGCGATGAGTGTTTTCTGATCGAAGATGTCGCCCGCTGTGTTGAGATAGACAGGTACTTGCATCTCAGTTCTGGATTCAATCGGCACTTTTGATTTGAACCCCGTTCCTGCTCTTTAACTTAAGCTTTCCAACGGTGTTTTTGTTAGTCATGACTGGAAATAATTTGTCTGCTCTCAGGGTTGCAGGCCTCACAGAGGGCACCCGACCTCATATATGGCTTTTAGCCCTCCGAGCATCTACTTCAGTCGGAAAAGACTAGACTGGACTGAGCACTTATACACCTACATATACTCTCTGGGTTGACATGATCAGAGCGTGATCCAAACCCACAAGTCAAATGTAATCACCGTCTGAGCACCTCTCGTTTATTTTCAGAATGAGTCTACTATGATCTATCCAAATATCTACTGCTCAGTGGTTGCACGCGTTCCCGCTCTCAGCGTTACATCGAAATCCTCCGGTCTCCTCCCCAAAATCTCCTCCAAATCCCCCGTCACCGTGGCCGTAGCCCCCTGGCGAATAGCCTCCCATGCAGTAGCCCAAGTCCCCGAATCTTCCTCGCTCGAAAAATACCCCTTCACTTGCGGAAGCTGCACCCACTCGTCAACGCTTATCCCCCTTATCTTCAACTCCTGCTTCCCTGAAACCTCCCCCAGCACCTTGACCGTGTCCTCCAAACTCCACTCCTTGTTTCCAGTCAGTAGCACGGTCTTGTTGACATACTTGAAACTTTCCGACGGCTCAGATGAAGAAGCATATTGCGCAATCAGTTTCGCTATCCCCTCCCCTAGTTCGTCCCTCTTGACCCATGCCACGCCCTTGCCCTTGCCATCGTGCGGAATCAGTATCTCGCCGGTCCCGTCCTGAACAGACGCGTCGGGAAATCTCGGATCAAAGAAACTGGTGTAAATAGGTGTCGACTCGGAGTAGATACCCTCCCTGATAGCAGTGTAGGTAAGCTCCGACGCCGTCTCGGTCAAATGCCTCAAGTGTGCCTCGGTGGCCAGATGCGCCTGCATCACCTCGGCCACAGACCTCGTCGAGTCTCTTTCCCCGGCAAACGCAAGCGAGCTGTAGAAAATATGCTTCACCCCGGCCCGGCGGGCGGCATCGACAGCTGCAAGTTGGACCTTGATTCTGTAGTCCTTGACGTGACTCGGGTACGAAATCAAAAACAATACATCGATTCCCTTGAAGACCTTCTCCAAGTCCGAAGGTGCGGTTTCATACGACGCCTCCCTCGTGCGCACGCCGCCTTGCGTGTATTTCTTGGGAATCTTGTCTGGGTTGCGGCTGATGAGGATGACATTGGTCAGGGGGACCAGCGTTAGCAGGTGGTGGTAGGTGCTGGTGCCGAGACCTCCTGAGGCGGGGAAGATGCCGATTGTTCTCATGGTATTTGTATGCAGAGCTCAGGTGAGGAGGGATTTTGTGTTTTTTGGGGTTAATTTGAG
Organism: Cladorrhinum sp. PSN332; assembly: GCA_033297175.1. NCBI lineage: Eukaryota > Fungi > Ascomycota > Sordariomycetes > Sordariales > Podosporaceae > Cladorrhinum > Cladorrhinum sp. PSN332. Next base: position 4,974 of record MU858821.1, on the reverse strand, counting down.
GTTCTGGCTGATACGTCTTGGCTGCGGGTCATACCTTATAAGCGACAGTGGACGAGAGAGAGAGGCGATATTTGGTGTCATGATGTCACGACCAGGATTGCTCATCGGCCCACATTTACTCATCGACACGCGTATGATGAAAGAAGGGAGCTTGTAAACGGCATCACCGAATGAAGAGATCTGGAGGTGTGTGTGCGGATGCATCTACGATGGCTGCTGTTGCAAACCCCTTCTGCTCCTCCGATCGAGTCTCGGAATTCTGAAACTCAGAGAACTGTTTAATGGCCCTAAAGCTCAAAATTTACATATAGTGCATCTAGCCTCCATGTCGCTCTCGAGCTCGGTAATACGTTCTTAAACCTGCTTCTCGGTTTTCCGCCCAGCATGCCTCCTCTTATCCTCTCGTTCCATCAGGATCTCCCCTGGAGCTCAATGTTCGCTTGAAAGGTGACGCCTATCTTCTGTAGGCCGATGGTCGGGGCATCTTGTTGCTCTTTGTCGGCGCCGTCCTCTGTGAACGCGCCAATCTTGGTCTTGCTATCGACACAGTCGGCGACCTGTGGGATACAGGAGGAATCATAGCCGAGGCAACGGAGGACCGTATCAGCCAAACGTACACTGCAGTACACCTTGAACATCCCATTCACCTCACAAAGCCGAAGTCCTTGGACTGATCAGATGGATCAATAAGAGCTGAGCAACAAAGTTCAGCTTGTGCAAACCAGCATGTTGCACCACTACTGTGCATTGCTATAAATACGAGTTTCTTTGAGCAGAGAAAAGAAAACGGCACAGTGAAGGCGATCTTCATCTGCTGATTTCGCTTCAATCATAACAGACCAATTCTAGAAGTACTCTGCAATGCGACACCACGGTCGTATCATGTTGTTATGCAGTCTCCTGCAAACACAATTGGCTGCGGCTGATCGCCGTGGGCGGGGTAATGGCGCATCAGCCAGCTTTCGCACAATCCTGCGATTGCGGCCCAAATGTCAACCCCATTCCATCACCACCGCCTCTTCGTTGCCTCAATCAAGACTATCCTTCCTCAAAACTACGATGCGTCGACGACTGCACTCGCTGCTCCCGTCAGGTTTCCGCCGACACGGCAACCTGAAGGATCGGGCAGGCTCTCAGGAGCAAGGGCAGGACGGCCATGATATCCCGAGCGTTGCTGTTGTAACAACCCCGACGTCTCAAGACTGCGAAGACAAGCCTCCACCCACTCCGCCGACCGATTTCGCCGGCCGGGATAGCGCCATCGCCAGCTTACCCATACGGCTTTGGGACCGCGCGTATAATGATTTCAAACGAGAAGAGATGGAATTGGTGGATGCATATGAGAAGATACTGTCCCGGCAACTCCAGGAAGGCCTCGGCTCAGCGGTGCCTGAGTCCCAGCCTAACATCATCGCCCAAGACAAGCCCGACACGAGGCGCCGCCAGATGATGCAGCTTATTCAATCCGGTCTAGCCAAGACTGAGAGAGAGGCCAAATTAAAAAAGGACTCCAGTGCGCCGGTAGACGTTGTTCTTTCAGCGAAGAACGTTATAAGCTCGGCAATTCAAGCCGTGCCTCAAGCTGCCCTTGCCTGGACTGGCATTTGCGTTGCTCTAGAGGTACGTTTTATCTACCAAGTGATGTTTTGCATACTAACTTCACAGGTGCTTGCCAACCCTATAACCCAGACGGAAGCCAATCGTAAAGGGATCGACTACGTTACAAAGAGAATGGACTGGTACTGGAGCCTGTCAAGCAGCCTTTTGAAGGACCTCCCTGAAAATGACCCCGAACTCTCTGGAGTGAGACACGAACTGGAAAACAGGGTTGTTGATCTTTACAAAGCGCTCCTGTCCTACCAGATCAAGAGTGTCTATTCTTATTTCCGTAACCGCGGTTTAATCTTCTTCCGGGATATGATCAAGCTTGATGACTGGGATGCTGAGTTGGGGACCATCCAAGACGCTGAGAAGTCCTTCCAAGACGATACCCAAGCATACAATACTCGGAAGATGGTATCTGGTCTCGACCAGATCGCTGGCCAGGGAAAGAACCAGGAAATGCGGCAAACATTGGAAAAAGACCAGCAATGCCTACAGCACCTGCGCCTCACCAACCCTCGCGACGATAAAATCCGCATCGAGCGGACTAGAGGAGGGCTTTTGCAGGATTCGTATCGCTGGGTTCTCAGCAACCACGACTTTCAGCAATGGCGTGACCACAGAGAAAGCCGACTACTCTGGATCAAGGGCGACCCTGGCAAGGGCAAGACCATGTTGCTGTGCGGCATTATCAACGAACTGGACCAAGGCCTTGCTGCAAATGCGTGCCATTCCAACGTGGCTTACTTCTTCTGTCAGGCTACCGACTCTCGCATCAATAGTGCAACCGCTGTGCTGCGTGGTCTGATCTATATGCTTAGCGACCAGCAGCCATCTCTCCTGCGCTACGTGCGGAGCGAGTACGACCGCGCAGGCAAAAAGCTCTTCAACGATGCAAATACGTGGGACGTCCTGTTGAGAATCTTCACCAATATCCTACGAGACCCAGATTTAAGAATGACTTGCCTAGTCATCGACGCACTTGACGAGTGCGTAACAGATCTGCCACAGCTTCTCGATTTGATCGCCCAAAAATCATCTCAATCTGCTCGAGTCAAGTGGATCGTCTCCAGTCGCAATTGGCCACAAATTGAGGAGCGTTTAGAGACGGCCACGCAGAAAGCTAGGCTAAGCCTTGAGCTCAACGCCGAATCTATCGCTACTGCTGTCAATGCGTTTATCAAAGACAAGGTCGATCAACTGGCACGGCAAAAGAAATACGATACCGACATGAAAGACAAGGTTCAGGCCTACTTACACTCCCACGCAAATGAAACGTTTCTGTGGGTGGCGTTGGTCTGCCAGGGGCTGGCGGATCTGAATGTACAGAAGCGGCACACACTGGCAAAGCTACAGACGTTTCCGTCCGGACTAGACTCTTTATATGCGCGGATGCTGGAACAGATTGGCCATTCCGAGGATGTAGAACTCTGCAAGCAGATTCTCAGCGTCGCCGTAACTGTTTACCGACCTATCAGCCTTGATGAACTCACCTCTCTTGTTGAGATGCCGGATGACGTTTCCGACGATTCGGGGTCCTTGGAAGAGATTATTAGCCTTTGCGGCTCATTCCTGACCATTCGAGAGAAAACGGTTTATTTCGTCCATCAGTCGGCCAAGGATTTCCTGGTTGGCAAGACTTCTTCCAAGCTTTCTCAAGACGCCTCCAAGTGGGTCTTTTCCTCAGGTATAGAAGAGGTGAACCACGCCATCTTATTGAGGTCACTCGATGCAATGTCCACAACATTACGACGCGACATATACGGCTTAAGCGTACCGGGATTCATGATCGACCAAGTCCCTATTAGAGACCCGGACCCGTTAGCAACGGTGCGGTACTCGTGCGTTTACTGGATTGATCACTTATGTGACTTAGTCTCCAGCACCAACTCAACGCGGGACGTTCTACAAGCAAATGGGGTCATACACAAATTCCTTACAACCAAGTATCTTTACTGGTTGGAAGCTCTCAGTCTGCTCGGAGCGATATCGGATGGAATCAAGGCTATCGGACGGCTCCGGGGCCTCTTAGTAAGTATGAAACAAACCGAATGGCATATAATTTGATCTGACAGTGACATAGGAAAGGATGAATCAGGGGCAGTTAACAGCCATTATTCAGGATGGATACCGTTTTGCTCTATCATACGGACGGATAATAGAGCAAGCACCTCTCCAAGGATATACATCAGCCCTTATATTCGCACCGATGAGCAGCTTAGTGAAAGAAAATTTCAAGCAAGAACGACCGAGATGGCTTAGTAAGGGACCGGCTGTAACAGCGGAATGGGATGCGTGCCTACAGACGTTAGAGGGCCATGACGGCTGGGTCCACTCAGTTGCGTTCTCGCATGATGGCAAGCAAGTGGCGTCGGGCTCAGCCGACGGGACCATTAAGATCTGGGATGCCACATCGGGAAGCTGCGTAAAGACGTTAGAGGGCCATGGCGATTCGGTCCGGTCAGTTACATTCTCGTATGATGGCAAGCAAGTGGCGTCGGGCTCGGACGACGGGACCATTAAGATCTGGGATGCCACGTCGGGAAGCTGCGTAAAGACGTTAGAGGGCCATGGCGATTCGGTCCGGTCAGTTACGTTCTCGCATGATGGCAAGCAAGTAGCGTCGGGCTCGGACGACGGGACCATCAAGATCTGGGATGCCACATTGGGAAGCTGCGTAAAGACGTTAGAGGGCCATTGCGGCTGGGTCCGGTCAGTTACGTTCTCGCATGATGGCAAGCAAGTGGCGTCGGGCTCGGCCGACCGGACCATTAAGATCTGGGATGCTACGTTGGGAAGCTGCGTAAAGACGTTAGAGGGCCATAGCGGCTCGGTCCGGTCAGTTACGTTCTTATATAATGGCAAGCAAGTGGCGTCGGGCTCGGCCGACCGGACCATTAAGATCTGGGATGCCACGTCGGGAAGCTGCGTAAAGACGTTAGAGGGCCATGGCGGTTCGGTTTGGTCAGTTACATTCTCGCATGATGGCAAGCAAGTGGCGTCGGGCTTGGGCAACCAGACCATTAAGATCTGGGATGCCACGTCGGGAAGCTGCGTAAAGACGTTAGAGGGCCATGGCGGTTCGGTCCTCTCAGTTGCGTTCTCGCATAATGGCAAGCAAGTAGCATCGGGCTCAGCCGACGGGACCATTAAGATCTGGGATGCCACGTCAGGAAGCTGCGTAAAGACGTTAGAGGGCCATAGCGATTCGGTCCGGTCAGTTACGTTCTCGTATAATGGCAAGCAAGTGGCGTCGGGCTCGGTCGACGGGACCATCAAGATCTGGGATGCCACGTCGGGAAGCTGCGTAAAGACGTTAGAGGGCCATGGCGATTCGGTCCGGTCAGTTACGTTCTCGCATGATGGCAAGCA
>MU858820.1:482257-662558 GCA_033297175.1 Cladorrhinum sp. PSN332 | reverse complement strand
CAACATAATATTTTCCCAACACTTTTAAATTAATCCCAATTACCCCCTCACTATTTTTTTTTTTTTTTTCCTTCCTTTTTTTTTTTTTTTTTTTTTTTTTTTTTTTTTTTTTTTTACAATACCAAACTCCCAAGCGTTACTACAGCCAACCCAACCGCCATCAAGATCCCCACGTGGGGCCCTGATAATGATGATAATGACGACGCACTGGAACCAGAACTGGCAGGCGGAGTCGGCCTGCCCGGCCCTTCGCCAACCAGCAGCTCGGCTCCGGCGGTGACGGTGACGGGGGCGTAACCGAACCTGTCGCCCCGGGTCCAGTTGTAGCTGTACGTCGAGAAGGTTCCGTTCCACGCCGAGTCGCGGGCGTACCACGCCGTTCCCAGGTACGTCATGTTGCACGCCGCCGAGAGGGTGCCGTTTAGGGTGCAGCGGTTTATTCTTTGAGACAGAAGGGGGTTTGGTTAGTTAGGTAGTTAGTTGGTTGGTTAGATGCGTATGCAGTATTTGTTTTCTTTTTTTTTCTTTCTTTTTTTCTTTGCCTTTTGCTTTTTGCTTTTAAATTCATGTCATTTTTTTTTTTGGGTTGAGCTGGTATTTATGTGATTTATATTATATTTTATGGGGCTTGAACAAAACATATGGAGAAAGAGAGAGTGAGAGTGAGAGAGAGACAGAAAGGGGGCGTGGGGGAAAGGAAATGGGCATAAATACAGAGAATGATTCGGCCCATATCTAGTCCCGGTAAATTGGAAAGTGTTTGGTCCTTGGGTTATGGTTGTTGGCTGGCCTGTTGCGTTGAATTTGTTTCCGTGATGGCCACCCCCGGGACCGGGATGATGAGCTGTTGGTGAAAGAGCAGAGTACGGAGCCGGGGTGATGGTTTCTGTTGGCGGGGATGTGCCATCGGCCGTGTCTGAATCTGCATCCGAGTGGGAAGAGTGGAACGGACGACGAGTAGGACGTTCGGCACGGGAGCGGGTCGAGGTTATCACAAAGGTTGTCAAGTTGGAGACTGCGTCTACCGCTAGGACGGAGCCTGAGATTTTGGGTGTGTAATAAGTGTAGGGAAGGCCCTCTTCTTGGATTCGGTCGTTGAGGAAGAAGATTTGGAGGACGGTGGTTATTGTTGTAGATGTTGTGTTTTGGGCGAGGGTGGAAAAGGGGAGGAGAAGGAGGAGGAGAGAGGTGAGGATGAGTGAGATTGGTGTTGAAGAAAACATGTTGCTGCGTATTTTGTTGTTTTATTCAGAGTCACAAAATCAAGTTATCTACAGTGTTCTGTACAATGGTCTGCTTCCCCTTTTACCAAGAGAGCTAGGAGAGAAACGAACGGCCCTCCAGAGCCAGAATGACGCGGCCGTCGTCGTATGTACGCTGTCGATGCTCCTCCCGCTCCTCGGCATCAAAGGCGGAAGATAGACGCCATTTAGCCGCCACGACAAAAACACAAATTCGACGATTTGATGAACCATCTCCAAGGGTTTGGTGTTTCCGTCGCTTGTTGAGCCGTTCCGTTCCCCGCATTCAGATCATGTAACCATTCATGCCGTGTTTAAATCAGATCTACGAAACGAAACATCTTACGCGGCTTGTTGGTTTCTGGGATTCCGGGGTTGATGGATCCTCGGAACTCTTTTTTCAAGACGACGTCCGACTGAAGCCACGGGGGTCCGGACATGTCGCCGGCGAGATCCACTTCTCCGGCCTCTCTACCTGCGGCCCACGAATCGCGAGAGGTTCCGAACGCTAACACTAACACAAGGCAACCAACCCCTTTCAAATTTTGAGCCTCACCGTGTCCTCAAGTCCTTTGTGTAACCATCCCCGATCCGGATCTCATTGCATCTCCACGCCCCAATGACTCACCTCCCTCTCTCACTTACTCCATCTGCCTACATGCAAGCAACCAATCAGCAAAACAAGGCAAGCAGAAACAAGAAGAACCGTCACGACACAAAGTCCTCGCATACTGCAGCAGCAGCAGTCCCCGATGCACAACAGAGAGACCAACAAATTCAGCCTCACCAGTCACCCACTCACTCACAGGTTTATGCCATGCATGCCATGCAAGCCATGCCGTGCATAAAAAGTACATAAATTAACGTCCTATAACTACGAAGGACTCCAGCGGTGAAATTGAAAGTCCTCCCGCCCCCCTGACCCCTGTTCGGCCTGCAGGAAAGCATGCAATCCATCTCCCGCGAAAAAGGATCCATCCACGCCATCCCATTCATCGAATCCCATCGCATCCTCTCCCGCATCCTTGTGCCCCATATAGTCAACACGACAAACCTAGACAAACGAAATTGAGACGTGGTATTATATAAACATTTTTCCATGCAAAAGCACTATAATTGGTGGAGATTTGAGCGGTGGTGGTGGTGGTAGCGGCGAAAACAAGTGGCACGTCTTATTGTGATATTTCAGGGGAACGAAACATTGCATTTTCAAACACTACAGAGAGAGGGGGAAAAAACAGATTATCACAAAATATAACTTTCATGTTCTCATGTCGTTATGTAGAAAAAGACAAAAGTTCGCATTCCCCCCCTCTCTTTTCCTTTGCAGAAAAAGAAGAGAAAAAACGCGCGCTAATGCCAAAAAAATACAATTAGAAGATTAAATACAGTAAAAAGTGTGGTATCATTGTTGCGTTATATTGCAAATGTGTCTTGACATTGAACAACCCAATTTCCTCCCACGCTCCAGGTTTTGTTTTCAAAAAAGTGAAAGGAGCCAGTCCAGAACCGAAAGAACTCCCTTTTGTTAACCCATCAAAATGCTATTCAAAAAATCAGAATCGTGCAAAAACTGATCCTTTAAGCAAGGAGAGCGAGAACACCGGCGGCGGCGGCGAGGACGATGGAACCGCCCATGGTGGAAGCGCCAGCAGTGACGATGGGGACCGAAGGCTTGGTGACCGAGGGGACGCTGCCGGAAGGAGCGGGGTGGCCGGAGGGAGCGGGGTGGCCGGGGTGGCCGGGACCACCGGGGCCGCCAGTGGGGCAGGGAACCTCGACGGTCTCGTAGATGACGGTGGGGATGACGGTGGTGATCGAGGTGGAGATGGTCTTGACGGAGTGGCCGGGGCAGACGGGGGCGACGGTGGTGAAGCCGCCGGTGGGGAGGATGACGGGGTGGGTAGGCTCGCCCTTGTGGGTGGTAGGGTAAGGGGGCTGGACCACCGAGGTCGAAGTGCCGTTGGTGTAGTGGGGGACACCGGTGGAGGTGGGCACAACGGGGAAGATGGAGCTGGAGACGACGGTGCTGGCGGCAGGGCAGTTGGTCACGGCGGCGGCGCACGAGGTGACGGTGTAGTACTCGGTGGAGTAGAGGGTAGAGACCTCCTCGGCGAGGGCGGCGCCGGCAAGGGCAACGATGGCAGCAGCGAAACGCATTTTGTCGGTTTTTAAGTAATTAATCTTTTAAAAGATGTGTAAAGAATGAATGTTAAAGCTGAAAGAAGCTTAAGTTGAAGTTGGTTTTTTGTTAGAGCGTGGTTTTAAAGAATGGACGACCGAAGTCAAGAGAGCTAGTTGGCTTGAAGGCTTGAGTGAGCTGAGGAAGGAAAGAGAAAAGAAAACAGCTTCAGCCAGCGGCGGGCCATGGTTAAATAATCTGTTGATGCATCCTGCACACTCACACAACAGGGCGGGAAATTGCCCTCAGCGCCGGCTGCCCAATTCGGTGCACGCTAATCCAGGGGCTCGGTGGAGGGCACATTCGAAGCAACATTACCATCCCCGCTGTGGCCGCGGATCCCAGCGAGTCCAGACCAGGTCATCGTGCAGCACCAAGACCAGCCGTCGTCTCTCTATCCAGACAGGGTCGTCGACCCTTGTTCAATCTGTTTTCCCATTGGAAAACGAGCAAAAAAGCAGGAAGCGCTTATTTTACACGACCGGCACTGTAACCCTCTGATTTGCTGTTTGCATTTTTTCCCTGAGAGAATAATCATCTCGTCTCCCGGGCCTTTTCTGTTGTGTCGCATTCGGTCATTTGGCATCGTTGATGCTTTGAATCTTGGAAGTTGCGGTGGACATTCGCCTTCGACTTTGCATGGTCCGATAGTGGATTCTCGCGGATGGCGGTGGACGGCCAAGAGAATGGTGGCCGATAGAAGCGGATCCGCGGTTCTCTCTCTCCGCATTTTCTAAATGGCGTGAAATGTTGGCATCGCAACGGCGCGAAGCCTGCCGCCATTCAACGCGGACGGACAGACATCACCTTTAGCGCCTTTGGTTGATAGCTGTCACACAGAGTTTTGGGGGGAATTTCATATCTTTGTCAGACGCCAGCTCGTGGGAATAATTTCCTTTTCTACGCACAAAACTGCAGTTGTGGAAGGTGCCAAGTCATCACTTCTGCAGAGACGGGAGCACTGTCTGAAAATGCAAAAAGGGGGATCGCTTGAAAAAGTCGGTGCGGGGGAGAGAATGGAATATACTACGCTAATGCAGGTACAGCTAAAATGCTCTTCCCCCATTCGACAACGATTCCCGGTCGACACGAGCCAATCCGGGGGCCTGTTCGAAACGCAAGCGAGATCACATCTTTTGCGGTGCCGCCCAGCACCACTTTGGGAGCGACAGATTGGAAATTGGGATCGAACTTGGGGATTTGTTTCCTGGCCACTGACGAGGCCTGCATTCTGCACGAGACGGCCACACGCTTGGGTCACACTCTTCTCCGCGGCTGTTTGCTGCCGAGAATGCTTAATCTCGTCCAACAGTGCGTGCAGATCTCTTGGGAGCGGGAAAATCGCATGCATCGACCTTTTGCTTTTTTCACACAAGGTCCACCGAAAAAGTTTCTCATCAGTCCCAAAATGACGTGAGCCGTCTTGGTTTCAAAGACGAAGATCAGAGATCATCACCATTTTAATTCCAGGTTTTTGCTTGCAAATCGATGTTTGAGACCCTTGGGACCTTCCCTGCCGGTGTGGACTGGAGACGGTCCTGATCTGTCCCTCAAATCGACCTGCTTCCGAGGTTGTTTTGTTTTCTCTCGAATCTTTAAAGGGTGGTATTATCAACGTTCATCTCGGCATTCAAGACTAGGGTCCCTGCCAAACAAGATTCTCACCGCCAAGTTTAAACCTCGAAAGGAGACGGTGAAGGTTGATGTTGGCGGGGCGCGTCAATGCCGGCAGCCATTTTCTCCACCAGAAAAACTTCAGGGCCATCCTTACAAATTTCATTTCCGCCCCAATGGCTCCAATGGCTGGGCGTCTTATCAGTCGTGGAAGACTCCGCTTCGTGGACTTCCATGTTTCCTCTGCTGGGTTCGCACAACGACAACAACAACACCACCTCCTCCTCCTCCTCCAACTGCACCTGTCCGTATCTATCCATCTATACATGTCACACGCACACAGTACGCCATGATCTTGAGCACGCCACACCCTCGCCCCTTGGGCCGCTGGACATGACCAGTCATCTGGAAACAAAACAGGACTCCCAAGTTTGGGAGGGCATCATATCAGCAATTCCCAACTCTGGACGTGAAGAATCCTCTTCGCTAGACCTCGCGTTATTCTCAGCTCCAGGCTGCTCGGTAGATGGCCGCCCAGGAACCTCTCGAGGCGAGCTCTGCTCAGTCATCCCACCCAACGGATATGACCAGTAGTTTCTTTGGATCCCAGGACTAGACTTTTGATATCGTTCAGCCACAACGTCGTTGACCATTCCTCTCACTTGGAAGCAACCCATGAGGACTGCCACAATGAATCTCTTGGACTTCTCCTTTCGTCAGCAGAGGTGTCAGTGCACCTTACCATCCAAGCTTATTTTCTCTTCTCTCTTTCCTGGTTTGGAATTCTTAGGGACCTGTCGAGCTGAACATGGCACATTGAGAGTCATACTTGGAGTGTTCTGCGAACCACAACGGGATGGACAGCATCATCTTACGAGGATATTGACATGGGAAGCAGAGTTCAATCACGCGTGTTTCGGCTGAACCCCTCTTCGACATCGGCGACCTCTCCTATTGTGTTGCAACAATTGTGGCTGCTGTGTCAAGAGTGAGCGATTGAGTTGATCAGAAAGGGGTTGCAGACGAACCTTGGTGCTGCCCCCAGGGATTCAATACAATCGCGATTCGACCGTTAACGAAGATGGGGGCCGCGATCACAAGCAACCTTTCGATTCAGCGTTTGATGCCGCCTCGGAGGAAACCAAGGGGTAGTCTGGAAGAGGATTTTGGATCTCACTTCCAAAACTGTGGCTGATTGCCGAGTGGCGAGTGGATTGGGGGAACCGGTGCCGTCAAAGCACTCCGGGTCGGAGGGTCGTCTTTGACCTCGGGTTGGTCCGATAGATGCGGCTCGGCGGGACAAACAACACAAAAAGGCTTATTGGGTCGGGGATAGTCTTTTGCCAGTAACAGGGACCATGCGCCATTTCCGGGAAGCTGCATTGTAAGGCATTTCGGCGGGCTGAAATTTCACCACACGGCTCTTTTGAACTGGCCAGTGAAACGGCTCTATCTTGGACGCCGCGCGGGGTGGAAATGGGGCTCTTGCTTACACAGCCTCGGCCTTATGATGTGGCCGGTGCAGATGCGGCCACGGGGTGGTTTTACGACTGACAGGTTGCAGTTCGCTTCCAAGCCGGATGAAATCACATTTTCCTCACCGATAGCAACGATCCGACTGCGAATTACGAAACTCACGGCGGCAGCCCACATCAGCGTCGTTTTCAACAAGAAAAGAAGAAAAAATCTCAATGAAAAAGGGACGGTTGGGGGCCGTTTTGGCAGGACTCTGCAGAATCCCTGCTTGGATCCGGGTCCTTACTGGCTGAAGTCGGTCCACATCGGTATGACGACCACGCCGTTGAAGTACCGTTCTTGAGCGGCAGCCCGCCTTGTCTTGGCTCGGAACAGGATTGGCCAGGTCGCGCTGAGTGAGGACAGAGTGGTCCGTGCATCACCGAGGGGACCGAAAATCGATCGAATCACGAAGCTCCCAAGGGAAGCGGTCCTCGCCTAGTGAAGGAATGGATGGAAGGAAACCCGGAGCCCCTACTGGATGAACTGTGGGACCCGACCCCCCGGTTGGTGAGTCCTGAAGGCAGAGAGAGAGAGAGAGAGAGAAAAAGGCGACTGCGCATTTTCTGCCCAACTGCATACACAATACTAGGTAGGAGTTTCTCTAGGCTAACGCCACTGCTGTTAGGCAACATCGTCCCAATATGGCGGCCGCCCTTTTTTTTAAAATCGCAAAGGGCGTCTGTGGACTTTTTTCCCCCCATCTTGTCACTGGACCAAGGATAGATGCACATTCTGGGCATCCGTCGTTCGCTCACTTGCGGCTGCATGCATGATGGACATCACTAAAGATCATCGTCACCAAGTCCCCAGTCGTTGGTTCCCACGCTACGAGCAGTCTTAGTGGCGCTCTTGCATCTCACAACGAGGCTGTGGCTGTCCTCACGATTCCGCACTCGACCGCTCCCCTGCAGTCGATTATATTCTTTCCATCTTGATTGAGGCCATTGGTGCCCTCAGTTGCAGTTGAGGTCATGTCATCTTTTCAGCTAGACTCTACTTTGCATCCATCTATAAAGTCCTGAGGTGGCCTGCTTCCCCAGGATAGGGCGAGACCCCCCATCTCACGCCCACACGCCCCAATCCCTATAAGGCTGCTGGCTGCCTGCATGTACCGTTTTAAGTGCGCGGACCACGTACCTAGCCGACTTACACCCGCATACGCCTCACTCGCACCCATATTCCCACCCACACCTCGCCGCATTAGACCTTCCCCAGTCCTCCCCCCTCCCCCGCACTAGGAGTCATCCTTTCTCGGGTGCCTTATAAACGAGATCTTCCTCCTCTCAACTCACTGCTCACGAGCGACTCGTGCAACAACTTTCTCCTTGGAATTGGTGAGTGTGTCTGTGTGTGTATGTGTGTGTGTGTGGTCTATCGTTGCCTGGGCAAGCAGTTAACGCTCCCGACTCAGGTGTGTTTTTTTTGAAGCACAATTTTTTTCCCTGTCTCGATTCGTTCCATATTGTTCATACCATCGTCGAGCCCATGGCTTCCAACATGGAGGTGAGCGCGGAACCAGCTGCGTCTCATGTCTGCTCTCATTGCAAGAAGGCATTCACCCGCCTCTGTGATCTGAACAAGCATGCAAAGTCCCACAGCCGTCCCTACAAATGTTCGGTTGTCTCCTGCAAATATCACGAGCATGGCTGGCCCACGGCAAAGGAGCTGGAACGACACATCAACGACAAGCACTCGCTCTCACCAAAAACCTTTGCCTGCCTGTACCAACCGTGCGCCTATCGGTCCAAGCGAGAATCCAACTGCAAACAACACATGGAGAAGGCCCATAAGTGGACTTACGTCCGAAGCAAATCCAACGGCAAACGGCTTCCAGGCCAATCTCCTGAATTCGCCGGCTATCACCTCACACCCGAAGACGTTTCCATCGCAGACCGGAGCCCGAGCGGCTCTTCCATCTCGCCGCAGCCTTTCCTCGGACCCCAACCTGGAATGGACTTTGTTCTCTTTGACGATCAAGCCGATGCCTACGGAGAAGATGACGATGACAACAACAACAACAACTACACCTACCAAAACCAAGCGCCAGACACATACCTGCCCTGGACCTCGCCCACCACCCGTGTGAGGAAAGCCGAGAGCTTCATTCAAGAATTCACCCAAACTTACAATGGCGCCCTCAGCACCAAGCCCGTTGATGGCAGTTTCCAAAACGATGTCCTCCTGGACCCCAGACTGGCTTACCATTCACCCCTGAGCATACAAACCTACCAATCCGGCGATGACCACAGTGTCATTGGAGAGGCCATAATCAAGATGGAATCGCCAATCACGCCAATGAAGTCATATTCTCCGGTAAAACGAAAATACGAGCCAATGGACGGGTCATCGCAAGATTCTAAGCCACCAACCGCTCCCACCTACGGCAGTGCTATCCCGCGCCAGGCCTCCTCCTTGGCAACTCGAGGTCCATCAAAAACACCTTCTCATCGTCGAGAAAGCTTTGGCGAAGACGGCCGTCGTCCAGATAAGAGGCCAAGGGTAGACCCGATCGAGAACTTTACCGACACGAACATGCCCGACATCTTTCGATATGCTCATCCACAGATCTAGTAGGTATCAGCTCACAATCCTTCTGACGAAACATTCGCCGTTGCTGACGTCTGCAATTGAAAAGTGACAGAGATCAAAAGGAATCGTTTTCTCCGTGCCACACCCTACACCGAGACATCTCGACTCTGGTGTGAGTATCCTAAGCCCCAGGTGCAGTTTCGTAGCCGAGGCTGACACCGAATCTAGACGACACTTGAGCAGGCCCGCTCACAAGTTCAACGTCACCGATCGCTTCATCTCATCTTTCGATCAAGAGGAGGGGTTCCGGCATCCCAGAGTCGGTGTCTGCCGATGGTGCTGGAAGACGTTTCCCGACCGACCGTCGTTCAATGCCCACGTTTCCCATCCGTGCGAAAAGGTCTCGAAAGGGAAGCGAGAGAAGTGGAGGGTCCTACTGGAAAGCTTCACGCCGCTTGTCAGCCCGTCTAGCATTTCCGCATCCCAGGAGGGGTCGGATCTGGTTCAAGAAAGCGAAGAGGAAGGATGGAAACAATTATCCCAGGGCTTGGACGATTCGCTGGATCTTGACGATGGTCAGCCCTGCAGGTCACCACCGACTTCAGTGCCGTCGCCCACTCTCCTCTATCCGGCAGCAACCCCCGGCGCTGTTTCTTTTGTGTCTGCGAATGAGCATCGCAGGCTGCAGCAAGAGCACGAGAAACTGCGTGAGCAACATCAGCTTCTCGGACAGGTCACCAAAGTTCTGGTTGCTCAACAACTCGAGGAGACGACTACCAGAAGGCAACCACTCGACCCACGAACTAGCATGCTCTTGGCTGCCATCTCTGCCAGCGCCGCTTCTTCCACTCCCAAGGCGCAGCAGCCGAGCGACTCAGCCTCGGTCTCGACTCACAGCAGCTCAAACAACTCCGATCAGGACAATCTTGTCCAACACATGGACTCCCAGCGTACGGACCACGTGGACATTCAAGGACTGATGGAGGAGGTTGATGAGGTGCACAAGACGCTGTCGAGGCAGAATTCGGGGATGAGCACTGCGTCCAAGTCTACTGTTCATCATGTCAGGACTAGCCCGCCGCCATTTTCCACCGGCAAGGCAGCATGCACTTCTCATCCTGATTCTGGGTACGGGACTGAGCACAATGGTGCTCATAAGCAGCAGCTGGCAGCACCACAAGAAGAGGGGCACTTTTTTGGTAACGCAATGGTTGATGAAGGGTTTGGTTCCATGATGAAGGGTGAAGATACGTTTATGATAAATAATGAAGGGATGGAATCTCAGGGAGCCGGCGTTGCTTATGACGGTGGCTTTGAGCTCATGATTAATGATGAGACTGGCGGGTTTAATTTCCGGGGAGAGGCTGCGGGTATGTTGGAAGATTTTTCGGATACGTTTGAGTTTGGATTGGGGAACTAAGATGATGATGATGGGTGTCCTCTGTTTCTTCTTTTTTCTTTTAGGCTTGAATCTCTTGGCGGTTATTCCCACTCATCTCCTTTTTTTTTTTTTCCTATGAGCGGTTTTCATAGCGGTCTTTCTTGGTTCGTTGGATTGGATCGGATAGGATGGGATAGGATACCTTGGGGATATTTTTCTCTCTACTCGTCATCTCTTAGCGATCAATCTTATCTCACTCGTATTTTTTTTTCAGCACAGATATATATTGGGAGGATGGTAGCTGTCTTTCTCTCTCTCTCTCTCTCTCTCTTTGTCGTACACGAGCAGGCTCGAGCGGTTTCTCATAAACTTTCAGATACGCTTCTCTCTCTGACTCCTCTATCTCTATCCCTCCTCCTCCCTTTTTGGTCTGTCTGGGTTGGCCTCGTCTGTCTCAAAAAAGCAATACAAACACTCAGCAACATACAATAAACATACTACATCAAACACAACATACAACATCAAATAAAATACAGCACAAAAAAAAAGATTTTTGTTTCTTGAGATTTTTTTTGGTTTTGATTTTTTTTTTAAATGATGTTTAGATGCTTGAACTGATTGGCTTCTGTCTCCCTCTCCCTCTCTCTCTTTGTACTGATGCAGCTGATTGATGGATGGTGTTGTGATGTGTGGTGGTGTCTTCAATATTTGGTTTCAAGAGTCGTTTTGTGAGAGATCGTCTTATTTACACACGTATACCTACATGTAGGTAGGTAGCTAGCTACCCTAGCTTAGGAAAAAACAGAAATGGAAAAGCAAAAAATTCTAAAAAAATAATAAAAAATAATAATAAGTAAGTAGGTACCTATAGTTGGTCTACTAACTTGATTAAAAACACACACTATCTAGCTTAGCTGAGCTGAGAGCTATTTTTGAGCCTCCATAAATAACCCCTCGGAGGGAGTGAAGCGTATATGTGATTTCCAAAAAAAAATAAAAAATGAGGACGGATTGAATCAATAATCGAGATGGATGGATGGATGCCAGTCAATTAATAATTTCACCCATAATGTGCCTATGTAAACCGCACTACTATTAACTAATACATATACACACCGCCAAAAAAAAAAAAAAAAAAGGTCAACTACCATATTTAAGAGACAACCCTACATCAATTTTCCCGTCCTCAGGAACACTAGTACTTTTTTTTTACAGAATGGAAATGAAGAACAGAGACTATTTACATCTAAAAATGCAACCAAAAAAAAAAAAACCTCCCTCCTGTCCTCATCCACACAAACCACACCCCCGTTCATGCATGCGTGCCGTCCTCATATCCGTAGACGTCCTCACCTACCTCACTCACCCACTCACTATGTATGTACAACAACAGCCCCACACCACCAACCACTTTTACACTTAACGAGGAAGGAAAAAAAAAACTGAATAGAGAAAAGAACCCCAAATTTAAATACACCTCCCATACCCAACTTGACACCCCAGAATCGCCAAACAGGCAATAGTATTGGAACTGCATCTTCCCGAGGGACCACAGCACGTCCCAAAACGAGAGTCGGTGCAAGTCTGTTTGTATTCTGGACCGCAGTCGCCTTCTGTGCTTATTTGGAGGCCTGTCTCGGTTGGTTTGGCTGAAGTGGTTGTAGAGGTTGCTGTGTGTGGCATGTTAGTTCGAGTGTGTAAATTAAATTCGAGAAGTGGGGTTCGGTGTGAAAGAAAGAAGAAAAAAATGAACAAGGTTTTGTGGGAAGACTTACAAGTCCGAATCGTACTTCTTGTGTTGACCGTCGTCCTGGTGCTGCTCGTGGTGGGCGGAATCGTGCTCCTCGTATTGACAGACGACGAAGAAGGCGGAATTGTGCTTCTGGTGTTGACAGACGAAGACGGTGGGATGGTACTTCTGGTGTTTGCAGATGACGAAGTCACAGTAACACCGTCACACCTCCCCCACGCAGGCTGACAGCCATTCGACACGATGCAGTAATCATCACCAACTCCACAAAACCCAAAAGTAGAACAACAAGTCCCGAACCTCGTCTGTCCCAAACAAGTGATCCCGTTTCCGCACGTTCCGTCGGCACTAATGCCCGTCCTGGTCGGAGCAACAGACAAACTCGTCCTCGTCGGCAACGCAGACGATACAGACTGCGACGGACCATTCCTATACCAATTCGCCTTGGGATCGCCAAGACACTCTCCCACCGTAACTGCTTGATACCCGCTCGAATACAGGGAAGTAAGTATATAATCAGTCAGGTTATAAACAACCTGCTCGTGAATATCATGTTCGATTTGCAAGAAGCTGTCCTCGGAAGGGTCCGAACTGCGGATGGCTTTATCCCAGATGTTTTTGGAGTTTTGGATCATGGCGGGGGACGCGTTGATATATCCCGCCGTGTCGAGATTAAAGTAGATTGTGTGGTAGCCTAGGTTTGAGAGGACTGTCTGGCAGGATGAAGGACAGATGGAGTATGGAGGGCGCATGTATGTGGGAAAAAAACCTAGGATGGAGTTGAGGGCGATTTCGTTCCAGACCATCTGGTTTGTGAATTGCGTGTTGGTCAGTTGGGAGGCGTTTTCGTGGGACCAGGTGTGGGATGCAATTTGGTGGCCTTCGGCGTGCATTCTCTTGATGATTGCTGGGTATGGTGTTGAGGGGTCGTTGATGTGCCCTTTGCCGATGTTGTTTCCGGTTATGAAGAAGGTTGCCTTTGCCCCGTAGCTCTATTATGAAAAGTTAGTTCCTGACTTTAGGAGTTTAGGGATATTTCTACCCGCCTTCAGCTTATTTAGCAGGTCATTGGTGTAGAGGTATGGTCCATCATCAAAGGTGAGCGCAATATCTCCAGCGTTTACGCACTCGTATATACCAGCTCCGCCATAGAGAGCCTTCCCGTTCTTTGGACGAGCAACTCCTGATGTGTCGGCGCCATTCGGCTTTTGGTTCTATGAAAATTGTTAGTGAAATATCAGCATCAGTTTTGAAAGGAAAGCTTACCCCATCACAACCAGGACCGTAGTTTATTTGGCAATCTGGCGCTGTGCAATAGTCTTCACCTCTTCCGCACCAGCTGTCCTTGTGGTCAGCTAATCTTGTACCACTAAGCTGAATAGGAGGCAAGAACATACCCTGCCGCAGAACAGCAGTACCCTTCTGCACAGCTTCCTGAACTGCCACCACACTTTCCGCTTGTGTTCTGTCGCTTGTCTAGGCTTCGTGCTTGTCTTTGATGTGGACCGTATTTCTTAGCGTTAGTAGCGTCGTGGACAGCCATATTCCAGCGTGCGCCCAATTCCGAGAGAAACTTCCTTCCTCCTAATAGTTTGGGAACGTGTTGACCTGCATGGCCGTCGTGGGCAGTTGCCAAGCCCAATGAGGCGGCAAGTAAAGTGATTGAAAGCTTCATACTGGACCCTGTGGTTATGTATGGCCCAATTGTTCCAACCTAAGAAATGTGAAGATGCCGAGTGAGAGAAACCTGAAAAGTAAAGGGTTTTTAGAACCTTTTCAAGGAATAATCATAAGCTTCCAGCTCGCCCCAAGGTGGCAATGGACCTTGCAGATACACGCCGTAGGGTTACAGGCGAGAAGAATGACTAGAAGACCGATGGAAGGGTAAGCGGGTAATATAAATAAAGAATTGAATGGCACCTTGCCGGGTAACGCGGCCTCTTCAGCTCATGGAACCCTCCAGGTTGCGTTGTTTATATTGTTGTCCATCTTCCACATACTGACGAACTTGGGTTGCGGAATGGCCCTCTGAGGAGATTTCCTGGTATTTGCGAAGTCTAATCCTCCGGCCCGTGTAACGGGGAAGAAGAAACCCGAAAGGCACGTTTGACCACCGCCTCTTTTGGTTGCCACCACTTGGGGCCAATGGGTGATTGCTAGGTGCCGAGGTCGCAAAAAGCCGTGACAAACGAGGACACTGGATATTGGATCAACGCAAGCCCAATATCAAGACCTAGGTTAGATACCCGGAAGTAAGTGAAGAACAGTCAGAATACGGCTACTATGCCGATCTTGGGGTTCTTCCGGAAGCGTTGAGCCCGAATAACACACATCAAGATGTGTCCTGATACAGCACACAGTAGGAATATTGACTCGGTTCTGCAAACATGGGGAGGTCGAGCAGAAAAGGAATCCACGTTACAACCATCAGCCGCACGGCCACCATCACGGTTGATGGTCACGGTGGGCTTGCCAGGTCGCTTCCCGGCAGATCTCGCAGCGACGGCGTTCTTGGTGTTTCTTGTGCTAAAAGCTTGTAGTGCTTGTTCTCTCTTGGACGATGACGCGGCAAAATATCAAAAATTTGGGGTAGACCGCTCGAGGCAGAAAAAAACCACGACATTGTATTTTGGCTGAAGTCAATTTCCCAAGGTAGCGGTGGAGCTACATGTAGGTGCGGAACTGACGGGTTGCAGAGAAGAGAGGTTAGTTAGCTGGATCTTTGGTTGATGGGAGGTTACGCAACTTAATTTACAAGATTGGATGCCGTGCTTTTTTTCTGACCCAACCTGGAAACTTCGGCCCTCGCGCATGCACCGGGTTTGTGATGAGGAAGTAGCGACTTTGTGCCAAAGCATAGGTATGATGCAACCAGAAACTCTAAAGGTTTGAGAGTTGCTGCTGCCTATTGGTCCCCGATCCAGAGAAATCTTGCCAAAAAGCCAAAAGGTGGAAGGAAATAGGCTTGCCAAAAGTGCTTGTATTGGAACTTTGTCGAACCAACACATTAACAAGAGACTGACTCCTAGACTCCATACTCCGTATTAAACCCTTTCCAAATTCATCCCAGTCCCCGATTTCCGATTCTTACTCCAACCTTTCTCCTCCAACCAAGCAGCAACTTTGCGTTCCTGCAGACCGATATATTGCTTTTTAATATCTAGTACAAAATGCTCCGACGACGCGAGTGTAACAATACCCCAAAAAATAAAAAATAAAAAATAATAAAAGGACTCGGAAGCAACCTTGCCTCGCATGTCGTAACACCAAACAAATCGTCGTCATCGTCGCCGGAATGGTGATACCTGGTAACGTGCCATGCATCTATCCTCTTTCGGGTCGCGTTCCATGCTAATCACAATCGCCAGGAACATCCGTCTCGTGTTGCCGTCGCGTCGGCCATCAGATGATGCTGCCCTTCTTGTTATCTCCCTTGCAGCGCTCCCTCTCCAGCTTCATGTCCATGATCAAGCTGATCTCTGGGCAGTAGTTGAAGATCTTCTTTCTCTGATCAGGATCCTCCCACACGGCCGAGTTGATCCCATTTCCGCCATCTCGGATATGGAAGCCCATCGAGTTCTCAAAGTATACGTCCTCGACGGTAAACGCTTCTTCAACACCCTTTGCCGTCTTTGCGCCGGGCAGGACGTACACACGCTTTCCGAACCACTCGTCCTCGGGGTCGCTGTTGTTCAGCCTCGCCTGGAAGCTGAGCACTCGTCTGATGGCAGATGCCCGTCGGAGAGATAAGCCGCCGTTGCCTGCGAAATGGTCATCCACTCTGCGTGGCGCACCAACGAAATCCCAGTGCAGCCATTCGTCAACGCTCGTCTCCGAGTTGGCGCACAAGATGCTGTCGGCCTCGTACTTTAGAATCCATTCGACCCCTGGCATGAATTCGTCATAAAATCGGACGTCGGTCAATGTGCGATAAACCCCTTCCTTGTTGCCGATGTCCCATGGCTCGGGGAGCACCATCAGATCCAGCTTCCCCGCAACTTGTTGGTGTCGAATTGCTGCTGCTTCCTCAACGCCGGCCACGCTCTTCTCAGAACCGATGAAGAGAAATCGCCAGTCTGGCGGGACCACCCCGATCATGTATAGAATATGTGGCACCAGATGGGGGAGCGGTCTCGGCTCGATCAACAGGGCCACCTTGGACGCATTGTATACATCGAGCGGGTCTGTGTCAATTTCCCAGTCGACCTTTATCGTTGGCATCTTTTGAAGTGCCTGGTTCAATTGCGCACTGAAATGGGCCTTGATGGCCGGTTTGTAGTGTGGAATGAGTGAGGCGAACCACCACCTGGCGAGTGTCAGCAGCGACCGGCATTGCGCACAATCTTCAACCTACGTTATTATTAAAGAAACGACCAAGAATACTTTGGCTTTCGTTATAGCAAAAACGCTCGAGATCCCGCCCGGTGACGGGGAGGAGGATCGCGAAGCAGCGACCGCCATGGCGGCAATGTTTTCGGTGTCAAGTGGCGCGTTGAAGAAACGGGACTGTCTCTTCTATGGATGGAGTTATCTGCAGAGGGTCGCTGGCTCTTCGTGCGACATGGTCGACGTGGGGTGATTCTGGGGAATGGGGTTGAGAAGGCTACGTCGCGTTGATCTTCCCATGACAAGTGCCACGGGTACAGGCGCTCAAAAGATCAGATTGGCGGCAAAGACATTGGTTTCAGATGTCAAGGGCCTTCTCTCTCGAAGAATTCCAGATGGTGGACATAAAATGGGGGAGAGCACCATCTCAGCGGCAGGGGGGCACGTCAGCCTCGACAAGACGTGGAAGATACTTGGTAGGTACTTTGGCGTTTTCAGGGGCCAAATACGGACTAATACGAACCAACGACAGATCAACATCTGCAGAGCTGAAGTCCGAACCCTGAGACGGACGCCGCGAGCGGAGATTTGACCCATCGAGCAAACGCTGCTGCCTTGCCACGCTTGCGACACTTGCATTGCCACGGTTTTGGAATTTCTCATGCCAAAACTTGGGGTTTCGATGCTTTGCAACAGAATGTCTCTGATGCCGTGTAAGTGGCTAGCATCTTGGCATATGAGTGGCCTGTGTGTTCTCACTAATTAAAAAGATGAACCATTTCATCAACTAGACATGGCCTTGACGGTGAGCATCCCCTGAATCACACTGCATAAATCTCAGACACACCGAGTGTGTATTGTTTTGGGCATAAATCTCACCATCAGGTCATACGAAGGAGCCGCAGCAAGCAGAAATGGGGTTCAGTCAGCAAAATGGTTGCAGGAAAGGATTCGTGCTTGTGTGGTGCGTGGAATGATAAGCATTTTTGGTCGACATGCAATGGAACCAAAGGTGCGGGAACACGAGTCTTTGCCCAGGCAGTAACACACGGGCGGGGGGGAAGGGTGCCACGGCTACCCTGCGTCAAAAAAAGCGATAGATTGCCCAAAAAACCACTGTCAACCTTTCCGCATTTGGAAACATTAGTGGCACAGTTGCTTCAAAGATAAGCCCAAGTACCTTCGAGGTATCTCTTCAGCTGAGAAGCAAGTCAAGGGGGGAATGGTATGGTAAGAGGGGTCGAATTTGGGGCCGTTTCCCCTTGGTTGGGGGTACGGACGTAACTTGAAGCTGCTGGATTGTTCAAGCAAATGGATTGCCTGGATTGCGTGGCGTTCTCTTCGCGCTGCTGCTGATGCGGGCGCGTTCCCTGGCATTGCATTCCTTCATGTTCTCGGCATCCCTTTTTGATTCCTCATTCATACACTGTTGGGTCATTCTTTCTCGTGATGATGGATTATGCTGCCTACCCATGACCAACCAAACTTCTACTCATATTGACGTACCACTCGGATTCTCGGCTCATACCTGTGTAACGAGGGGACAGCCGTTGTGAGACGGGCGAACAAAACCCATGGAGAGGTTTCGCATTTCCCACCTGAGGGAATCTGCTGGCGAGGCTGCTGGCTTGCTTCGGAATCGCTTCAGTGAAAATCGCACCGCGCTGGGAGAAGTCAACATGGGCGAAAAGTGGCAGAAAGGGAAACTCCTCACCCTGGCGCTATGGGGCCGCACGAGCAGGAGGGTACGAATGATTGGGGCGACCTTTTTCTTTTTGTAAGTATTTCCATTTCACACTTGATTTTCACAGCATTCTCAAGACTAATTGATTCTTCTTCTTTCTTCCTTAAGAGCACTGGCAACATACCTCTCCCATATCCTAATCCAACAAGCCGTCGTCCCATTACCGTCCGTCTCCCTCCAATATGGACAACAAATTTCCAAGCCAAAATTCAACCATTCCAAAGTTGCTTTGCTCATTGAGAACCGACCCAATCCAATTCTGGCCCCTTTGATGCTGCACTTCATTGGGGTCGTGCCTCCGGACTGGAGGTTCCGCTTCATGGGTTCATTCGAGTCGGTGGAGCACATCAACAAATCCGCCGCCATCCGGTCGCACGTCAAGTCTGGCAAGCTGGACTTGACTTACATCCCCAGCAACATGACGACGGGCTCCCAGGAGGAGATCTCGCGGTTTTTGACCACGCTCTGGCTGTACGAGACGGTCCTGCAGCCCGCAGAGTGGTTGTTGGTCTTCCAGACCGACTCGATCCTCTGCGCCAACTCCAAGCGCAACCTCAACGAGTATCTAGACTACGACTGGGTCGGCGCCCCCTGGTCCACAAACGCGCGGTACGGCGGCAACGGAGGTCTTTCCCTCCGTCGCGTCAGCTCCATCGTCGACGTGCTCCGCAATCAAAAGCGCATCGACGGCTCAGACCCAGAAGACGTATGGCTTTCCGATCGTCTCGGCCACCGTCCCGGCAGCAAATTGGCAAACGGAACGGTCTCGCTCGCATTTTCGGGCGAACAGTACCAGGGCCAAGCAGTCGACATCAACAAACCGATAACGGATCACGAGGGAGGGGCCGTGGACAACGTGAAACCGTCCAACGTGTCGGTTCACTCCAACGATACCGCCGTGCTGACTCCGGCGCCTTATGTTGAGGGGGTGGACGACTGGAGGCAAGGGTTCTACGAGCCGATGGGGTATCACACGGGAGGCGGGGGCGCGTACCTGCACAGTCAGGTCTGGGGCACGCCGGAGAAGAGAAAGCACATTTGGGATTATTGCCCCGAGGTGAAGATGACGTTGAAGATGGACGCGATGAAGTACGTGCCGGGCGAGTGCAATCAGAGGTGGAAGAGGTGGGATCAGAGCGAGCTCGAGGAGAGGGGTGAATTTGGAAGTGGGTATGAGACGGAGGTTATTGATGGGGTTGAGTATCCTCTTTTGAGGGGGTTGATTCCGTTTTAAATTTTTTTTTTTTTAAAAAAAAAATCGTATTTTTTTTACATGGCGTTTTTGGTATTGCATGGCCCTCAGCTGGAATTTGCAGGATGAGAAGGGAGGGAAATGATGGATTTGGCAAAGAGTGTATTATAATTACCAACCAACGGTGGGGGTGTTCAAACAAAAGGATTCGAAAATTGAATTATTACAAGACAAAAAAAAAGAAAAAAAAAAAGAGAAGACAACAACAACGAACTAGGACTATCTATTTGTCTAGACGTGTAATATGCTTGTGAGGCGGTTCTGTAATTATATCTTGTGTGGGGTGGGTGGATGGTAAACCAGACCTTGCCGTTCAGCAAGGGATGGAAAACACCCCACGCCATGACATGACAGTCCAGGACACGACTGAATCTTCTTCTGAGTGTTGGGACTCTCCCAAAAAAAAAAAAAAAAAAAAAAAAAAAGAAAAAGAAAAAGATTAAATCTTCAAAACAGCATAACTAGTATACCTAAAGTAGTAGATAGGATGATCAGAACTCCCAAGACTCAAAGACTTGAAGCCGAGGTGAATAAATATTACCCATACATGTGCATACATAACACATCACACAAGTGTATTTACATACATGTACAAGTCGAGATTTTACATTATTGATTATTGAGACGAATGAGAAACAATCTATTCCGATCAACCCAGCCGCCATACTCGAGAAACGCCGCCATTTTTATCTTACATCTGGCTCTCTCTCTCTCTCTCTCTCTCACACACACACACACACACAACAACCCTACCTGCCTACCTACCCCCTAACGGCATTAGCAACCAACCCGCCAATCTCCCCAAACAAAACCCCCTTAAACACCGCCTCGCCCACTTCCTCCCCCCAGTGTCCGGCCCCCTTCAGCGCCTTCTTCCACGCCTCCTGCTGCTTCCTGCTCAGCTCCTCCCACCCTTTACCCTGCTCGCCGCCCTCGCCGCCCTCAACGACCTTGACCTCCTCCCCTTCCTCGCCCGCGCTCAGCACCACCACCGCGGGCGGCTTGTCATCATCACCCCGCTGCTGTCCCAAAGAAAGATACTCAGCCAGGATTCCCCCCTCCACCGCCGTCGGAACTGGAGAAAGGGGATCATCATTACCTCCTTCGGTCGGGAACCGATAACTGACGTGCCAGCTCTCGGGCAGGAAGCGTCTCGTGCCCAGCCTCGGGCGCGCGAGCCCGTTCATCTCCAGGACCCCCTGGATGAGGATCGACGCGATGAGGGCGAAGATGGCTGTGAAGATTAGGAGGTGCGTCGGCGTTTTGGAGCCGTGGGATTTGAGGGCAAGGACGTAGCGGGCTTTCTTGTTCGCGTTTGTGTGGGTGATCGTTTTCAGGGGCAGGGTGTGCACGACTAGGGTGTTGCCCATTGAGCCTATCGAAGCCAGTTTGAGGGTAGAGGAAGAATTAAGAGGGGAAGAGAAGGCGACTCCTGAGATGGGGGCCGGATGAACGTTTTTGAGCGTGGTGACGACGTGCAGCTTTGTGATGAGGGAGATTCCCGAGAGGGATTGGTGTTCGAGCGTGTAGAGAGTGATGGAGTTTTGGTGGTCTGTGACGGCGATGATGAATTGAGCGTCTCCCTGGGGACTCGAAGGGGTGAGGTTGCTGATCGCCAGACCGGTGGCGCGCTTGATGCTCTTGGGCAGTTGAGCCGACACGGCGAGACGGGCTTTTCCTTCGCGGGATTCTTTGCCCTTGTCCGAGGCGGAGGGGAGACGGAAGCCCTGGAGGACTGCGCCGCCGGACTGGGGGATGTTCGCGACGGCCAGAACGAAAGTTGGAGTGAGGTAGCGGACTGCTCGGAATGTGGGACGGGCGCGGCCGGTTGCTTCGTCGTCTGGGGTGGACCAGATGTTGTTGGGGCCGTCGATGTCGTCTTTGGTTATGTTGAGGGTGTGGAGTTCGTAGTTGTCGCAGTAGACTAGCTGGTATTCGTCTTCTGAAATCCGGAGGAGGTCCATGTCCGTCGCCTCGCGGACGAGCTCGAGGTTTCCTCTTGGCCTGGGCGCCGTGGTCTTGCTGCCTGCGGCGGGGAGGTCAAAGACTGAGATTTGGGGGTCTTTGGATGTTCCAGTTGCGACGGCGCCGAGTTTACCGGATATCCTCAGGAGTCTTTGGTATGCCTCCTTGTCCGAGGCCGAGAAGAGAGGAGTGCGCGAGGACTCGGTGATTTTGGGTCCTGCTTTCTCTGCCTTGGCCTTGGAGGGCAGCTCGGCCGCAAAGACTCTGAAGTGCTCATTCTTGCCCTTGCTTATTTCGTCCTCACTCGAGTTGATGCCGGTGTATACTAGAAAGTCGTTCTTTCGGTGGGGTCCGACGGCGATGGTGTTGACGCTGTCCTCGTCGCGGCTGAGTTCGATCTCGGAGACGATTTGGAGCTCCTCCTTGGATGTGTCCAGGACGGAGATCTTGTTGCCGACGCCGCTCCTGTTGGCGCCACCACCGCCGCCGACTACCAGACGGTTCGCATCCGCGGGGTCAAAGTCGACGGCATATAGGGGGTACGAGAGCTTGAGCTCTGAGGAGGGTATGGCGGGCGCCATCGATTCGCCGGTGCGGGGGAAGGGTCGTCGAGAAACGGGCTACGGGGTGCAACTCGGAGACTTGACAGTGCGCGGGGACTGTCAACGTATATATATAATATGTATCTATATATGTATGAATACCCAACTTTGGAGAGATGGGTTTCTGGTGAATCCGACACGTGGAGACGGTTGTTGGTTGATGAGCCAGTGAAGTTACAGCCCGCAGGTGCTGGCTTTGCTTGTTCTTTGATGGCATCCAATCAAGTCGGCCTCAACGCTTTTTTGGGGAAGCTTGGCGCTGTCGCTGACAGGGGTTGAGCTCCGTGGCTCCAAAGCCCAGCGCTGTGAAAGGCTGGAATGACGTCTTTTGACAGTGAGGGACAACCCCTCACTTTTGGAATTTACACGAGATAATTGTCTTGGAGTAAAAGGGCGAGACCGCTTGCTTGGCTTGCTCGCTGCCAAAGTACATAAAATTTACAAACACATAAATAAATCCTCCCAATTCCCATCAAGCCGCCATGTTTACATGCACGGCCTTGACGTTGCAATATGCTGCCAACCCCGCCTCACCGAGCTCTCTTCCGATACCCGACTGCTTGATGCCGCCAAATGGAATTCTGTAGTCGGAATCGTTGCTGCTGTTGATCCACACCATGCCAGCCTCGATCTCTCTGGCAACTCTGTGCGCCCTCGTCAAGTCCTTGGTGAAGAGCGCCGAGCCAAGGCCGTATGTGGTGTCGTTGGCCAACTCGATAGCCTCCTCTTCGGTCGAGAAGGACACGATGGCCACGCAAGGGCCAAAGATTTCTTCCCTGTAAATCTTCATTGTCGGCTTGACATCGGTAAAGACTGTCGGCGCAATAAAGAATCCCTTGCCCTTGTGAGGAGCCGCCTCACCACCCAACAATACGGTGGCGCCCTCCTCCTTGCCGGATTTGATGTATCCGAGAACACGCTCGTACTGGGTCTTGGTAACCTGGGGTCCTTGGAACGTGGACTCCTCGAACGGATCTCCTACCACAGAAATATTCTGGATGGTGTCCTTGAACTTCTTGGTGAACTCATCGTACACCTTCTCGTGGACGAGGATGCGGGACGTAGCGGTGCAAATCTGGCCCTGGTTGCTCATGATACCGATGTGGGACCACGTTGCTGCGAGGTCGAGGTCTGCGTCTTCGAACACGATGAGAGGAGACTTGCCGCCAGTCTCGAGGGTGATGTTCTTCATGGTGGCAGAGGCCATTTTCATGATCTCCTTTCCCGTAGCGGTGCTGCCGGTGAAGGCGATCTTGTCAACCTGCGGGTGTTGGACGAGAGCCGCACCAGCTTCCCGGCCGTATCCGTTGATGATGTTAACCACGCCAGGCGGGAAGCCGGCCTCCTTGATCAGCTTGGCGACGTAAAGCATGGAGAGAGGGGTTTGCTCAGCAAGCTTCAGGACGACAGTGTTGCCGCAGCAAAGAGCTGGCCCCAACTTCCAGGCCGCCATGTCGAGCGGGTAGTTCCAAGGGATGATCTGGCCGCAGACACCAAGGGGCTCCTTGAGGGTGTAGGCGAACTTTGCTGGGCCGACATCGATTACCTGACCAAAGTTCTTGTCTGCGTAACCGGCGTAGTACCTGAGGACGTTGATGACTTCGGGTACGTTCTCGGTCAGGGCGACCGAGTAGGGCTTGCCGTTGTCAAGGGTCTCGATGGTGGCCAGCAGCTCGGCGTTTTGTTCTACCAGGTCGGCCAGCTTGCGCATCAGGTTTCCGCGTTCCGATCCAGAAAGACCCTTCCATGATGGGTCCTTGAAGGCTTTGCGGGCTGCTGATACTGCTGTGTCGACATCGTCTGCGGTGGCGGCATAGATGGAGCAGATCTCCTCCTCCGTGGTGGGGTTGATGGAAGCAATCTTTCCTTGGCTGCTGCTCTTGACAAATTCGTTGTTGATGAAGAGACCCAGAGGCTGAGACCAAGTCTTGCCGTTTGGTGCTGTGATCTCTGCCTCCATCTTGTGTTGTCTGAGACGAGTCGAGATTGAGAAGCTGCGTGATGAAGTGCGAAGAAACAGAAAGAGAGTTTTGGATTTAGCCAAGTGTGTAGATGGCCTCAACAGCCGTGACGACTGGAGCACAGCCATCTTATATACACCCAAATCTGCAACGGCAACCCCTCCTTCACACCTGCATCATCACCGGCCCCCCTCCTTCGCGATGCTCCTATCCAATTGATAAACCACTGATAAGCGCGGTTTGTCACACGGAATGCGGGCGGGGGAAACTGCCTTCCCAGCTTGGGTACTTGCCCTCGATATGTTCAATCAGGTCTTGGATTCTCGGACAACTGCAACCAACTGCGTGCGGATCTTTGAGGACTTTTTTGCCCTTTTCGGCGGGTTGCAGAGACCTGTTTGTTGCCTTTGGTCGAAGCATGGTTGCCGGTTGAGGGGGCCTTATCGGTCGGTCATCAGCATAGAGGACCCTTGTTAGCGGGACCCTTCCGCTGGGCGTCCACTGTCCACTCCGTCCCGTCCTGTGACATAATGAGAACTCTACACCACCATCGATCGCATTTCAAAATTCCAAATCTCAGCCTGTGATCACTTCCAAGTTTCAACTGTGTGGATATGCGATACAGACCCCATAATCGTCCACGATGATGAACGATATGGCGACCCCGGGGTCGCCGTCGACACCACAACCATCACCTGTCGCCTCCGAGATCTTTGCCGTCGTTGCACTCCTCTGCATTTCCATCGTCGTCTTGCTCATCCAGCGATACTATCTTCCGCTTCGAACAACGCCAGCTTATCTCCTCGTTCCTGTATTCTTTGCGCTATGGCTTCCCGCGAGCATGGTTCTTCTGGTCCCCATCGACCTCGCCTCGAGCGCCACCGTCGATAATGATGCTCCTGCCCGGGGAATCTGGCTGTTGCCGCGCGCGCTCAAGGTGTCGTGGAGGATAACGTACTGGCTAACGTTTGCTTTGACTTGGTATGCTCTCTTGATTACCTCGTTATCCATCATTGTCCGTTAACGCGCGCCTTTTTCAGGTTCATCCTTCCCATCCTGGCCGAGTACTCCGACTCGGGCTACCGCGAACCGAAAGCCAAAGTCCTCGATTCCCTCCACGCAAATGCGCAATACTATGTCGTCGTCTTCGCGTCAGGAGCGCTGGGCCTCATCTACGTGCTCATCTCCTACGGTCACTTCTCTGAATCCCTCAAAAGCACAGTCATGGCGCTTTCCTACGGCTGGGGTTTGATACTGGCCATTTATCTTATGGGGCACGGTCTGGTTTCTATTCCCCGACGACTGTTCCGGGACGCAAACGTCAGTGGGAAGCTGCGCCGGATTCAGACGCAAGCGCCCAAGGTATACGAGAAGATGGAGGATGCAGAGATGGACCTCGAGGATCTCGAGTTACAGATTGGGGAGCTGAGCCGTCGTAAGGGAGGCAGCGTTACTTTCTTCCAGGACTGGATTGAGGAGCTGGCCGATATGACCAATCTGCCCGAATCACAGCCTGTTCGCACGAGGTTGGTTCGGGGCTCGGGGAACACGACGGCCTTGCCGAATGTTATTACGGAGAAGTACCTTGCCGAGTTGACGAGACGACTGATGAGGGCGAAACATGCGCGGTCGCGATATGTGAGCGAGTGGAACAGGCTGCTGGAGGATGCGGTCAAGACGCAAGCGGTTCTCGACTCTGCGGCATCCAAGAAACTTGATTTCGGAAACGCCTCCCCGTCGCAAACTGGGTTCTGGGACAGATACACCGTCCTCACGCCGTACACCCGCTACCTGGCCCACTATCACATCGTTCCGTACTTTCGTCTGGGCCTTGCTAGTTTGCTAGCCCTGTCTTCAGCGTGCATCGTCTGGTCCGAATGCGTCAAGGGTTTGCTCCCTTCGCTCTCGGTCATTCGATACAGCGTTGTCCATCACAAACTGGCAGACAAAGGACAAGTAGGCTTCGCAGGCCAGGCGATCGCGGCATTCTGGATGCTGTACATGTGCGCCGCCGCCCTCATCTCGATCACAGAAGTCAAGGTATGGAGGGGCCGAGCTCTCGTGAGACGTAACACTGCCCACGAGTCTGCGTTTTGGTATGCCAGCCAGGTGGCGAGGCTGAGCGTGCCGCTGTCATACAACTTTATGACTTTTCTGGGGAAAGGCTTGTATGAAGATACGGTATTTTACGACTTCTTGGGACAACTGATCAACTTGACCCCGCTGGGCAAGTGGTTTGATTATTTGTTTCCTGCGTTTATTTTGGTTCCCGTTCTGGCGACGCTGTTTGGGCTGTACGGGAAAGTGAGGAATGTGTTTGGGTTTGACGGTGGGATTGCGGGTTGGGGCGGGGATGACGAGTCCCAAGATGGGGAGTTGGGCTTTTATGGGACTGGAAGTTGGAGGGAAGGGAGGGATCTGATCGAGAGGGAGTTGAATGGGACGTCTGCTGCTATCAGAGGGAGGAGGGCTGATGTCATTGCGAGGGGCGGGAGCAGTGATGGGAGTTCGAGGAAACCGGTCTTGAAGATTCCCGGGTCGAGGGCTGGGGGGAGAAGTTCTAATGGAGCTGGCGGGCCCAGTACGCCGTTCGGGACGAGCCCTACGGCCGGCGGACGGCATGTTGCGAATACGTCTGCCAGGAGGGTTGGTGGGCCGTCGAGAGGAAGCAATGGCAGGGGGCCGGTTGTGTTGGACGATGAAGGGGAGGATGAGGGGTTCTTTGGCGCGCTGGGACATCGGTTCAAGAATACGATTGATACGATTGATGCGCCGGAGTGGTGGCAGGGGATGAAGAAGCCGAAGTGGATGACGGGGGATGATGATGATAATGGAGGTTCGTCGTCCTCAAGAGGGGGTGGCGGGAATAATAATTCGGATGTGAGGAGGTGGTTTGGTGGTGGGAATGGGAGTGGGAGTGGGAACAGTGGGAGTGGAGGCGGGAGGATTAGATTGTAAGAGTTTGTTTGATTGTGTTTTGTTTTGTTCTCTCTAGAAATCTGTATAAGCATTGCGAATTATGGCTGGTTTGTTTATTTGATGGATTTAGTTGGTTTTTTGGTTTTTTTTTGGGGAGAGAGAAAGAGAGATGAATATGTTTTTCTAGATGTGGTGTTTGGCGTATTGATTGGGTTGGTCTGGTTCAGGGGTGGAGAGGGGGGAGGGATTGTTATCAAACATGGTGGTTCAGTTTGCGTGGGTGGGGTAGAACGGTATGATTTTTGTGCGTGGCAGAGATGAATGGAATGTCAAGAATATGAACGAGCATTGTTATGAGAAGTTGTGTAGCATTAATATTATTATTATTTGTGTGAGTATGTGATGGCTTGTGCTGGATCAAATAGGGATGACTCTTCAAGTACAGGCAGAATGGCCGTCCATATATATATATATATACAATTTTGTGTTCAAGTCCCGTCTCTGATCTCAACGGCCTTTTCCGACAAGTTAATTGGCGACAACCTACCTGCCAAAAACATCTGTCGCTTATATCGAAACGGGGTTGCCTGGGTGAGAGGATATGGTTGGGTTGGTCATGGTGGAAATCCAGGCTGCCAACCGCTTCGGAAGAGGTCCATAAGATTCAGCTGGTTAGATTCTGTAGAGATTAGGTGCATCCATCTACTCTACCTGGTGGTGAGAGTACTGTGGCCTCCTGACAACCCAATCATCTGAGGAGATAACTTGATTGACGTTTGGAAATTGGTCAGAGTCTGATGGGGATATGATATGCTTTTGTCGAAATAAGCTTAGTATGGGCTTCCAAGTTGTATTATACATACGCATTTGCTGCTCTGGTCTGGACACCCTCTCGTCGCACGACATTTCGTCACAGATGATTGTTGCCCAGGGAGACACCAAAGACGACCACAAGAAGAAAATGAGTGGGCAAAAAAAAAACAAAAAAAAAACGAGAGAGGTCCTCAAGCACGGGCGCGAGAGAAGCAGGATGTCCGGGCCCGCTCTCGTCCTTAATTATCTCACGGAAAAAAAGCCAGTTCGACAGGTTCGCACCCATTTAGAACTGAAAACTGAGCATGTTACTCAAAACGCTCATCATGTAAATTACAGACAGGTATGTAGGTCACTTCGGTCAGTAACAATACACCCTGGAGGAAAAGCTCAAGCAGGCTATCAAACGGGGTCCAAACCTGCTGCAGAAAGGCACACGTACCTCGGTTTATAGTATAATTAAAGCCATCACGGCGCATGTATCTCCAACAATTAAACCCCACGACATCGAGGCACAACCACCAAGCTCACTCGTGCTCTCTGACAATACGCGCAACACACACACACACACACACGCACACCTGATCAAAAAATGTACTACTAACCGGCCCCTTTCCAGCATCAGAGGAGTAAACGGCTACCTACCCCTTTATTACTTATTAAGTAAGTAAACAAACAAGCAACGGATAGATGCCAACCACATCGCCATCCACCACTCAGAATTATCATTCATCGCATCATACACCTCTCAAAACAGAATTGACCGCCACATCATTCCCTGGGTCTATCAAGTTTATAAACAGTAATTACTGTGCACAAGCAGACCGATCATCGGTACATGAAAATAGAAGTGTAATACAAGCTCAAAAAACAAGACGCACGCCCAAAAAGATGCCGCTCCGATGTCCCTGCTGCCAGTTACTCTCCCACTACCAAGTAACCCCCCGCCTTCTGCCAAATATTATCATCCTCCTTCCTGTTAAATGACCTTCCCTCCGGCCCAGCCCCTCCTTTTGCTGATTTGACCCCCTACCTCCTTCAGAGCCGTCCATCCTTCGCCAATAAACCCCTTGCCAATTCATCCTACCTGATGAATAAAAGCGTATCCCTTTAACCCCGAACCCAATTAAAAAGAACAAAATGCCGAAAAATAAAAGGCGCGCTGTGGGTAACTATATCGTCCCGGGTATCATAAAAAGCACATCACTACAGATCCCAAACTCCTTGCGCTGACCGAATGAACCCGACCATCTCTATACTGGGTGAAGATCATGTTGCCACCCAGATCAAAGTAGATGCCGAAACCTGCCATCCTCTTCCCTCCCCAGACTGCCATCTCGTCCCCTTCTTCTCTCGGGTTGCTGTCGACGTTCAGATATAAACATCAACCACAACGTCCCGTTGCCGATTGTTAAAGATACCCAGAACCGCAGCATCCCAATCCTCCACATCTTGGATCGGCCTCGGTCCGGCAGCCGTGTATATGTGGATAAGGGGCCGATGCCCGTTTACCTCAAAAGATGCTTTCAGCTGGGCAAACGCACCATCGGCGATCAGTGGGTTTGTGTGTCGAAAGGACTGAGCACCGCTGAAGGGGACCGAGGTGGTCTTATCTTTTACGGTAATAATGTAGGTAAGGCTCGCATCCGCAGGCAGATCAACTTCGCATGCCCGTACTTGATTCGTTTCGGCTGCGACATGGGCGTGCTTGCGCTTCCTAGTCTCGTCTGCTTTCTGTGCTAGCGATGCGAAGGGGTTGGGAGTTGAGAGTGGCGCGGGAGGAACCAAAGGACTCGGCGTGCAAGTGCGAGAAGGAGCTGGCGTATCGATGTACCGAGCGTTAGGCGCAGCAGTGACCAGATGGGGGGTGAGCGTGGGAGCAACTGAAGGGAAAGTCGTAGAGTTGTGCAGCACGGGCTGTGGCACTGAATGCACGAGATTACGCGGCGCCATTACGGGAAGTGACCACTGATTGCCCGTGGCCGAGACCAAGTTCTCAGGGGTTGCGGGTTGGAGGGGAGGTAGCGATGGAACCGGAGAAGATGAAGGCTCAGAGCCGTCAGAGTCACCTGCTTTCTTCTTCTGATTTCGCTGTCGAAGTTTTGCAGTTGTGTTCTCCCTGGTCCGGTACAGAAGTCGAGTAAACTGGACGAATATCCTAAATAACTAGTTAGAGCCCAGTAAAAAATGAAGATGCACGAGGTTATGACTTACTTTGTCGAGTCCGCGGGCCACACAAGTTCTCGTGGAACGGTGCCCTCGGCCTGTTTGCCGAACCACTTGACGCCCCAGCCCTCGTGGACCAACAATCTATAAGCGAGGTCTCTGAGAAACACCTTGTTGTCTGCCCGGGCCTTCCTTTTGCCGTCTCTCGCTGGCGTGACTTGTTCGCTGTGGGTCTCCTTAAAACAAGCCGCCGCTGAATTCATGACGGCCTTGCCCTCAGCGACAGTCAACCCGAGATTGGCCCAAAGTTCCTCCCGTGGTATACCCCGTTCTATGTCAAGTTAGTTACCGATTTCCCAAAGGAACAAGCGGGAGGGGGAACTCACTGAACGTCACATGCTCCATGATGTCTATTGCCGCTGCTGGATATTGATCAACCCGCCGAGGAACCTTGATGTTTCCGCGGGTCATGGTGTTGGAGTATCTTATACCCTTGAGTTCTGAGAGCGGAACGAAGGCGTCATCCTGCGAAGCAGTTCCCGTGACACTTGTAGGAGAATGAGGAACCGGGAGCTGGATATGTGTTGCGTAAGAAGAAGAGGCTGGCGGGTCCTCAGCGCCTGCCGGACTGTGAAGAGTAGCCGATAAGCTGTCTCGGGCAGGGAAGGGCAAGCTGGGAAGAGGAAGCGTGGCTGAACCCGCCCTGACGGGAGCTTCGTGAACCTGAGCCACCTCGCTCTGCAGTTGGGCACAAAGCCGAGCTAGACCTTCCGAGTCAAGGTCGAAGGTTTCATTGAACAGCTGAGAGCCGAGTCCCGTCAGCGGGCAGAGGTCGAATACGACATCGGCTGAGGCGAGTAGCGAACCAATCTGAGGCGCATTCAAGTATTGGGCGTCTATATGTTCATCTTGATTAATATGCTGTTCCGGCGTATCATTGAACATGTTCAACAGCTCCTCTTCATCAAATGCATCATCGCCGTCGATAGGCGACGTGCCAGATTCAGGTGAATCTGCTCGATACTGCTCAGAAGTAAAAGTGGTACTAACAGTCTCAACCGCCGAAGTGTGCTCAGTTGGGGGGGCAACCGAGTCGGCAGGAACATCGCCAGTCGTCCTGGGGAGGACGATTGGAGCAGATGGCAAAGCAGGAACCGACTTGTTCGCATATGGATTAAGCCATTCGTCGTCTGAGAAGAGGTCGTCAGAATCACCGTCGCGGGGGACCATTTGATCCTCGTTGGGTTCGGCCATGGCAATGAGATCCAGAAGATTGAATCAGCCAAAGGAGAAGGTCATCAACGGCAAGGATTCGCTTGTGACACACAGGTAAAGGGAGTGCGTGGCGATCCTTGATGTGCAAGGTTGATGATGATGGTTGTTGGAGGGAAGTCGGCTGCAGGAGTCGCGCTTGTTGAAGGTTATGGGACGTTGTGGGAGTTTAAGAATTAAAAAGCGGGGCTGCAGTGATTCAAAACGGGTTTAGCGCCGAACCTCATTTTTGAGGACGGCGCCGTCCTCTCTGCAGCAGGCAGGTGGCATATGATACAAACCTTTTCGGCACTCTCTATACCCTTCTCATGGCCATCAGGAAAAGCATCGTCCTCCCGGCGGTAATGCATCTTCAAACTGGCTGGTAAATATTTTGGTCGATAATCGATCAACTCGGCTGCAACTGCCGCCGGTGGAAATTGACCTTGACGACTCATCACTGATCACTCATCACCAGCCATATCTTGTGATCCAAGGAATCCTCCCCGCAGCGACCCCTGACGCCAATTCCCTACGGCCCAAACGGCTTTTATTCCCCGGCAAGATTCACCGCTCTGCTCTTTTCCTCCCCGACCATCAACATGGGGGCAACGGTGACTCTGGATTGCCTCATTCGCAGCAGATGTACATGACTTGATCACGCTGGCCGTTCTAGCGCAGCTCATGATTGGGGGGGAACTTCAGGGAAGAGAGACGTTGTAGCTGGATAGGAGGGCAGATGTCACTGGTACTTGTCTTTGGGCGGAAACGTCTCCTCCACCTCCATCCTGACTTCGAGCCGTCTGCGTCTGCCTATCAGCATTGTCTTGCTCTCGGCGCACCTTCCGACCCCCTGCCCAGGTCGTGATCGGCCAGTCAGGAGCAATCAATACCATCAGATGAGGCAAAATTATCCGAGACCCATCGTCTCTCATCGACTGACCAGTCACGACGATGCCGCTTTTCATCCGAGGCGTCAAGCGTCGAGGATCTTCGACCCTCAATGGACAAAACTGTGCATCAACCGCGGGAAGTGTTTTGCCCCGATGTGCGTAAGCTGTGATGTCTCTGCATTGTGTCACTCAGCAGGCAAACGTGTTGTTTACCCTGGGGTAGCTTCAAAACAAGCGGGAAGAAGCAAGACGCCTTCGGAGACGGCAACGAACCTGGAGACGAATCAGCACCCAGCCGCTCTATCATGGCACAGGACCAAGACTTTCTGTCACATTCCTTTGTTTATGCTCGACTCCTGTTGACGTCTAGACCCCGCCGACGAAGCAACTCCCCAAGCATTAGGCAACCGAGGGGGCTGGAAGAGTTGCCCACGGCTGAGAGCGCTCCCTGGCGGCATTGCTACACTCTGTCACCACCAAGGGTGCACTCGGTGTTGCTTGCAGCGACAAGTTTTCTCAGTTCCAGAGGCGCAGACGCTGCTACTGTTGCTGTCATACTGGCACGGCACTTCAAGAGAGCGGCTTCAGTCGACCTCTGATCTCCCCAGTATGTCCAACACTGTGTCTCACTGCACCCAATAGGAAATTTGAGATAACTCTTCACATGCTGGTTGAAGATTTTGTTTGAAACAAATCACCAGCACAAGGTAGTGGTTTTCTCAGCATGGACGCCATAAAGCAGAGGCTTCTCTGTGCGGGCATCGCTGAACTAGAGGGCGCCCTATCAATATGCAAACAACCTACAACCCAGATCCCACACCAAGGAGAAAACTGCACTCGTTGCCACATCACTCACACATACTACCAGAAATATATCAAGTTGGGTAACGAGTAGCAGAAACTACCGACTGAACCTGAACCCCAATCTTGTATTTCTAATTCAAATCTTAGCCTATATGGCAACAAGTTGCTGAAATATACTTATTCACAGTTTTGACAGCGATTCTCTACATGATCGAAAGACAAAACAATATGTGCACTCTATTCTTTATGTTCTAGAGACAAAATCTCAACCACCCAGTCTACCCATCTACGTCTACTCTATGCCCCATCTAATCCACCTTCAATCTACTCCCATTTAAATCCCTTCCCAAACCCAACCCCCCTAACCCCAACATTAACTCTATACAACCCTCCACCGAGTTCTTTGCTCGTCTCATCCTCACCCTCATCGTCATTAGCAGTAGTAATCAACAGCTCCTCCCCCACAAACTCCACACACGTGATATTCCTCGTAGGCAACCTAACCTCCCCAACAAGCTTTCCATCCTTGTTGATCTTCAACACCCTGCTCTCGCCATATACCGCATGCCAGACATTTCCCTCGACATCAACCCTGAACCCATCCGGCTCGCCGGGACCGTCGTGCTTGTACCACACGCGCTTGTTAGACAAGATCCCACCGTTGGCGGCGTCATAGTCCCACGCGATCACTTCCCGCTCGGTGGAGTGGGTGAAGTACATCGTCTTTTGGTCGGGAGACCATCCGACCGAGTTGGGGATCTTGAGGTCGGACAGGACGATGGTGGGGGTTGAGTTGGGAGCAAAGTAATAGAGGTGGCCTGGAAGGGTGAGAAAGAGCAAGAGGTGTCAGCAACGCAAGTCATGAGAGAGAGCGTGTGTGTGAAAATCCTGGAACGATGTTGCCTCCACCCCACCATTCTGACCGGGAATCCGAATATAGAAACGACGTCAGGTAACACACGTAAAAAAGATCCTGACATCATCCCATAATCCCATCATCCCATGATGTGTTTTTTACTACGCCGTACACTTGCCACGTGGGTAAGGGCTACTGGATCCGCTCTCACCGAGGGGTAGCAGCAGCAGCAGCAACAATAACAACAACAACATCATCACCAACACACCCAACAAACACACCTTTCCCACATCCTTCAGCCTCAACGACACACCCCCTCCCATCAAACCATGCTCCTCCTCCTCCTCCCCACGTTTCCAATCCAAGATACGCGAAAACGCAAGAGAAAACCAACCAACCAATCCAAAAAAAAAAAAAAAAAAAAAGGAAATGATAAACTCACCCTCGCTCTTAAACTCCCCCAACCCAAAATCAGTCATAGTCCCCAGCCAAAACCGGCCGTTGGGGTCCACGGCCCCGTCGTTGCTCCTCAGCCTCTCCAATCCTTTTGCTCCCGCGGCCTCGTCGAATCCGCTCACGTACTCGTACCTCCCCGTCTTCCTGTCCAAAACCGCAATCCCCTTCTTCGCTCCGACCAGGATCCGGTCCGAGGGGTCGACGCCCTCGATGTCGGCCGTGACGGTGACTGGCTCGTCGAACTGAAGGGTGGTCAAGTCCTCGGGATCCGCAAGGGAGACGGTGTGGAGCCTCTTCTGGATGATGTCGACGAACCGGAGCGTGTCGGTGGCCGGCTCGAAGTGCGGGCCCTCGCCCAGCTTGCAGTGTATGTTTAGGTAGGGGGACTTGACTTGCCAGATTCGGAACTCGCCGTTGGAGGTGGACATGTTGCCGTTGTAATTTTGAAAGTATCCTCGTGTTCCAAGCCGGAGCGGGAGAAACTCGTGTGAACGATACCGGCGACGACGACGACGACGGCGGCGGGGGGCGGGTGCGGGGGGAGGGGGTGCGGGGGTGTGGAGTCGTCTCTTGTCGTGCTGCTTGGGATCAACAACAACAACAGACAAAAAGAAAGAAAGCGTACAGTTACTTCTTCTTGAGAGCTGTGAGAACACGTAGTCGAGCTGCTGCTGTTTCTTACAAACTCGCTGGAGCAGTCGTGGCATCATTCTTATTTACGTCTTTTTTTTTGTTACTAAAGTTCATTTGCGGAGCCACGGAGCAACCGGAGCGTGGCATACGGACATCCAGGCGCCGTTTTTTTTGCGACAGCAGAACAGCTTGGGGGGCCGGAATACGGGCCTGAGATCCGTTGCGTGCCGGGTCGCGTATGTACATAGAATGTGCCGCTTGGGCAAAGTCACAGCCGACGGGTGTTTATTTCTCTATTGCCGTTGCAAGACAAAAAGAAAAGGACTCCAAAAAAAATCTTTTGTTTACTTGAACACGAGGGGGGAGGGCAACCCAAACCCAACAACCAGAACCGACGGAATGGTTGGGTGGTGCTAAACGCACGCCATAAAACAACTTTGTGTAACTCCCGTCCATCCATCCGTCCATCCATCCATCCATCCATCCATCCATCCATCCATCCGGCGGATTATTGCAGACATACCTACCAGTACCACACTTATTCCCAGATATCGGGGAATAATACCATTTCTTCGTTTCCTTGTCAGTGGGGGTAACTTCGCCCGCCGTTTGAAGGGAAAAAGAAACAATCAACAAAATGAACACCTCCGGAAAAAAAAAAGCAAGGTATCATCAGTCAATAAAAAACGAGATCATTCATTTCCATGGGAGACGAGACAGACCCCCCGCGCGTGGGTTTCCAATTGCAATCTGCAGTTTGCTCTGCGTTGTGCGTGGGATGATGATGCGGGAATAATTAACTGAAGAGAGAGAGAGACAAAAAAGGTTCGAAACGATCGGTGCAGTCGGGCCCCGTCCCGCACCATTTCATTCGGTCCAATGTCTCGGGTCGTCCCTTTTGACCAGAGAGTCCAGGAGAGGGAGTGCATTCTGCACATTGCAAAAACAGTGTAAAAAGTGACCTGCAAGGTGCCTTCTCACCTGATCTCAGGTTGATGCAGGTTGGACCGCCCTGCGACCCCAAAAAGGTAACGATCCAAGCAAACAAGAGGGAAGGAATCTGACCCATCATATTGATCACCACCCACCTGACCGAGGAGGCGGAAGCCCAAGGTGGGGGGTTTGAGGTCAATGTTGGCTGCAGAAGGTGGCGCGTCTGGTTGAATCCTTCATCCTGTGAGGGTGTTTGTTGGACTTTGAGACATTCGAGCAGAGAGAGTCCACGGACGCATACCGATGACTGCAAAGTTCCGAACCCCCCCCCCCCACAGTCACCCGCACAGGTGACTTCTGGCATGTTAGTAATTTACACCCTTCCTGTAGCCTCTCAACTAACAGTGAGCGCGTCGCTTGCCGATGCAAGACCCCACGCAAAAGCTGCATGTAGCTGATCACGACGACCGATTTGCACCCCTCATTGACAACGTGATATTCATCAACATCACTTCACGGGGGCCAACGGAAACCGTCAGGATTGACGGCGGAAAACGCACCCGACGGTGGCTCATTCTATTCTCTCTCTCTCTCTTTTTCTTTTCCACGCGCGTGTAACGACGCAATGTTCGAGGGACGGGTCGGTTGTTGATGAGCTGCTCGTCATTTCCCAGGCCACAAGGTTCGCGCACTTGGCGAATTTGCAAAAACCAAAAAAATCCGGACCAGAGATTTAGGTACGACGGTGATGGTGCGAATGGCGAAATGGGGAGCGGCTGAGCCAACGGCAAACTATTGCGAATACCACAAATTGCTCCGTCCATGTCTCAGTTCCTCCCCCCAAAAATAATAAATAAGTGGGGGTTATTGTGATGATGATTTGTTGCGGACCGTAACCGTGGCTGCCGTGGTGTTGGTTGGAGTTAAAAGTGTGTGTAA
Organism: Cladorrhinum sp. PSN332; assembly: GCA_033297175.1. NCBI lineage: Eukaryota > Fungi > Ascomycota > Sordariomycetes > Sordariales > Podosporaceae > Cladorrhinum > Cladorrhinum sp. PSN332. The sequence goes on along the minus strand of MU858820.1, from coordinate 625,830 downwards.
GACCGAGACAAATCATCACCGCGGGAGGAAAAGATGAGCAGTCCCCAAGGGTCTCTATCATAAAAAGTGCCTCGTTGCGCACAGCCATCCTCGGGCCTTTCTGAAATTATTTGCTCATGGCTTTTTCTTTTTTTCTCCATGGTGGGGGTAAGCTGGGAGGGAATTTTGTTTCAACTCCAGGTTGTTTCCGATCCTACCTTTTGGCACTTGTTGTGACATCTTCCCCGGGGTCAGAAATTGGGCAATTTTGGAACCAGCTCCGGGCCAAGTTTCCATCTTGGAATGGCGCCCCGATGTGAAGCCAACCAGTTGCCGGCCGGCACTCGAGAGGAACACCAAAATAATTGTCATGATGGAGTCCTTTCGAGGCTTTGACTGGCGCCAGTATCCACCCACTTATTGTCAGGCCGCCCTGACCCTGCGAATTTTAGTGTATCATGGACAGGGCATTTCTGCACGACACAGAGCAGGCGAGCCATCCGGGTAGCGCATGCACGTAATCATCTCGTGGTCTTACGCGAGCGGGGTGAGGCAAAGGTTGAGGTCATGTTGCCGTCGCGAGACAGTCTCCTGACAGCCTCGGTTTTTCTTGCATCAATTTGATAGCTGTTGAGCAATGATGTGAGGCAAAAACTCTTTGTCTGTAGGCGAACCAGGATGGTGCCAAGTATCTGGGTCCTCACATACATCTCCATGTGCATGTGGGATTCGACCTACATAGACTTGCAAGGGCTGCATCTGCAGGACACGGTCCTGAGCCTAATCGCCGGCTGGGTTCCGGGGCAAAAAAAATTCCGTCAGGCATCAATGCAACCTGTAGAGCTGTGCAGAGCCATCTCATATGGCTTGCAGGCCGCTTGCGGGAGCGGTCAGGACAAATGACAACAGAGGGACAACGGCTAACCGTTCGACTAGGATCTCCGCATCGCGTGCCATCCAACTATAAGTATGGGTGCACTATATCAGAAATGGTCAGCATAAACGAGTGGTTGGAGAAAGAAGAGCGTTGGAAGCGTTGGAAAGTTCCATCCAGGCGGATCATCCTTGGCGTGGGAATCAAGATTGAACAACGCCATGCTTCAAGAGATGGCGGACAGCTGTGCCGCCCGCCTCATATCCGTCTTCAACCTCCAATCATCAGCTTTGCCCTGTGGACTGAAGATTGCCAACCTTGCAGCGAAGATCATTGAATGTAACGGGGGGAATGATAAAGTTGATCTGCACTCTCGCCGTACGCCATAAGTGCTATGACGCCGTAAAGCTGCTGCTCCTTTTGAAGCTTTTCCCACCCTTGCGCTGTATCCGCCGCCGGTCATCGATAGATTTTCTTGCTAGCAGGGAGAGAAGACCGTCCTGTCGAGCCACGAGTCAAACGATTGCTGAGTTGGCATCGATCCACAGATTTAGGTCCCAAGGATTCTATGGCCCGCACTCGGAGTGAGATCCGTATCGATTGCAACAGGGCTGGAGGGCATGATGGCGGTGACAAGAGAGGAAAAGAGGATAAGCAGAACATGGGGAGCATGGAGGAGTGACGTTGCTCCTTCCCTGGCCCTGGTGGATGGATGGGTGCATGTTCCGTCTTCCGCGCAATGGATCAATCGAAGGCAAGAGCCCACGAGCCCGCACGGCCTTGAAGACCAAAAAGAGTTGACCAGGGGGGAAGCTCAAAACGTCCTGACGGAATGGTACGCTAGTCTCCTTTTGCGCCAGCGTCCCTGCCGTCAGATCCCCTGCACTCCACAGGTTCGGTGCGCTATGAATGCTTCCACAGGTGGTGTAGGCATGCAAATTCGCGGTGAGCGATGGCCACGGTGTGAACGGCGGGCACAGTGTGCAAATGGTGGAAGGTGCCTTCCCAACCGAGATCATGCCTTCCAGAAGATTACCTCTGAGCTCCCAAAAGTAATTTTTGGAAAGCGAAAGAATTTGCAAGGTTCATGTAATTCTCGCTTCGGCGATCCCGCACAATTCATCAGGAATGTCTCCGCGTCAATACCCAAGTGTGTAAAACTGCCAACACAGTGCATGGATCTGTCGAGCTGGTCATGCACCTTCGGCACCGCTAGAAAGTGACACGTCCGTCCGTCACTCCACTTCTATCCCCATTCATGCCATATTGCCGTCTTCAAGAGGTAAATTTATTTTTATCGTCATTTAATCTGAGCAGGGAACTGACGACAAAGCTGGGAGCAGGTTGGGAGATGACCCACCACATGGTGGTTCCCGCACATGCTACTTTAGCGGGCATCTCGGGATTATTCTGGGGCGCACTCATTTCACCACTCGGGATGGCATCAGACTTTCCACTCGGAGTTGATCAGACCCGCCCGCACTGCGCCTCACGAATGACGGGCAGTTTGGATCCGCCAGCCAAGTCGCATCTGCCCGGCTGCCGTGTCCTAGAGCCCCTAGAGCCCGCTGTTGCTCAGCTTCGGAATCCAGTGATCCAATACGGGATTGGGGGAGACAAGCTGAACTGTATGCAGCATGTATCTGCATTGCATCCATCTCTTCCCGTCCAACTTTGCTCAGAGCGAGGTCTGGAATTGGCCATCACCATCGTCTGCCCCGCGGTCGGTCCACCCAGACGCACCCGAAGCCACCCGGAGAGGGTCTCGTCAAATGGCGTGCCTCGAGTCGACGGACCAAGACCCGGATGGACTGCACGATGTGTGTGCGATCTGCAAGAGTCGATCTTCATGTGCCCTTTTACGGTTAGAAAGCTTGATCCGCAACGCTCGTCTCGTCCGTCGTCCTGGATAAGCGCCGGGGCCGCGCAACAAGATGATCCAAATGCAGACAGCAAGCCTTGGAGATCAGCCACAACTCCCAAAGGCGGCATCGTGGCGGCCTTGCTATTTGTTTATGGCCGGTAATTTCTGGCGCCTGTGTTGACGAGTTACCACTTACATCCACACCCACGCCTCCTCCTGCCGTCTTGGGCATGGCAGGTGCTCAGCAAGTAAATAATGTGCGCTGCTCCCACCCACGCAGCACGCCCAAACGGTATTTTCATTCTCGTCTTGGCTGTGACAGAGAGAAAAGGCTCAAACACCACGCACGCCGAGAGTTATCGCTTCTCATCCCGATGTTGCTGAGCACTGAGCACTGCACACCAGGGCATCAACCCACCAAACCGGTCAAGTCTCTCTGCCAAGACTGCCAAGTCACGAAACCTCTCTGCTGGCTTTCAACACCCCCTTTCGACCTAGCTTCTATGACTTGGTCTTGTGTGTGGAGGTGCAGGGCAGCAGGGCGTCCGCCCACTCAGTCGGGGCCAGTCCATCGGGTCTGCTGGGCTTCAAGGTAGGGGGCTCAGATTTGGAGACGCGGGCTTTTCTAGCCGGGAATCACGCAAGCAAGTCTCTCGCTCGGCCCTCAATCCCCGCTGATGAGGAGCAAGCGATGCTCATGTCCCGTTATTTTTCTCCTTCATAAAAAGAATCTCTGGGAAAAAAAGGAACCAAGTGGGAGGAAGCGGAGAAAACTTTTAAACCAACCAATCTCAGAAGGAACCGTCACCCAAGCCCCATCGTCTTAGCACGCAGCATGGCCCCCCCTGGCTCCTGCTGCAACCCCGGTAGCAACCAGACCATCCCAACCGCTCGTGCTGAGCCATCCCAGCCCGGTAGGTACCTGTCGACTGAATGTACTGTGTACCTTCCAGGACAAGGGAATGGATGGGGTGGATGCAGAAAGGCCATGGGGAAAGAAATAACGACATGGGCTTGATTGTGCCTGTTCTTTAAAGAGTCGTGCACTGCTGGTTGGTGGCAAGAGCGAAGCTGCGATTACTGACGTTGACACTCTCAAGGACGTTCAAAATTTCCTCACACACCCCCCCTCCCCCCCCCAAGCTTTTGATTCGGGGCAACAGCGGAGCAACCCGTGCCGGCGAGTACATAGCTGGGATGCTGAATTTCAGTACGCCATCACAGTCGCCTTGATCTGATCTCACGATAATTAGCAGGCCCTGGACACCTCCAAGACCTCGTCTTCCCGAGCTTCTCGATCCCATATCCGCCCAGAAACAACGCAGGTCCTTCTCTCCCGAGAAATTACGAGGCCAGGTAAATACGGCAAGGAAAAAGCAAAAGGAGCCTTGGCTGTAGTTCTGTCCATTCAAACTGCAAAACAGCTTAGCGCATGCCCTGCTCTGCTTGTGACCACTCGTTCTCGTTCTCTGAGAGCTGCCATAAGGGTCATGAGTGGCCCGCCCTGCTGCATCTAATCCTACGGACCATCTCTGTCACTTCTTTGCCGACCACGCTGCACCCTCGTTCTTCCCTTCTGTCTGATTAAGAACCCCATATTCCTGTTCTTCAGGTAACTTGCTGCGTGGCTTTCATCGGAACGTGTGGTACGCATATTCTAACGCAAGCCAACACACGCCTGGATCCGGCCGTGAACACGTACTTGTTGCAGCAGCTCACTTGGCATCATCATCCTTCCATTCCAGCAGCACGGGGCGGTTCCTCACATCATAACTCTGCCCCTTCGGCGAGGACTGTGGTCCCGTCTCCGATCTCCAGCAAAACCACGGCCTCTGTGCAACATAAAGAGTCGTTCCACGACTCTTTCCCCAGCTGCAAACCTGGCTCTGACGCAGCAGCAGCACGCTTATAATAGCTCTTTCGGGCTGGAATCGGTCAGCCTGGCTATTCAAGCGATCCCTCGGTGTGCCCAGATATCGGCACAACGGCGCTGCTCTGGTTCGGACCCATCGCAGCTGTCCACGACAGCTCAGGTTCGTGGCTCCGAACCCCAGGACAAAAGCAGCGATCAAAGCAGGGCACTGGGTGATGCCCGATGTCATAATCCCCGTCCAGACTTAAACCGCAAAGGGGATCAGATTCCAATGTCGCAAGGGGGATATGCACTTCACCCTCCCTCTCGCCACTCTTCGCAGTCCCCGGCGACAGACAGCGCTTCTTCTCCACCACTCCGACGAAACATTGCCCCCAATCAAGATGTATCCAAGAACAATCGGCCTCATTATGATGCTAGCGGCTCTGGGGTAAACGAGGGCGAGGGAACAGGTCGACAATCAGCTCACAGGCCATCTGCTGTGCACAACATTCTGAACCCAAGCGGAGAGGAAAACTTCCAGCCGGCGATGGGGACAACGCAATACAGGACAGAAGGCTCGCCTTCTCGCGCCTACGTCTTCCCTCCAGGACAGGGCGCATCAACACCGCAGCAGAGGCACACCGGTTCGACGACATCCCCTGCCGGCCAGCCTTCATCTGGGGAAAGGGGCTCACCACACGGGGTCGGGGTTCATCCATATCCGTTGGCTGCCGCCCGAAGAATTTTGACACCAAAGTCACCAAGGGCCACCAATCTCAGCCGAGCAGCCATGAGAACTGTTGAGCCTCAGCATCAACAGCTTGCCAGCCTGCAAGCTCCCACACCAAGAAGCTCCACCCCCGCACACGACATCTCGAGCCTTGCCGGGCCTCCTCTTACAGCACCACATCACTACCACGCCGCTCTTCCTCCCAGCCGACCAACGTCTGGGCTTTCTCGTTCGCTTTCGCAGCCTAGTCTTAGTCACGGCTTCCCCATAACTCACTCGCGAGAGCCATCACAGCCCGTCGGCTTAAAGCGCGAGCACACTGGACAGCCTGTGTACTCGGTTCCGCCGTACGCACCACCAATGCATTCCAACAGGGGGATTCCTCCATCCGGCTACGTGGGAGACGGGCGATGGTCTCAAGTAATGCCGGGCTCGTTGTCCTCGGGAGGATCTTCTGGGAGGAATATACAGATTTCAGAAGGCCAGACCATGCTTACCATTACACCAAGGCACGGGGAGGAAATCCTGGTTCCAGTTGATATCCACCAGGCATCGAAGCAGGCAGACGAGAAAAGACAGCGCAACGCAGGGGCATCGGCAAGATTCCGGCAGCGAAAGAAGGAGAGGGAGAGAGAGCAACAGCAAGGGCTGCAGAAGCTGGAGAACCGGACAAGGGAACTCGAGAAGATGAACATTGATTTTGAGAAACGTTGTCGGGAGCTGGAGTCTGAGCGGGAGTTCTACAGAAACGAACGAAACCGTCTGCGGGAAATTGTACTCCAAACTCCCAGCATCCGTGAATGGGCTGAAAGAGCGCCGTCAAGCCCGGTCTCATCGAAACCCGTCGGTTCGTATGCAACTGAGAGCAGCACACTCGCGACGCATCAACCACAACCACAACCGCCCCCGACACCATCTCACTCACACTCTCACTCTCACTCGCACTCGCACTCACACTCGCACTCTCAATCGCAATCGCATCCACCATCATACTCTCACCCTCTTGTCCACCCCCACCCGCGCCCTGTCAGCTACAATGATCCTTCGATTCTTGAGCCGCCTCTAAGACGGCGGAGGACCGACTCAGAGCCGCAGCCCCCTACGTCGTCTTTCGCGCTCTCCACTCCCACGACGCTGCCACCGATTACTGGCCCGCCAGCTGCCTTTGGAATTCCACCATCGCCGCACATCACGCCTCCTCCCGGCCCTTCGAGACTTCCTCCTCTTCGATTCGACCAAGCCCGACCATCCTCCATGACTCCTCCGAACGTGCCCACTGGGCCTCCCCCTCCATCGATTCACCCGCCGACAAGCACATCCTATTCGCATCCACCCTACCGAAAGACTTCATACGAGACCGCAGGGTGGGTCATGGATCCCAGGGGGCCGCCAGGTGATGGCAAGCAGAGATGAAAACAATACACACACACACACATACTCGATACCTTCATTCCTTTTCCGTTTGCATTTACCTTTCCTTTGTCTGGGTCTACTACATCTAGAGCGGCTGTTTGTTTTTACCACTTGCTTGGGCGACCAGGAAAGCGGTTTATTCTTCCTGTGTAGGAAGCGGGAAAACGGAGCCAAAAGCATTTCATTTGTTACAGCATTTTTGGAGCGACATTTGGGATTTGGTGGGAAAAGGGGATACTAACAACAACTCAACACTGCATTCGTTTCCTTTTTACCGCTATATCATACTAATCCCCCCAACATCAACAACAACATTTTCCACTTCAGATTCATCTGTTTCTATATTTTAAAAGTACATAATGTGTGTTGAGAAGGAGGATTTGGTTTTTTTTGGTCTTGGAAAATCGGTTTTTGGGAGTCTAAGAGGGAAGCTGCAGGGATCGCGCACCTACTTTTCTTCTTTACTTTCTTCTCTCAGCGAACCCCCCTCCCCCAATTTCCTCTACATCTAACTTGATAATCTCGCTATTCTTTGTTTTTTTTTTCTGTCTCAGGGGGGTTGAGGAAGCAGCATTTGATACCAAATTGGATTACCTTTTTCTTTCTCCTTGCTTTTACTGTTTCATCGTCAATATTTGTTTTTCCTTTTTGCTGTATCATTCATTGCACACACCCTGTTTTGCACATTGTCTTATCTCTCTCTAACTATGTTCTTTCTTACTTTTACACCTCTCTACGGACACACCACCACGGATCGACAGGACTGTTCTCAATTCCGAGACCGGACAGAGAATAGATGACGACGACGGCTTGGATGACCCGAATAAGAGCGGAGGAAGAAGAGGAGGAGGAGGAGGAGGGGGTTGGGGTCACAGCAAAAAGGGACGAATCGGCATCAACCAAACCCACCATAACACGCTCGGCGAACCAGAACCTGCAGACAACCAAACTGTTGTCTGCAAGGTAATTTGCAAGGGCTCGGGATTGGTCAATGCATGGGGGAAACAATAACAATGGACAGCAAGGAGGGGAAGGAGCAAAAAAGATAAAAATAAAAAATGGGCAGATTGATACAAAAAAGTATTGGAGACTCGGCAAAAAAAAAAAAAAAAAAAAAAAAAAGGACCAGAACCAGAACCCAGAACCCAGAAATCACTATTACGACTCTAGAGTCACAGAACATGCCGAAGGTGCAAATAATAGAAAGCAAATAGTCTACAGCCAGCGAATACATACATACATACAGCACATCACCCAAATTTGGTGACGAATATTGAGGAATAGTATCAAACAGAAAAGCGCCGATGTCTCCCACGACGCCGACACATGTGAAAGGGAAAAAAAAAAGGAAAAAAAAGGGGTATGGGGATGGGGGCCTGAACATGCACAATTGAGCGCCCATGCGAGTGAGATGGCATCAGACTAACATCAATCAGATGCAGCAGACAGGGTATGTCGTGTTTGCCCTACAAGATGTGCACTTTTGAGGGTGGGATTTTGGTGTAGACTAAATTGATTGAGTGGGAGAAGATGCTGAAAAAGTATGACAACATATATGCACATCCCACATTGTATATCCAAGACTATCGTTTTTTTCTTTTTTTTTTTCTTCTTTTTATCAGGATATACTTATGAATGGCTCCAAGCCATTCATTCATAATTCGTGAGGAGAGATGGATGTATGTATGTATGTATGCAGTGTAATATGTATCAGACAAGTAAGCAACATGTACAATGTACAATGCACATGTGCATGTACGTAACTTGGCTGGTACTCTATACATTTTGCCCCAAAAACAAAAAGGATCACTAGGTACGCATCTGAAAGTGACCAAATTGGAGGGGGGGGGGACATGTGCAGGAAGAAAAACGCGCGAGAGAAAAAAAAAACAAAAACAAACCCTCCCATTTACTGCATAGGTTGTCTAGTTTCTGTTATGTACGTAAAATCCCCATCAAAAAAAGAAAAATCCCCCCCGACTCCCGCGCTTGTGGGATTTATAAAAAGAAAGAAAGAAGAAAAAAAGAGAAAAAAAAGAGAGAAAAAAAAAAAAAAAAAGAAAAAAAAAAAAAAAAAAAGGCGGCAAAATACAACAAAGTTTTTTTTTTCCCCAACAAAAAGTGTCCTAGGAAGTACGTATCTGCTGTAGCTACATACCTAGATAGTGTGGTCCATAATTAAGCGCGGTTGGCTTGACCTTTCACAACGCACGCACTATTTTACTGCTGACGCGGGCGTTTGAGTGTGAGTTACACGCAGACGGAAACCCTGCGGGCTGAGTGTCTGCGTGCGTGTGTGGGTTGCAGAACAGGCTGCAGCCCGCTCGTCGTGTATGGGGGTGGCATGGGCGAGTGGGCGTGTTTATTCCCTACTTCCGTACATATACATACATCTCGCCTGCTAATGGACGTGTAACATCAAAGTATGAGGTGTGAGTGGGTTACAGTACATACATACATACTGCGTATGCATCGTTGCCGTGCAGTTGCAGGAAGGAGATAAAAAAAAAAAGCTGCACTTTTCAACAACTTACCGATGGCCTTACCTGCTGAGCCGCAGCCTCTGTCTGCATCTGTCTGCAGATGCAGTAACGTGGGCTGCCCAAACAAAAACACCCCTTTTTTGGGCCAAATCACACACACTAACTCATATTCCTTCCATCCCAACCCCCATCCCACACCCATTTGATAACAATCGTCATCATCAGCCGCCTCCCCGTTCGCCCGTTCGCCCCAGCTTTGCAGAAAAAAGATGGTGTGGTTACAGCCAGCGTCTTTTATTCCGAGATTAGTGTAGCGTACGGCTCAGTCTGCGAGATAACCGGTACAGAGGGGCCAAATTGTCGGGTGGTCCGGGGTTGAGCTGTGCGACCCTTCGTTTCGCGCCGCCGCCTCACAGGTCCTTCACGGAGCGTGTCGGGTCTGGGTTTGCACACTGCTTCGCTTATCTCCCCAATGTCATTTCAGTCGCCAACTTCGGCGGGACTGGGGATATTTGCCATTGGCTGACATGGCTTGACCGGTGTGGTGTGGTGTTCTGAAGGAATCTTCGGCCGCCGTCTCATCCGCTTGAGATGGTTCATGTGTCACGTCATCGTCCCAGGAACCGCTCGTGAACCAGTTGTCACGCTTTGCGCAAGGGGGGCGTGTGTGTGATGGGGAAAATGTCCGACTCCTTCTAATCTCGCCGAAAAAACAGAATGGCAATGGGCAACAAATCAAATCAAAGACGGTGGTCGGTCCGCTCGTATCGAACCAGACAAATGAAGGTTGGCAGGCTGCAATAATCTGACGAGGTACAGGGAGTTTCCCGTTGACGAATGGGTCGTTGAAGATTCCAATGGATAGCGGCATCTAGTGTCCAACGTCGATACCAAGAAGCGCGCTATTTGATCTTGGTTGCAACGGTGATCAAAAGAAACCAAGGCTGGCTTTGCGTTCCATTTCATCTCGCTCCCAGTTTGGCTGCCCTCGCTTGGGCGGCAGTTGTAGTGTAGGGCTCGCTACGAATGCGGATCGACCCACAGGGTGTGCTTTTGAGTCGAGGGCATTCGCGGTAATTGTGAGGCCGCGAAAAAAAAAAAGACCAGTCGAAATTGTCAGGTGACATTGGCGGGAAGCAGACCATCTTGGGACATTTGTCCGCCCACCCCCCAGTGACTCTGAGGCATCCAAAGTCATTACGGTGTTGTGTCACTCCGTCGGATGGATGAAACCGGGAAGGTGTTGAGAAATGTGAATAATCTTGATCGGGTGCGAATGAGTCGGAGGCCTTGGTGGAAGGGGGTTCAAACCGATACTGCACCATGTCGCTTGAGTCAGCAGAAGGGATAAAAAAGAAAAAAAGAAAAGAAAACAGCTCGCAAATGACAAGTCAAGGTGGTGTGCGCAATAATTCAGTCCGGGGGGGCCTGAGACACGGAGACGGGGATGGAGGAGTTGGAGATGACGACAACGACGCGGAGACAGGATTCATCTCAGAAGCGCATAATGGCGCCAAAGTTGATGAATGCTGTTTCACCGGATTGTGAGGATTGTGAGGTGTCACAGCGAGTTGTGATGTGTGCGCGCGTGTGTGTGGGAGGCACAGCCGCCCCATTATCAGACCCGATGCTCTGGATGATGTAACCTGACTACTGCAACGGATGACATGGATGACATGGATAAAAAACCGTCGTTAATGCGGATTTTAAGGCTTCCAGAACGGCGGGACTCAACGGCACCCATCTGGGGAAATGGAAATTGATGTTTTATGCGGTGCAAGGAGGTAAAAGGTGAAACAGCCATCATGTACCGGTACCCGATTGGGGGAACAGCAATCGATATTTTTGTGGGCAGTAATTATGCGCATTCTCTAGAAGCATCATGAGGGGCAAAAAGATCAGAGAAAGAATGAAGATAATAATAATGCAAAGTCTAAAATCGTCCAAAAAAAGGACCTCGAGAGAAGCAGCTGAATCCCCCCGCCCCAAACAGGAACGATGCCAAGGTGGGGCTGATCCGCTGCTGCAGTTGAAGCCACCCCGCGTCCCCACTTTTAACTTCTGCCCTACGTTATCTTATCGGGGGCGATCCAAAACAACCTCCATCGTCATCGTCAGCCATCAGTCGTTTTATCAACAACATCATCATGGACGGCGACCATGTCTATCTCCCCACCCAGGAGCAACTAGACGAGCACGAGCGGGAACAAAACGATGGCAGTCACAAACCTCCATCCGACCGACCCAAAGTAACCAAATTCCGCTTCAAATCCTCTCGATCCAAACGACGCAGAGACCGCGACGACGACGACGACGACGACCGCGACCATCATCATCATCGCCACAACCGCCGACATAGGCATCGCTCAGAAGACAAAGATGACTCGACCCGACGTGGACCCAGTCGCAGATCCCACCGCCATCGCGGCCGCTCCAAATCCCCATCCCCGCCCCGACCTCCAAAAGACCCATTCGCTCCCGACCCGCTAGACCCCGAAACAGCCTTCCGCGAGTCCCTCTTCGACGCAATGGCAGATGACGAAGGCGCAGCATACTGGGAAGGAATCTACGGGCAGCCGATCCATATTTATCCGCCTCCCAATCCCGATTCCAATTCTTCCTCTAGGGGACATCTGGAGCAAATGACGGACGACCAGTACGCCGATTACGTCCTCAGAAAGATGTGGGAGAAGACGCACGCCGGCTTGCTGGAAGCTCGCGCTAGACGGGAGAAAGAAAAGCATAAACAAAAGGAGGAAGATGAGCAGAGAAGAAGGGAGAGGATGCGGATAGAGAAGGAGATGGAGACGAGTTTGGCCAAGGGCGAGGAGAGGAGGAGACGAAGAAAGTGGGAAGGGTATTTGAGGAAGTGGGATGAGTGGGACGGATTGAGCGAGGGCGGGATACCGTGGCCGGAGGGTGTCGGCGGTGCCGACGTAGGCGAAGTGAGCAAGTTTTTTGAGGTTGGGTTGGAAGGGGTTGAGGACAAGGTGGGGAGATTGAAGGAGGAGAGGGTTAGGTGGCATCCCGATAAGATGCTGCAGAGGTTTGGAGGGAAAGTTGGGGAAGGGGTGATGAAGGATGTTACGGCTGTTTTTCAGGTTGTTGACGGGTTGCTGGGTGATCTGAGGAAGAGGAGCAGTGGCGGGAGACGATAAGGAGGTTTTAGGCAAAGATTTGGTGATTTTTTTATTTTTTATTTTTTTTAGGAGAGCAGTTCTATACCCACCCAATGTTAGAGATGCGTTGTGTTTTGTGCTACCTTTTCCCTCGGAAATGAAGCAGCTCACTTGGCTCAAGCGTTACATGGTGTTGGTTGCTTGGACGAACGTTGTCAAAAAAAAAAATACGTATGGGGGGAAACTGGCAAAAGAATACCGGATACATACCTCTGTTCCTCTCCGGAGCGGCGTCCCCCGCCTCAAATCGACTCGACTTTTGCCAAATCGTCATCGGTTAAGACCTTGCAAGATTTTAGATGTCGGCGAAAACCTTGCTCTTTAAGGAGTATTTTTTTGCTTTAATTTTGTCTCTCCAATCCAGATCTCTCTAGTCAAGGCTTGCCCAAATATCCAGGAGAGAGAGAGAGCCAAAGAGAGGTAGTGAGTTATTGCTAGAATTATAAATATATATATAGACTCGGTTGATGTAGCTGCAAATACTCTTCGTAAGTGTGTTTTTGAGGTGAGGTCAGGTCAGGTAAAGTAGGAATGAGGTAAGGTAAGGTAAGGTAAGGCAAGGTAAGGCAAGGTAGGAATGAGGTAGGCGTCTCTCCCCCCCCCCCCTCACAGACTGGTGGTTCATGGAGCATTGACTGCTTCCTGGCATACTGCAAGTGCCAACTTCTACTGTGAAGCAGCAAGTAATCTGTATAACGGTGGGGAGGGGGGGGGGGGGCATTTGGAATGTTCCAGCTTGCGTGCGGCTTTGAACCTAGATGTCAAACGCTCAGGGGGGGAAAAGGGGGGCGGGGGATGTAGCAGATAAATTATCATGGAATCCGGGACACCGTTTGCACATGATCAAACACCAAGTTTCTTGATAAACATGATGCGGCCGAGAATGTGTGCATCTGGCAGACAGGATCCGCATGTGACATCTCCTGTGATATTGGGCGTAGCTAATAACACCACGATATACATGAAATGACTGTTGCCGCTCAAAAGGAAAAAAAGCCAAAACCCCATCCGACCCCAATCCAAATATCCATCCCGGCCTTATTTGCTCATGCTAGCCTCCCTTGTTGTAAATCCAACAAAAAGTCCCAACTCTAAATTTACCCATAGCACCGCAAGTAAGCAAGAAAAATGTTGTTGTTACAGGTGTACAGGTTTCTTCGCCTTCCGTCTCCTTGGGCTTGCTTCGCTTAAAGATTGGCCAAAACGGCGGCACCACCAAAGAGCGCCCCAAAGGCCATGGCGGCCGTCTGCATAGGCGCAGCGTTGTCCGTTGCCGAGGTGGAAGCGGAGCTGGCGGCGCTGTTGGCAGAGCTGGCCCGGGAGGCAGCAGAGCTTGTGAGGGAGGCAAGCACCGAGGAGAGGGATGCGGCATCGGACCCAGTGGCGGTAGCAAGGACTGAAGAGGCGCTGAGGGCGGCACTGCCGGCGTCGGTGCTGACGGAGCTGAGGGCAGAGTCAAGAGACGAGCTGATGGAAGCAAGGTCGCTGGCGATCGAACTCGAGACCGAGAGCGCGCTGGTGGCGGCAGAGCTGAGGGCAGAAGTGAGCGCAGTGTTGCCGGTGGTGGTGGTGACGGTAGTTTGGGCCTGTCAGGATCACAATCAGCGTCTGGCGATGCCCAAGATCAGTGGACGAAAAGAGAACACACCGCAACCATGGCAACAAAGCCAGCGATAATGGGAGCGAAACGCATCTTGAGGGATGTTATGAGGGTGATTGGGTAGGTGAATGAGTTAAACAAGTGTCGAACGGCGAACCAAGGAGGAAGAGCAAAAGCGGGAAGATGGGAAGGATTTGGATGCTTTGGGAAAAAATGATGGTCTGTTGAAGGAAAGTTCAGTCAGATGTCAAGCCGGGACCCAGGTTTTATAAGTCCCTGCAGGCCGCCAGATTGCACCGGTCATGCATCTCGATTGGCCGGTAGATTCATAGCCACAGCGGCAAGGCGCGCAACACTGGGTACCTGCGTAGATTTCTCCAGAAGGTTTTGCCCACCCCTCCGGCGGATCGGCACCGGCAAGGAATGTAGGTGACCCGGCAACCCGCAGGTAGTGCGACGATCCAAACCAGACACTGTCTTGCTTGCTTAGTGTAGGCACCTGGACAGATGCAGGCAGCACCACAGTGCGTGTCCAACAGAATGAGACTGGCGCGGAGGACAACCGATTGAGATTCCCAAAAATGGTCTGTTTGCCCGGCTGCAGACGGCTGTCGACTTTGGTGCCCTGGCACCATGCCGTCAATGGCATCATTGAGCGGAGCCAGTCTGTTTCAAAGCCGTCATCAACGGGGCCTCGCTTGTCTCTCCGGAACTTCCGATTCCACCTCTTCAATTTCTTGCCGTGGCGAGAGCATCATCTTGGACTAAAAATAGTATCCTTGACGACTCCCCTCCGCTTGTTGAAAGCCAAGGTATGTGCTCCATGGTGACGCAGAAAAGGGGCTGTGGAAGACAAGCAACCCAGAAGGGAGCTACTGCACGAATCCCTGCCGCCGCGCCGCTAGCCTCACAACTTTATTTTGACCCCTCACTTTCCGTGGGTGCAAGGTCGCCTCCTGTTCCATCGTCGATCGCCTGTGGGGTCTTGACCATGGTTTGGCTTTACTCCTTTGCATGATGTCACTACTGAAAAGCGCGGCAACGAAGATGTTGAAATTCGTCCCATTTAAGAATTCTATCATGTGTTGCGGTGCATAGCCTCCGCATTGACAGACAGGTCCTCAGACCTCGCGATAAGGAGATATGCCCTTTTTGAGTTCCTGGACAATCTCTGCGGCATATTCTGGACTGCTCGTGACAAAGTCGTATCTCTTGCTTTCGGTCGATTTGTACACCACGAGCTAATTTTTTTTTAAAAAAAATGACGCGTAAGCAACTCACCTCCAACTCCACTTTGATCAAGTTCTGGGATGACTGTACGCACCTTGAAATTGGATGGATGCTTTCGGGACACCTTGCATCCCACCACGTTGCTGAAATGTATTGATGTCAACTTGGAATCGAGGTCTCCGCCCTTGATGCCGGAAGCCGGCATGATGTGGACTTGGTCCCCGTCAATAGCAAATATCTTCTCTGACAGTAATCGCATGGGCTGCTTTCGCCAGACCGTGTACTTTCTGAGCTTGGTGCTGATTCCCAGTTCATCCTGCTTCATCACTTCCTTGGCCAGCGGATGCGTTCCCAAAAGCTTTGACCTCTTGGTCCTGGTCCAACTCGAGTTATCCGAGAACAGTACCGGTCTTGGAGACGAACTGCTTGGCGACCCCGTCATAATGAGAGGACCGTCAGTGGCAAACCGCCGCCTGTAGAGGTCTAACTGACTGGTGTTACCGAGCGAAGCAACTGTACGATCGAGCATTACGACTGTGCCCGTGTGAGGAAGCTTCAGGACGTGATTTGCCTTGTCCAGCTGACGCTTTCGGCAAGCCACATCTAGAACCTCTGCCAGAAACATTTCCGTGTTTACATCTAGAGTGATCATCTGCCCCGGTGCTGCGTCTGATGAGTGGATGTGAATTCGCAAAAGCCTCTTCTCGCCGCGAGCTGCCGGCGCGGCTGGCTGCGTCGACTGAGGCATGTCTGCAAAAGCAATGTTTGCGCGGTATGCCGTGTTCAATACTGGGTTCTCTCTGGGTGGTGCCGGGGCCATCAACGAAGCATCAGGCCGAGGCGTGTTGCGGGGAGTAAGGTCTTTGTCCTCGTCGTCGCCACCGGCCTCCTGTTCAAACTGTGGTGTCACCTTTTGATTCTCGTCGAATTCGTCCTGTGAAGCCTGCACCAAGGCAAATATATCGTAAACCTTGGAGTTGGATCTTGCCCTGCCGGCCTTGTTGTTTGCTGTTGTGAAAGACACGAGCGGCTTCTTTCGTTCCAATGGCGGAAAATCATCATCGACCTCGCCATCTTCTTCGACCATTCGCAACGTCCACCAGTTCACATTGAGTTTATCAGCAGGGAGTGGCGGTTCCAGCTTCTCCTCGTTATATCGCCACAAGCTGAGCCCTATCAGGTCAGCCACTGTGACTTGTCTGTCTCCGCCTTCTCCCTCGTGGACTGTTCGTCGAATCAGGACCTCAAATGGCTTGGACGGGTTGGCAGAATGAGCGGCATAAATGCGAAGCATGATTGGGTTTGGATCTCCTTGGCCCGAAAGCGAAGCGAAGCTGTCGAAGGGCAATGCAGGCTTGGTCTTCTTCGCCTTCAAGGCTGCCGAGAGCAAACTCTTGGGCTGCGCCATGCTTATTGGTCGAATGGTACTCAGCGGTCGTGGTGGTGGTAGGTCACCGATATTTATTTGTAATGAAAGCGGCATTGCCGATTTGCGAATCGTCATTCTCCGTGTGAACGCGCGCGGTGGGGTACCTACGACCTGTTCTCTCAGAGAGGCATTGAGCGGATTCTTGACAGCTTCGAGGATCGAGGCGGAATCGATGCTCTCGATAAATGCTGATGACATGTCGGAAGCATCTGAATCATCGTCTTCATCCTCGAGGAGGTCGCTTCCTTGGCGTTTGACCCCTTCGGCAGGCTCCGGAGGATTCAACTTGGTTGATAGTTTTGCGGCGCGAGCGGCAGCGGCAGCAGCAGCACGAGCAGCCTCCCTATGCTTATGAAAGCCTGATGCGTCAAACTCGTTGTCTGATGATACCTCACTGCTCGTCACAGTATCACGACGAGCCCTCTCTTTAACCGTTTCCAGAGCAGACTGTGAGCCCCGCCTTGGGGCCGGACGAGCAGGCGAGAGGGTAGTGATTTGGCGCAAGTTGGATGACTGAAGAGGCGACGACCCTGAGCGATTCCTGATGGGCATCTTTGCAAATTTTATCTGCTGAGCAGCACGCTGATCGGCCTCATCGTCGCTTTCATCGCTCAAGTCGCTGCTGTCCTCGTCCTCCATCTGCTCGCGGCGTCTTCTCCGTTTGGCCGCCAGACTGGGGCCGAAGGTTCCCGGACCTCCCCCTGAAAACAAACCCCCTTCTTCAGTCTCATCCTCAAGTGCTAGAATGGCTGCTTTTGGAGCCTGAAAGTACTCGGAGGCAATTGCTGTTGGGATTGGAGGTGAGTGGGTCCTTTTGATGAGTGCCGGATTTGGGCGCCATCCTGCTGATTTGAAGGGTGCCGAATTGAGAAAGTTCTCGTTCAGGGTAAACAGACGCTCTCCAACTCCATCGGCGACATCATTGAGGTAGCTGGTCCGCAACTGGTACAGAACCAGACTAGGTGATCGGGTCAGCATTGCGAAACAGCGACACAGCATCCAACACGAAAGTAATTCAAGACGGATCTCATACTCTTCTACCTGTATGACGGACATGATTTGGGGATTTTCACATGTCCCCATGCACTAGTTTCGGGAGGTATAACGGATGCTAGTGCGGCGCTGACGACGGGAAGGTTCCGACTTTGAAAAGTGTTTATATGAGGCCGTTCTCGAAGGGAGGAGAATAAGGAAAGAAGAATACCGCCAAAAATGCTACCAGCGCAAAACGATCCCGCGATAACCCTGGGGTTGGAAATGAAGGCCAGTCGATGAATGATGGAGGAGAATGGACGGTGTGGTGAAACGGGGCCCTGGTGTCAATGAACAGTTGGGTCCCCGAGCTCGGGTCGTTTTAGCGGATGAGGTGGGGCAAGCCTTTGTACTGTCCAAGAAGGAGCAGCTACAGCAGGGGCAGGATATTGCAACGATAAATGCATCTCCAGAATCAAACAAGAAATGGTTGCAATTAACATGAGTTATCTCTTCAGACTAAAGTATGAAAAGAAGTCAAATTTAGAGTCAACCCTCTCTCTCATGACCCAAATACCCTCCGTGGCCTCAGGGTGAGGTACCCCGCCTTATCGATAAGAGACCACTGGTCGACCCCTTGTAGTTACCAGGACCGGTTCTAGATAGGCCTGCCGCTTGATTTTCCTGGTTCTTGGGCGTCACTCCAATCACTTTCCCACATCAAACACAAGAAATCGATTGCAAAACACTTCTTCTAGTAATCTCGACAAAATGGGTCTGGTAGACTACGGCTCAGATTCCGATTCCGACTCGGCGCCCGTTCAGAAGCCTGTCGCGCCAACGGCGACAGCGGCGACATCAACGACAGCGAACGCGACCAAGAAACCATTCCAGAAGCTCCTCGACAAGGGCAAGATTGTCGTTAGCCTCCCAACGGCGAGCGCGAGCGCAGAAACTGGCGACGATGAACAACCTCCAGCGAAACGCGCGAAAACTACGGGCGGCAGTGGCGGCAGCGGCGGCAGTCGATTCAGCAGCTTCGGATCCTTCCTCCCGCCGCCAAAGAAGACGGGCGCGACGGCATCAAGTTCACGATTGGGAGGTTCAGCGCCAGCACGGGGAATCAGTTTAAAGACGGGTGCCGAACCCGCATTCGTCAGAGGCAGCGGAGGCGACATGAACGGGGACGACGAGATGGATTTGAACACGGCAACAACATCCAAGTTTAGCTCAGGTCTCAACCTACCCGCGCCGAAGAAGGGGCCATCAATACCCGAAGGACAAAAACCAGAGTCGGAAGTCAAGCTCGTGGGGAAGCCCCTGATGTTCAAGCCTCTCTCCGTCACGAGAAAAAAGGCGACACCGGCCAAGAAAAAGGCTACACCGGCTCCTGCCACCGCTCCAAGCGCAGCGCCGGCGCCGACACCTCCAGCTCCCAAGCAAATCTCCCTCTTCTCAATGGAGGACGAGACCCCCTCGGCCGCCACCCGGATTCTTTCCTCGTCGTCAACGTACGAGCCCGTATTCGCCGCCCAAGAACCAACACCAACCGAAGACAGCGTAACCTCCTCATACCCACCACCGGAACTCCCCACCCCATCGACCAACAACAACAACAACAACCCCCAATCCCTCTCATCAATAGCAGACTCGCTCTCCCTCTCCGCCACAGCCCGCAGGGAACTGTTCGGCCGCACCAAAAATCCGTCGGCCGAGATGCCAGCGGACGCAAAAGTCATCACCTTCAACATGGAACAGGAATACGCGCACAACGAACAGCTGAGAGCCTCGGGCGAGCAGCAGGCGTACAATCCGATCAGGAGCATCGCTCCCGGGAAGCACAGCCTGAGGCAGGTTGTGAATATGGCGCAGAATAACCTCGAGGCGCTGGAGGAGAGCTTCGCGAAGGGGAGGACGAACAAGCGGGAGGCTGGGGGGAGGTATGGGTGGTAGTGATTGTTTTTTTTTGGGGGGTTTTTTTTTTGTTCAAATACAATTTTCTTGGAGAATAAGGTGTTGGTAAAGGGGAGCAAAAAAGTTTCGATAATGACGACATTGTCAAGTATGATGATGATGATGATGTGTGTGTATAAATTTGATACCCCTTATATTTACCCTCGAATAGAAAAATGGCTATACACATACACACACATATATATATGCTCTCGATATATATCAAATCCGCCCAACCCTCCCCTGTTCAAAGAGTATTCAAAAGTACTTGCTGCTGCTGCTGCGTCGTTTTTCCTTTTCAAACCCCCCCCCCCCCCTTCCTCAGCACACAGTCCCGACCCCTCCCTTTCTCCCCTGACCAAACATTAAAAAACCCCACTCCCCCCTCGTTATCGGGGAAATATCGTCATACCCGTTCGGAGTCGTGGGCCCTACTCTCTCTTCTTTATTTTCTGACCGTCCTCCAGTCGTCGTCGTCGTCGTCGTCGTCGTCGAGGACATGACGCTGTTTACCCGCCCGCCGCCGTTGCCGTGTAACATCTCATTGATGGTCATGACGCTTCCCGTGTTTTTCCATCTTGAATTGTTTCCACTGCTGTTGTGCGTCGGGACGGAGAGCGTCGGGATGCTGAGAGTGGGATTCAAGGTGCGGACGGCAGATAAAGGACGAGCCGTTTCTGGATCTTCGTCGTCGTCGTCGTCATCTTCGGGGGGGTTGGGTGTGCATGGGGAGAAGTGTGAGGTGGGGACTGGCTTTGGGATGGGTTGGGTTTGGGTTTGGGATTGAGTTGATTTGGAGGGAAAGGAGGTTTGGAGTTTTAAGGCTAGGGAGCGACCTGGTGGTGCGGGGCGGAGTTTTGGTGTTGATCGCTGTTCCGGGGACGGGGCGATTGTTTGTGCGGTGATGACTGTTGGCGGCGGTGGTGGTGGTGGTGGTGGTGGTGGTGGTGTGGAAGGAGCAGGAGGGATCTCAATGACTGGAGGATGGGATCGCAATGGGTCCATGTGGATCATTACTGCTGCTGGAGGTGCTGGAGGTGCGGGAGGTGGTGCTTGGCTGACCTCACGGTACCACGCTTCGATATCCTCGTCTTCTTCTTCTTCTTCTTCTTCTTCTTGAAGTTTGTCCGAGAGAAAAAGTTCCTTCCTAAGCGAGGGCGCGGATATGTAAGTAACAGAAAGTTTCTCAGGGTCAGAGTCAGAGTCTGAGTCTGAGTCTGAATCGCTGCCATCGGACTGAAGAGCGGCAAGCAGCGGCCACGAAGGAACAGAGTCGATATCATTCTCGATTCCTGATTCCTTCTCTATGCCGCCGTAGGCTCGTTCGTACATGTGACAGACATCGGCGAGGGCGTTTTCGTTTACCGGATCTAGCCAGCGGTGCGAAGTGAGCAGTGTGCTTTTGAGGAGAGCACGTCTGCCGTTTGCGAGGAAGAGACGACGGAGTTCGTCGACTGCGTCTTCGAGACGGGATGAAGCCTTTGTTCGGGCGTAGGCCTGCAGTGCCGTTCGGAAGTTGTAGAGGTGTTCGAGCGAAACGAGGGTGAGGTTTGAGGAGGAAAAGAGCGTCTCGTTTCGGGCGAGGGATTTTCGGATCAGGTCGGCGGGGAGACCGAGGGCTGATGGTAATACCGCCTGTGGCATCCAGTCGGGACTGTCATCATGTTAGAAAAGAAAAGTGTCTCCAATAAGAAGGGGGTGATTGTATACCCTAATCTGAACTTCTTGGCCGCCTTTTCCAAGGTCTGGGCCAAGATCTTCTCCTCTCGCGGTTCCAACGGTTGGGCATAGATGAGTTTCATCCCGAATCTGCTTATCGATTGAAACCCCATCCCTGCTCCGGAGAGAGCACTGCTTGTGTCGGTCGATGAGGACATGATGGTGAAGGGAGTGGCTGGCGTTAAAGGAACGCTAGCAGACATTGGACTGCCTGGCCATCGGAACCTGTTGTGGCTGAAGGTTGAATCGGTAGTCGACACGGATGAGTATGTTGATGACGAGTTTGTCGACGCCTCGCTGAAGGCGGGCGAGGCAGTGCCATCTCTGAAGCGGTCCAGGTGAACATGAAGAATCCTTTCCCTTATGGGACTTTCGGTCGAGTTGTTGTGAGACCATAACTGCTTCAAGGCGTCCAGCTTGGACACTGGTGTTGGGGGAAATGCAGGTCGTAAAGGAGTGGTCAGGGCCGAGACGGGAAATGACCCAGGGGTAAAGCATCCGGGTGTGAATGTGGGAGAGGCAATCGGTGATGTTGGTAGTTGATAGTCTCGACTGACAACAACCAATGTGATATTCGTCGATTTCCTGGCAAGTCTCTTGGAGGCATACTCGAGTGCCCCGTTGACGTGGGCCGGTAGTTGATGGCAGTCGGCGATGGATGGACCGGCCTCAAGCGGTGAGGAGATGCGTGCCCTCAAGGTCAGTGACGGTGGCGCCATTGTGTATGTTGACTAGTGTGTCGTAAAATTATGTAGCGATGAAGGGAGTGAATGTCGAATATAATATCCCATCAAAACCCTGGAAATACCATCTCGACACCTTCAAGATCTGAAACGATCGAGAAGGAGAAGAGGAGGAGGAAGAAGACGAAGAAGTGATGAATAAAAAAAGACTGGGCGGCTAGAGAACATATATATCAAAGATATACATTCAACCGAAATAAGATATCACAAAAAAGATGAAACGAGGCAACATTCTCTCGGTCGTCGTGTTTCAACTTTTATTTATTTCCTCTCTGATCATCAAGGGAACCCGACAGGACGGGATGGGCACCACTCTCACTCTCAGGTGATCCAGGGTATCGGTGGACACACTTGGGTGGTGTTAGTGTGGGTGTGACAGCTTCCAAAGCTGCAGCATAATGCAGCCTCTAACGCTCATTGAGCTCAAGCGCGGACGTGATCAAATGGAGGGGGAACTATTCAATTCAGGGGTGATCTCTTCCTCCTCCCCCTCATTCCAACAAACGCCCGTCCCCAATCCCAATGTGACGGTACCTTTTTCTAGTCCCCCTTCCACAAACCTGGAACCCTGACGTGTCTGGCTGGCTTCCAGCCAGACAGTCAACCACGGCGGCTAAACCCCTGTTCCTCCATCTTTTCCCCCGCATACGGAACGCCCCCCCAAAATAAGCATCACCCACACACAGTGGCACACCACCACAACACAGTGCACACCATCTTTTCGCGCGCTCGCCAATTCATCCAATCGCCTCGCCCGGCGTCTAAAAGCCTTCGGCAGCGCTATTTTTACCAAGACTTTTTTTTTGCCCACCCAAAAACAAAAAATCAAACGCGATTATTGGTTCGTCATATCACCTTTGAGCGTTTGAGGCCTTTGAGGCCTGAGGCTTGCCTGCATATGCAACTTTTTCCACACCCACACCAAGACGCTAAACCGTTTTGTTTCCCATCATAATAAACAAAACATAAAAAACTGACAGAAAAATTGAGTGATGACCAGGATCGGAATACCCGACAGCAGCAAGATACACACGCCCAATGCAACGGCAGATAAAAAGTAAGCGACACACACACACAACACACAAAGTTGCACACACCACCTCTCAGATGCTTCCCGGATGGTTGAGTTTCCGTTCTTATTATTTCCACCATTGACTGGCGACGATGACGATGATGATGATGATGATGATGAGGCTTAATGAAGCACAAACTGTTCCGCAAGGCTACATGACACACACACACACACATACACACTGCAAGATCGAGGACTGTAAGATGAAGCACCACCTACACATCTACATACCTACTGACCTAATAAACCCCCAAAATAACGACACACATATATATATCGAATGTCGTGCAACCTTCGAGTCTCAAAGTCATGTCCACCACCACCAGTATTGGCTTGATGAATATTTCCATAATGCTAGCTGCCTAGCTCAAGTTATTGCACTGTGCTCTGATGTCTTCCTCTTCTCTCTCTCTCTCTCTCTCTCTCTCTCTCTCTCTCTCTCTCTCTCTCTCTCTCTCTCTCCCTCTCTCTCCAAAGTACATCCTTCTTTCTCTCGGAACCAAAAACTCAACAATAAAATAATAATACGTCTCAAAAAAAAAAAAAAAAAAAAAAGTCTCTGAAAGAGCTACCCCCTTTATTTATTTCTTTCTTCCTTTCCGTCTTCCTTCTTCTTGACTTGTTGTCCCCTTTCTATGGAAACCCATCCCAATTTCCTCAATTTCCATTTCCTTGTGTGATGCAAGCCACCTTCATTTCTTCTATGACATGTGTGTAGCGAGGAGGAAAAAAAAACAAGAAAAGTAAGAAAATCCATGAACCGTGAACCCATTAGTTGTTCCTTGTTTGTCCCAATGACCCCCAATTCCATGAACCAATCCCACCCGAAATAAGAAAAAAAAAAAAGAAGACATCAATTGGGTTGATTCTTTTGTTCCTCCTGACGCCACCGCTACCATGTCTGGATTTCCGCATCCCACTTTTGATCTTTTCTCTAGCAGGGCGTATGAATGTTTTACAAGCATTCATCCAGGTCATGACGGATAATCTTCGCTGAAAATATCAAGTGCGTCGTGAAGAGCTCACAGTGCAGAAAAACAAAAACAAAAAGAATTTGGCGGAAGAGGCATTACGGCGTCACCTCTGTCATCACTCCAGACCCAACTCCCTGTAAATCAATCGTCGTGAAAGCCCCGACATTGTCCGCCTGGCCGGTGGAACAAATCGACGAGTTCTCCCAGTCTGTGTCCAAGACATGGTTCATCAGCCAGCTGTGGTGCTGGAAGCGATGCTGGAAGAATCGCTAAGGTACAACATACCGGAGCCGTCTTCTTCAATATCGTCGGCGATCGTCAACGGTACCATCGAACTTGCAACACCTATCATCGTCATAGGCAGATTAGCAACCTGTACCTTCCCACTTCACAAAAGGCCATTCATGTCAAACTCACTCTTTCGCATGTTCTCAAACTCCAGCGCCTCCGTGTCTTCCGGGTCGTCCACACGGTAGTACCTCGCGCAGATTTTGATCACCCGATCAAAGAGCCCCATGACACGCTCCGTTATGTCAGTCCCTCGCTTGACGTGCCTCTCACGCAAGTAGACGAGACATTGGTGCCCTAACATTCTTGCCGCTTCCATCATCTTGGCCGCAAGCACATTGGACTCTTCCGTCTCTGCGTCTTGTGCGGTGGGGGACTGGAATAGCTTTTCGTACAGAAACCTCACGACCTCTTCCCCTACCGACGACTCATAGTACGCAAGTAGTCCAGGCACCCAAGCGGAGAGGTTTTCCAAACCAGCGAGAATGATTTGTCGTGGCGTTTCTCCGGATCTGGTACGCGGGCCGTCAAATACCTTCTTTTGAAACTCGAAGAAGTCCTTGCCTTCCGAGTTCTGTGTTCCAAGGCACTGTACATTGACGTGCCTGATCAAATCTCGTATCAACTCTCGTTGAGACGCAACCCTGCAAAAGACCCCTCCAGCGACTCGCAAATAATGTGCTACCGTGTGAGAGACAACAGCACCTGTGATGCCGCAACGAAGTGTCCTGTATATCTGCACTTCCATCTCATGACCTTGCTGAATCAGGTTGGCGACAATCGAATCAGTGGACTCGGGGTTCTGACCGATGCCGATGAGTTTGTCCACAAATATGTTAGAGTTGAGCTTGTTCCAACGCAGCGTGAGCGTGTCGGCCTCTTCAGCCAGAAGCACAAAGGGTGGCTTCGTGACAGGCGTGCGTAGTGTTCGGTGATCGTATTTGCACTGCCCATAATGGGTCTTGGGGTCGCCATCCGGCATTCGCAGATTGGCAATCAGCACATCCAAAAGCCCAATGATGGATTCGTAGTTTGGAGGACGAGCTGCTTGCCTCCTGTTGAGCGCCGCAAGCAACCTATGGATTTGAACCGGCATTCCCGCTTTCTCAAGACCAGTATCGGCCATGATGATCCACAATAGTGTCTCAAGATGTTTGCTCGCCAGAAAAGAAGCAACCTCCGCATCTCCCAGCTTGACAAACGACAGCATACAACCGAAGACCTCGTACCATGATCGCAAGTGCCCCGGAAAGTTGGCTAATAGGGTTTCAATTACGACCATCATTTGCGAGAGGTAGTTTTGGTTGTCGTCGTCGCTACCGGCGTCTTTGCTTTCGGCAGTGGCCTCTTCGTCGTCGTACAGACCATACTCTTCTGGCAGGGTCTTCCTTATGACTGCAAGGGCCCGGATCAGCAAGCTTGCGGCAGCCTTGCGAACATCTGGATCTGCGTTCCTCTGCACCAGCATCCTAAATGTTTGCGGCAGATTCGCAAAATACCTGAAGAGGGTCAGGCTGCATCTAGCACAATCTTGGCAGTCTTTGCGAAGACAGGCAACGAGACGAGCAAAGTTGGGTGTATCCTTCGCCCTAGATGTCACTTGGTCGAGATGACCCAAAGCCATGAACATTGCTTGGGTCTCCAGTCTATGGTCGTCGTCGGGACACTCGCCGCCGTTGAGAATCTTTAGTCGCTCCAGAATGCTCAGAACAAAAGCAGTCTGGCAAGGATCATAGATGCAGTGCCTTCGGAGGACAAGAGTGTTGTCGTTTTGAATATACTCTTCCATATCCACCGGGACATCAACACGAAGCGGGCTTGTGAGGTTGGATTGCCGGAGAACGGCTTGGCTTTCGGCGAGGGACGAAGATCTTTGGTAGAACAGCATGTAGGCGCTGTATTGCTTGTCGTACGGAATGTTGTTTTGGAACGGCTGATAATCGGGACCTCCAAAGCACGATCCCTCCATCTGAGTAGGATCCCAGGGGCTGACATGGTCGTCATTGAACTCAACCCAAGTCTGTTTATCGTTGCTGCTCGGTCTCTCCCGGACAAAGGAATAATAATGACCCGATTCAGCTGTCCCAGAGTGTACAAGAATCCCAACGAGCTCGAACAGATCCTCCGGTTGGTCGTGGTCAGGATCGCTCAGATACTCCATGGTGTACGGCTGCATGTCAATCGTGGTTGGAAAGGAGAACCAGTCGTTGATCTTGCTGCGCTGCATGGTCCGGAGGTTGAAATCGAAGCGTTTGAGATGAAAGATCAGATGATCTGGGGCTTTTTTGATGCAGGTCCGCTTCACTGCATCGACATGGCTGTCGCATGTAGAGCACTTGTACTTGTTGTCCCCTTCCATGATTTCCCCCTCGACATATGCCTGCAAGCTTTCCTGTAATGTGGTTTTGCCCTTGATGTCGCACTGGATCGCCGAAAATGGCTCAAGCCTCTCCGAGATGTGATCGCACTCCTTGGAACGAACTTGCTGTACAAGCTGCCCTCCGTAGAACGAACGGAAGAGTCTCTTCTCTTCTTCCGTCACAAACTGCCCTTCCCACCGGTCAAAGAGCAAGTTGAAGAACTCATCAACATCCATTTGCACGCTAACGTCAATCTGGGTGTTCTCGTAAGTCCTTATGCTTGCGACGCATTCTTCGGGAGTTGTATAACGACGTATGCTGTTTTGGAGATGCGCAAAGGTCTTTTGGGTGTTGAAAAGCAAGCCTTGCGAATCAAGGTTCTTGACTGTGGCGGACAGCATGAAGCGTCTGAAATCCACATTCATGAAGAGTTGTGTATAAAGCGAGTTGAAGTAACAGGTGTTGGACAGGTTTCGGAGGCCAGTATAGCCACATTCAGCTCTGATCGCCTTTTCTCGCTCAAATTGCTGCGCAGGTTGAAGCTCGTACTGGTAAGTGGGCTCGGCTGGCATAAAGTCAGTGACGGGAGTCGCCGGAGAAGCTCTTTGAGGGCAACCTACAATCTGGATCTCGTCCTATCTTAACGTTCACGAGGTCAACCATATAATCGGTGAGCAGCCACAACTGTCCCACGTCGTCTTGGACAAGACGTAGAATAATCTCCAGAAGCATTGCGCGGGTTGTTGTAGTAAGGACCGGGTTTCCAGAATCTGGATATTGCGTCGCGATTTCCTCGGTCGCCGGATAGAGATGCCTCCAGAATATTCTGGCCGCAACACTGCTGTACAAATTTTAGGTTCAGAAGGGTTTAATAATGCATTGCTTAACGAAAAGACTCACTTTTTGGGAACGACGCCGCGGTGCACCACCTGATCTCCATCCTTGGCGAAGAACTCTGTAAGAATGTACAAGTGGCCAACCAGGTGGCTGGCAACACGATCAAGCATCTGAGGCTTTGTCACGTCCTGGCAATAGGTACAAAATCAGCAACTGCACAATAGCAATATGATCCAGGAAAATAGTACCTCAAAAGTTGTGTAGTCGAGTAGTAGACTAAACCAATCTCGTGATAGCGTTGCAAGATCAAGAACGTCATCATGATTGTGGATCAGAGCTTGAAACAAGGCGAAAGACAGACCGAGAACCTCTAACGAGTTATCCCTGTTGGAAACTGCGGGACGAATGAGGCCTGAGACAATCGGCCAGAAAAGCTTCCTGAATGCGAGCGAGATAGGATCTGGATCAGAGCGCCTATGGTGACAGGTTAGCCGAGCGCAGGAGAAACAGTCAGGTGGTATGTACTTGTCGTCAGTCTCCTGTACTTTGCATTTCTGTTCGATCAGGTTGGCAGCGCTCTTTCGGATCGCATCCCGTGTTTCGTAGAGAAGTAGCCGCTCAACCAAGCTGGGGACGTCTGAGTGGAGACGGAAGGCCGACATGAAGCCCTCACTCACGGAGCAAGACTCGAGTATGCTTTCGAGGCACAGCGGAGCTTGCTCCTCGGGGTTGCCAGAAGTGTCTGCCGACAATGCCGTTGATATCAGCGCCAGAAGGCGACATAGCAGCGGTGTGTCTAAGAACTCTGCTGCTGCGCTTGGCAAGTTGCAATCTGTGGCTTGTATGAGTAAGACTTCAACACTATTGGTATTCCGACTGAAAGTGTTACCTTTTAAGAGGAATATAAGAGCTTTAAGCAAGGCCGAACCCAGCTCGAATTGCAGCTCACGACTTGAGCACTGTGCTGTGACGTTCTCGTCTGAGATTGCTGGGACGACAAGAGACATGGCCCTGGTCAACAACGCTTCATAAGAGCTTGATGAATCGCTTGTATCGTCGGTTTCCATCGGGCTAGTCTCTCTGGCCTGCTCGGGCTTTTGTGAGCTGAGATGTGAACGTAAGGCATGCAAGGCATAAAGTGACTTAAAAGGCTGCCCCGCAGGAAACATGTCCTGGTAAGAAGCAGATGTATTCTCGAAGGCCCTGAGGATGGTCTCATCGGCAGGGAGTTTCACTAAGAAAAGGTATATCTAGAATGCCATCACATTAGTCTTTTGGACCTAGAAGTTGCCAACAGGCCCGGTTTACTTACCTCTCGGGCCAGCCTCTCTTCCATTGAAAGATACTGCCATAGCTCATCGAAATGACCGAGTATTTCGGCTTCAACTTGAGACGCTCCAGGACGGGCCCTGGGCGATGCAACAGATTCTGCCTCCTTTTTTACAAGGATGATGCCGTTGTGAATCTGAAGATCCTCAAGCGACTTGCATATTTCACTCTCCTGGGGAACGAAGGGCCTCCCGCGGTAATATATTCGGTAGTTGCTGAAACCCGTGGCCTCGCGCAGGCTGGCAAGGAGGGAACCCGCTGTATTCAGCTTGCCTATGTTCAAGGGCTGGACGGCAGTTTGTGTGCTGCCGTCGAAAGACTGAAACTTCAGCTCCGCCGACTCACCTTGGGGTTGCTTCGGGGAGTCGCGAATGAGGGTTCGGAGCTCTGGAGTAGAGAACTCGGGCTTGCCTTGATGAAGCCGATGAAACTCCCTCAATACAACGAGGGATCGAATGAACAAAAGCTCCTGTTCGTTCATGTCTTGATCGGTGGCAACAATAACCATAGAGTCCTCGTCACCGCTAGTTGTGCCATCTGCATAAGATCTCAACTGCGCCGCTGCAGAGGAAAGCTGTTGGAGACAGCGACCTACAAGAGCTAGGTGCACCTTTCGCGCCCGGTAGTGTGGGAATGAGGTGATCGAACCACTATCCACATACACTTCGCGGACGAGAGTATGTATCGCCTGCTGCTCGATTGTGTCCTTTGGCGCTGTCAATACCATTCGCCACAGTATGTCAATTCCCGCATGATCGGGGCTGTCAGTGTCATCCAGAACAATACTCAACGGATCGTTGACCATTGGCAAGACTTTTGCGCGAACGAACTCAAGAGTGCCCGCGCAGAAATACTCGGGACCCAGCACAGGTAGGTATTCAGAGAAGCAGATAGAGGTGAAGTGATTCGAAACTTGGCTCCGCTTCATCGCGCTGTTCAGGAGCTGCCACGCGATGTCCCTGTCTTCCTTACAGGCTGCTCTAGGTCCAACAAGAAGCTCCCAAAGCCTGAGGCCAAGATCCTGGGCAAGCGATGCAGATTCGTAGGCGATCAAAGCCGACAGGAGCTCTTTGCGCGGCAGGTTATTGGGTCCACTGAGCACAGCTGGAAATCCAGCAGCACGGCCCCTCGGAATGGCGCCCTCGAGTTCCTCAACCAATATCCTGGTCAACTCATACTGAGAAGCCAAAGCGGAAAGCTCCCGGTGAATCTGCGGACGAAGGACCAGGTGAAGAACCCACAGACTCCCAATCGTAGACGGGGATGGGCGGGATATATCACTCAAACAGTCAAGAGCAATCTTCTGTCGACCATCCGCACCAGGCCCGTGTTGCAAAAGCTCCTTGAATTTCTGTATCGCAAATTGCTGCATGTCTGGCCATGCGACAGCTGACTGAGCTCCAAACCCTGATGAGTCTCGAATAAGGCGAATGCAGAGATCGTATGGGGTTGAGTCCGTGATGGCGGTGCCAGGATACGCGGGCTTTCCAATCAGTGCCTTGATCACTTGATCAAAGCATTCTCTCATGGCCATGCTAAAACTGTCCACAGGCACCGTCAAAAGCTTGCTGCAGAGATGCAACAACCATTCTGGCTGGAAGAGGTTAAGTATTGGTTTAAGCATCTTGATCAACGCATCCGACACCCGTGGGTCTTGTGTCGTAGAGACCGTCTGCCACAGAGCGTCTGTGTGCTCGTTTTCATAGGTTTGTGACACTGCGAGAAACCCCACAATGTTATAGCTCTCAAGGGTTATCTCGGGGTGACAGGTCGGCCCAAGAATGTACTTGACAAGACCTGTTCTGATGAGAAAGTCTGCGTAATACTGCATCATGGGTTTGTTCTCATCTTCTTGGTTATTGCCGTATTTCCGGAAAAAGTGTACAAGGTCGTTGCACATGGTAGTCACGGCCATGACCCGAAGTTGCATTTGACTCGACTTGATAAGTTTGGCAAAGAGAGAGAACTTCCAAATGTAAGCGATCGCCTCGGGTGCGAGACCGCGAGGTATCTGCGGGTGCCGTTGCTGATGGTCTTTTACAGGATCCCCAGGAACGATACCCTCCGTGCTCAGTGCCAGTTGGTAAATATCGGTCAGGGACTGGAGAAGGTGCGCTGCGCCTTCCAGCGACAGACGGTTGAGATTTTTGTCAATCACGCCGGTCAAGATGCCCGCCATGTTGTTGAAAAACTGCAGTCCCCGAGCCATATTGGCCTTGACAATTTCGGATACTTGCGGAACGTGGCTGCTGAGGTTACGGCGCATCTGCTGTAGAACTTGAGCTGCAATCATTGATAGACTGCTAATATGCTCTGTGAGACCCGGGATCTGCGACATTCGCTCAGCCTCCGCAAGAGCGAGCTGCATGACTGGTAAAAGAGTACCGCTGTCGGCATGAAAGCTCTGAAAGACTTCGAGAACTTTGAGCACCTCGGTGTTGTAGTTCCAATCATCCCCTGCGTTCGACGCGTGGTTGACTTGAAAGTTAATCTCATCTCGGCGGGCCAGGAGACTGAGGGCCTGAACGAATGGGGGCGATAGCAGATCGAGCGAGCGACCGGCCTGAAAATTCGAGGATATGTGATGAAAAATTTGAATATCAAGCTTGATAAAGAGGGCTGTCAATCTTGCGAACCGCTTATAGAACGTGAAGATATCCTGACGAATGCCCCTGTTCTGGGTGTACGGCTGCCTGGGAAGGAGATGAGATGTCAGTCAGAGTGAAACGCTTTCTCTAGGGTGGAATTCTCGACGTACCTTCGATTGGCCATAACCATCACAAGCTCTGGAAAACTGTGCCATAAATCTCGATGCTCGCTATACGACCGAAGAATGATGTTCGTTGGAGATGCTTGAGCCCACTCGATATACTTGCTTATCCATTGAGCGTACTCTCGTGACACCTGGCTGTCTACATCGCCTATTAGTAAATAACTGAGGTCAATAGGGCCCATGTATGGGGTAAAAGGATAGCTTACGAGTTTGCATGTACTCGGATGTCCGACTAGTAGTCTCCTGCCAAGACTCAGAGCCCTGGTGAAACGGGTACGTTGGTGTAGGGTCAGTCAGGATGGAATCGTCGGGAGAATCGTCCAGGATGGTAATTGGTTCGGCATCATCGTAGTCATCATCGTCATCCGGGATAACGTGGATGACCTCGAGCGGGGGGCTGCTACTGCCTGCCGCCGAGGACACCGGGGTGTCAATTCCTGTCTCTCCCCGTGACATTTCCACCTCTGATTCCTCTATGCTTATTTTGACAACATCGGTGGGTGATTGTTCGGGATCCTTTGCCGAGGGCAGGGAAGGCGACCCTGGAGGCGAGGATGGGATAGCGTCTAGGGGCGGGCGCGACGGTGTCCGCACATTGATAGTGACGCGGCTCGATCGCAGTGCCGAAGATGGATCAGCCTCAGCCTCGAGGGTCTGTTTCTCTGGGGTTCGCGGTGTTGTAGGATCGGTGTCAATCTTCATGGCAGAGCCGCTTCTTGCGATGGATGCCGGCACGTCGCCGGCTCCAGGCAACCCGTCCGGGGAAGGGGCGGTAGCAGTATCGACAGACCGGCTCCGGGAAGCGCTATTCAGGGATGTGCGTCGTCGTTTCAAGGGAACACTGCTGTCTTCGAAGGGGTTGAGGCGTGTTGAGCAGGGCTCAGAGGAGACGGCACGATCTCGACTCGAGTCTTGGGCAGTAGACGAGTTCGAAGCTTGAGCCATCTGTGTTGCGCAAATGGAATACTATCCGATAAGGCTGCTGCTCTAGCTCCACAAACCACGGAGCTCGGCTCCAGGAAGCTCGATGACAGCTTCTCAGACTTTGCAGTTGTTAGCATGTGGTGGATAGGTGGGGTGGTGGTGTAGATGATGGGATGTGGTGGTGCCGCGTGGTTTGCCGTATTTGGGGGGGTAAAGTGGAAGTGGGAGATTGGCCGGGGTGTGCGAATGGCGGGCAGCCGATGATCGATCGAACCTGGAAGCTTTTCAGACGAGCGGGAAGCTCCAGGGCACCTTGTGCTGTGGGGGGCGGGGCAGAGCGGGACCAGGACCTGCTTCAGAATTTCTGTTCAAGAAAAGATGAAGAGAAAGAATGGATTGTATCCAGCACTCGCAATTGTGGTTTTCTTTATTTTCCACAGCGGGAGGATGAAGGAACTTGTGTGTCTTTTTTTGGCGGGGTGCTGGCCAGGGTGTGGGGGAGGTTGCAAGTTTGAGCTTCAAAGGTTGGGGAAGTTTTGATGTAAGTGGGAAAACAACCGACCGAGTGGGAGACGTGCCATACACGCCCACAAAGCCTCGACCACCCAATCGCGATTCGCAGGCACCTTGCACCTAGGCAGGCTAATATTCCAAAGGGAGAGGCGCAAGTCGAACCGTGCAGTGTGCAGTGCAGTGCAGGCAGACAAGCAGGCTGAGAGAGGCAGAAGTGAAGGAAAACGGACTCACCTTGGATGATATCGCCGTATGTATGTAGCTGTGTGTGTATTGCATGTATGTACAATACATACGTATATGTATGGTGGTCACAATGAGCAACACCAAGCAGCAAGGAGCAGAATCCGTCGCTGGAAATAAACAATGTTGGAGAAGGGCGATGCAAATCCAGGGCAAGTCGTGGATACCGGGAGCTGGAGCTTTGACGGGATGGATGGATGTCTGCTTGGCTGGCTGTTCGATGACGGACTGACGGGAACAAGTGCAACTGTCTGGCAGTTCTGGGGCACAGTCGGTGGGGTGGGCACCCCGATAGATGGGTGTGTGAGTGAGCTGTGAGTGAGCTGTGAGAGCTGGGAAGCTGTTGGGAAGGCGATGACTAAACCAGTAGGAAACTGGGGGATGTGGACACCCAGGCAGATGTAGTGGGGCAATGGGACATGGAACCTGGAAGAGAAGTGAACCAGGGCGGGGCAACGACAAGTGCGGGGCCAAGCTTGATTTTAGTGGTCCACTTCCAGGGCGTCTCATTCACTTGAGGAACGCGTTGTAAGACGAAAGTAAGCGCAACTTATCTAGATATCATGCTTCTTCATTTTGACTTCGTGGACATTTTTTTTTTTCTTCTGTGGCAGAAACTTTACCAAGCTACCATGGCTGATACCGGTTTTCATTTATCTTGCATGGTTTGTGGCCCTGGATACAATCTCTTGAGTGCGTAATATCTAGATAAGCATCGTCAATGTCTATGTCATCCCCATGAAAATAAGAAGCATGTGATCCCGTTGCTGGGCACCGCTTCTAATCCCTGGTCACCTCAGCATGGACTTTCACAACATTTATAGTGCATCGATTTCATCATATCTGCAAACGCAGGGTGTTGTTGCTGAGGGTCCCGCCTGAACCTCCTTCGGACAAATTCATACCTGGAACAATATGGACCTCGAGGCACGCAGATGTCAGTGGACCACACACCCCGGTGTGTCACACTAGCTCCCGGCACCTCCCACTAGAAACGTTATCCTGGGACGGGAGATGCGGCACACCATTATCAAACAATTGGTATCGAGAAAGCTGTTCTGAGATCATCATACAACACTATAGATGTCGAGGATTTCTTTTATATTTCTCGAAAAATCTCTTGAATGGACCCGACTTTGGAAGAACATAAAACCAATTCCAGTCCGCTTTTTGTGCAGCTTCAGCTGTGAAAATTAAACTTCTTCAAACATCCCCTCTGCCAAGACTCGAGATAACGCCAGAGGGCGGGTGGTTCAGATAAGCGAGCTCGCTAAACTTTCTCCACTCCAATCGCCTCAACCAGGTACGACGGTGGACTCGAAATGCCGGCCCCCAAACTTTGACATCCTAACAAGTCCATCACACCTGCCTACCTTACCTGCTCCCGTCGGTATCCATCTCCACCGAATGATACACACACTTCTAGTGGTTCTATTCTGCACTGCCTTCTTAGGTAGTTTGCAAGAAATCTACAGCAAGACTGATCAACAACTTCTCTCTTTTTTTTTCGGCTCTCTTTCTTCGCCATCATCTTCTTATTCCTCCCCCTTTGCTGTTGATTTCCAGTCCTTTGTGCCTGGAGTGGGACTCGGTGTTTTTTTTTTATACAATTAAACAAAGAACAGGGCCCCATCGTACCCGATCTAGGTACCTACTTACCTTAATCATGGAGCGCAAAAGGATCGTCCACACTCTGGACACGCCATACTCAGCTGTTGAATGGTTCTGTGACCCCTCCCCACACCCACTACCCCCGCACGAGTCTTGTTTCACTAACAATTTTTTTTTCTGTCGAGGACAGGCCGCTGATAAGTCAAGAGGACCAAGACACCATATTAGAGCTTCTTTGCCAGTAAGGTTTTTTTCATCTTTTTTTTTTTTCGTTTTTTTCGTTTTCGGTTTTTTTTTTTTTTTTTTTTTTTTTTTTTTTGGGCGATAGAAATAGATACTGTAGATCAAAGGTTTAGGGAAATTATTTAGTAAGAAAAGAAGCTGACATCCGTAATGCTCCATGGCTAGTCTCCTGACACCTCTTGGGACGCATCGGAAATCATTCATCACACCATCCAAGGGGAAAAGAAAACGATCGCAGGAGAAGAAGCCCTCAGAAGCAGAAGCAGAACCAGCTCCTCCAGTGCCAGAACTTGCCGCCTATGTCGACGTGGGATTGACCAAAATCACCCGGACACTCCAAGACGCAGCAGCATCAGCAGCGAGTTCTTCCTCACCTTACAGCGTAGTTTTCGTGGCCCGGACTGGTCAGTCACCGGCGTTCAACTGTCTCTATCCTCAAATGGTGGGCGTCACTGCTGCGCAGACTCAGCAGCCGCCGGAGAAAGCGGTTAGATTGGTTGGATTCTCCAAAGCCTGTGCCGAGAAGCTGAGCGAGGCTCTTGGGATCCCTCGCGTCTCCAGCATTGCTCTGAAGGAGGACGCGCCTCACGCAAAGGGGCTAGTGGGCTTTGTAAGAGAGCACGTGCCGCTTGTTCAGGTTGAATGGCTCAAGGAGGTTCGTTCTGCAAAGTTTTTGGAGACCAAGATTGATGCCGTGCCGACAAAAGTTGGGACGACTAATAAAAATAAGAAGCAAAAGACTTGACAAAGGAAATTGGGTTGGTTTGATGGCGGTTGGGACATGGGTGATGATATATCTAAAAATTACAAATTAAAAAAAATATTGCTTCTTCTTTTTTTTTCTGGCATCTGCATCTCCTATCATATTGCGCTTCAATATTTTCTTCGTATCAATGCCTCTCAACAACACAGCCAAACAATCAGCGCACGGACCTTTTGCGTGGGTATAACCCCTTTTTATTCCTCTGGCAGGACAGGCGAGGACAGAATCAAGCTTGAACACGCACACAAAAAGGCAAAGGAACAAAAATCTTTTGTCTCATAACTACCTAACTATCTAGCCACAAACAACTTGTAAAATCTACACACTCAACTCGGCCGCCATCTCCAACAAACTCCCATGCACTACTCTTCCTCCAACCTTCCCCAGCCTCTCCAACATCTCCTTCACCTTTGCATCCCTATCACCTCCAACCTTCACAACCCCAACAGCGCACAACACAACCCTGGCACAAACAGCAAAAACATGCTGATCCGAGGTCCATCCCAGCGGGCCGTCGTCTCCCTTTTCCTCTGCGAGTCCCAAGACGGTCCCCAATCCCTTTTCGACCCATCCCCTCAAAACATCATCAGCAGCGGCAAACGCCCGACGCCATCTGACTGTCTCCCTAATCTCATCAACGAACAGATTCTGCTCCTCAGCAGCGAAGAGGGAGTCATCAAAGTCCATTGCCTTCTTGAGAAGCTCTTCAGCGGGTACCAGGGCAAGCGCAGCGGAGTAAGCCTGTCCGACCATTCTGCAGGCTACGCGGGACTTGAACTCCTGGTTGGCGCCGAACTTCTCGCTCATCCAAGCGACGAGGCGGTCAGCAGCCGTGGGAGCGATGAGGTTCGCGTTGATGGGCCCGGCAGCGGCAGCGGCAGCTACTTCGCGGACCTCGTCATCGTCGTCGATTAGGGACTCGTACAGAGCCGAGAGGGCGGGCAGGTAGGTGTCGTCCCAGGCGGTTGGGGTGTGGCCCAGGAAGAATGATTTGAGGGAGGCGGCAGCTGCGTAGCGGGTGTCGAATGACTGGGGGAAATGGTCAGCAGAGTGAAGAAAAATAAGGGGGAAGAGGTGAGTAATCTTTACGTTGTCCACGTCCAAGCAGTCAAAAATCATGTCACCCCAGCTTCTTAGTCTCTGCCGCAGATCAGGTAGGTCATTTTTGTAGCAAGAGGCGTACACCGCCATGATGGTGCCGCTCGTCTCGATGATTGAATAGGACAGGATAGGGTTGATGTCTCCCTTGTACAGTTGAGTCCACAGTTTGTCGAGCTGGGCAGGAGTGGGCAGTTCGGCAGCGCCATGGTGCAAGAGCACCGTGTTCAACAAGGCTCCGAAATTCAACAATGACTGTGCGCGGGCCTCGGGGGCTGTGGAAGTATTGCAAACCTCCATGTAGAGATTGCAAAGGCCCGATCTGGCGCTTGAGTCAAGAGTTTTTCCCCAAGCGCCAGGAATTGTCTCGAGAATCCTGTTGGCTGTGTTGATATCTCTGCTCAAAGCTTCCAGGAGATGCGTCCGCAGTTTCCCAACGTCACCCGAAGCGGCGGTCTCGTGGACTACTTTCAATGCAACCTCCATCTTCAGGAGAGCAGAGACCGAGTTTCCATATCTAGCCACCGCCTCGGGGGTAATCGTGAGTTGAGTTCCCTGGAGGTACTTGAGGCTTGTAAGGAGGTTCAGAACCTCCAGATAGGCAGCCTGCACCTCAGGACATTGTTCAAAGCGCTCAGAGTAGTCAGCCAGTGTGTCTAAAAACATATCAACTGATGCGGAATCTAGCCACGTTGTTAGTAATCGGACGGCGTTATCTGATCTGAAAAAAAACTCACCCGACTTCAAGTCGACACCAAGATCTGCCTTGCGCTCAACCACAAACCGAGCAGTAAGGAGAGTTCCATGGAGCTGATTCATATTGCTTCCACACTTGTTGAGGAGCTTGCCGATCTCAACAGCCCAGTCAGTTTGAAGCAAGAAGGAGCAGAGTGTCCTAGCAGCAATCTCTCGGACATGCCAGATTCGGCTACCAAGGTAGGTCTCGATATGTTCCCGCAACTCATCCCGATTCTCCTCCGGGGGACCTGCGCGGCGAATAATATCAAGTGCTGGGAAGACCGCCTCGGCCGCGGCAGAGTTCAATACTTGGCCTACATTCTCATCAATCGATACTGATTTGAGCAGCCCCAGGATAACACCAGGTAACGTCGGGTACTTGTTGTATGAGATACGGACAGAGGTGCCGTCCCATCCTGACTCGATGAGGGCTTTGCTCTCACCGGTGCCCAAAAGGCAATCGATAAGACTTCTCAGCAAAAGGAGACCGCAGTTTCGGATTGCCCATCTGATTCAAGTCAGTTTAAGAACGAGAGATGATAGGAACGCAGCATACTTACACTTCAGATTTTAGGCAAGTGCCAGCAAGGAGCAGGGTTCTGGCTAGATATCCCTCAGCTCTTTTGCTAAGAAGAGAGCTCCTGAAAATCTCCCTCAAGCAGTTTAGTGCATGAACTTGGGGCAAGTTCGAGCCATCCGTCTCGGCCTGGCGGACAGGCTTTTTACCAATCTCTTCAAGATTGCAAAAGACCTCCTCGAAGGACGGTGAGCTGGCATTTGCTGAGAGAACAGCAGCAATAAGCGATGGAATTCCGGCAGAACGACGGGTTGTGGATGCCTGGGTCATGATACAGTTTATGGCTCCCTGGTACCACTCGCGCAGCAGGTTTTCCGACTCGTCACCGTCAGGGAAGATGGTCCGCAAGTTCTGTGTGAGCTGACAGCAAGTTGTGAAAGTGTGAGACACCGTAGAGAAAGCACCACGATGACGAAGGCTGGCCAGTTGTTCGAAGGTCAGGAATCCCGTGTCCCTAAACACGTCCAAGGGCGGGAATGGAACGCCAGGGAAGATCTTGAGCCTCAGAGTTCCCATCACCAGGCGCAAAAGATTACTTGATTCGTGAACCGCACGGAAACTGTAACTCAAAAGATCTTTGGTATCCAGTCCTTCGATGTCTTCCATTTCTTCGGGCAAATGGCCTTCTGGCGAATCATCACAGAGAACATGCTTGACTGTTTTCCAGATCCGCTGAGCGCATGACAAGATGCGCCGCTGGATCTGAGCAAGAATCTCCAATTGCTGCTCTGGAT
This sequence comes from Cladorrhinum sp. PSN332, assembly GCA_033297175.1. NCBI lineage: Eukaryota > Fungi > Ascomycota > Sordariomycetes > Sordariales > Podosporaceae > Cladorrhinum > Cladorrhinum sp. PSN332. The sequence goes on along the minus strand of MU858820.1, from coordinate 586,730 downwards.
ATACATCTTTGGCCAGAACCTGCCAAACATAGCTGTGGCCTCAGTTAGTTTCTGCGCCGAGCGTGGAGTTTTGACTCCTTGACTTACCTTATCGACGCAAAGTCGGCATGGACGGGGTTCTCTATGGCAGCATGTCCAAGGTCATGCTCGGCTTTTGAAATTTTGCTTTCAATCCCCTCGACAATATTTGCGAGATGGCCAATCTTCTCATCCCCGGTATATAGCCAGCTGCATAGCAGTCCCTGGGACCGAGCTGCTCCATCACCATGATCGGCTCGCCCAGTTCTATCAGCCAATTTGGCTGCCCTGCCACAGAACTGTTGCAGAATGTTTAGGAGAGTTGTAGAGCCTTGTGTTAGACTGGCCACAAATGGCGGCGGGATCAATCCCAGAAGAGTCATCGCGGCCTCTCTGACATCGTCGAAGGGATCCAACAAAAGGTCGAGGAGAAGACGAATCCAAGTAGGGTCCGACGCAATTGCCAAAACGATATCCTGGTCAATGGTGTCGTCAGTAGCTCCTGCGTGCTTTCCAACTCTCAGCGTAAGGAGTGCCGCTTTGATGGCAGTGATGTGGCGTTGATACGAGGCAGTAGGTAGCAGTTCACCCTTCAAAAAGTTCAAATACCAATTCAGAAAGGCTTGATGGCGATGGAGAATATCCCTGGCTTCAGATGCATCTCTAGGAGCTGCCTCGGGCCCGGCCTTTTTCTTTTTGGGAGGCGGCCCGGCTGCCAAACGGTTTTTGAACTCGGACAAACTTCTTTCGGCCACGGTGATAACATTCTTGGCTCTTCTGAGAAGGCCTTTAGTGAGGCCAAGCACCTCGTTACGGACTTTGGCGTCATAATCTGCATGGAAGGCTGCGAGATGCTTCTTGAGAAGGTTGAAAGCAACTTCAGAGAAGGGCTTGGTTGTCGCCTGTGACGAGACGAGCAATGAGAAAGCGCTGGATCTGACAGAGATAGAATGGTGTCCAAGCAGACCGTCAAGAACCGTCTCCTGAAGAGTAATCTTGGGATCCGACAAAGAACTCTCAAGGGCACCCCCTACATTAGAGTCAGCATGTTTATCACCAGTTATCTTTTCCATCCAGCTTACGAGGCTCTTCAACAAGACCAAACTTTTTCCCGAGCTCCAGAGTGGCCAACTGGAGGAGAATCCCTTGGTCTGACAGCTCTTGATCAATGACAGTGAGGGGCTGGCTGCTATTAAACTCTTCCAGCAACCTCAAAGCTGCAGCCTTATCCGTCTTGAAGATAGGAACAAGCACGTAATTCTTTGTGTTTTCGAGAATATCGGGGTTTTGAATCAGGGCTTCTTGAAGCCATTGTCGCCATAGCCCCACGGTGAAGCCTTTTGTGCCATCCAACCCACGGAAGATGTGAACGAGGCATTTTCCGGAGAGGGGACATAGGTAGGTGAGCTCCATCCATGAGAACAGATCGAAAGCAAAGGATCTCCACAAGGAGACTGCGAGATCGCCTACTACTGAAGGCTCTAACTCCTTGTACGCGGCAGCGATCTCATCAAGAGAGAAAACTTTCTTGCCAAGAAGATGGTCAAGACATTGCAGTCCTGACTTGGTCAGTTGCTTTGGATATTTTCGAGCGACGATTGATAACAAGGTCTCGAGGATACGTTTCTTTATCGTCCGACCAGTTTCGGGACTGGGATTGTTTGTTGACGAAGCAACAAGAACATCTAGAACCAGACGCAGAGCCCTGTGAGGGTCGTGCTCATACCACTCAAGATAGAAGTGGAATAACTCCAAGGTTAGTGCCTCGGTAGAGGCCCATTCCTTCAGAGCCTGGTCTGGTGATTTGGCACACTGCTGGATAAAACTGCAAAGCTTGACACAAGCATGGCCGTTTGCATGGTATTGGCGAGACTGCGAGGCATCCTCAAGTAACTTTTGGAAGAGTCCTTGAGCCACTCTACGGGTCATGTCAGGTCAGTCACTGTCTGTGAACATCCATGAGACGGAATGTGGACATACCGAGGCCGTGAATCTTCAGGTTGGTTCAGCAGCCATTTTGTAATGGTGTTTGCATTCTCGAACACATCTGAGCCGAGCCCTGTTAAAATAGCATCGATGTTGGCATCGATTGTCTGTTGAGGAGGGGCAACATCCATGCTTGGCAATTCTGGCCCGTCACCGGAGGGGTGATTTTTATTGACTGATAAATTGGTGGTGGAGGGGTTCGGCGGGGTGGTGATCGCTGCAGACAAATATAAAAATAGATGATGAAAATTGACTTTTTAAGCTTCAAGATCTCGGCAACACCATTTTACTGGTTTTTGATGATTTGGAGTTGCATGGCAAGAACGAGGGAGAAATTTTGGTTTCATACGGAACAAGTCCCGTAATGCGTATTGTTCACCTTGAATTTATTACAGGTTTAAGACGGGCACACCTTTACTCACCTTGAGAAGAAGGGAGATGCCTCGCCATACTCATCACCAAACCCACACTTTTCACGTATAGACAGCCTCGAGATCTGATTCAAGAATGATTTATTGATAATTGACATTTTAAGGTTTTTTAAACAGAGAAATCAATTTCTGTCTTTGGCATTGAATGACATCTCTTGACGGATGCCAAGGCCGGAATGCTATAGCTGTAGGCACGGACCACCCGGTGAGCCGCAGCGTAAATTTTTTTTTTTTTTTTTTTTTGGCTTTGGCTCCTTATCGATCCGCCGACTGAACCCAGCAATCCATCCACAGCTACCAAGTCCGACTTGTAAATATCGCGAACCCGCCTTCTTTGCCTGCCCACCCAACCCTCAACCTCGACGGCATTCCCCCCATTTGCGCCCTGCTCCCGTTTAAATCTATCATAAATAATCCAATATGTCGAGCATTTGGGATGCGTTGACAGGACGCAAGTCCTCATCACAAAACTCGTCATCAACTGCGCCGACCACCACTACCGCCACTCCTACTCCCACTCCTACTCCCCCTCCTTACTCCCCACCCGCCTTCGATCCCTCCTCCGCACAGGGTGTTGAGCAGTTTCTCAACCCATCCAGCTTCGCAGATCCCACACAATTACATCCCCTCGCGGGCATCAACAAGGACACACTTGACTACCTCAACCTTGAAGACTCGGCGCTCTCGACGACCCCCGGCTCACAGTCCGTGCTGCCATCCCGCGGTTTCACCGACGATCTCTGTTACGGAACTGGTATTACCTATCTGGCGGGTTTGTCGTTAGGAGGCGCATGGGGTCTGCAAGAAGGATTGAGGAAATCGGCCGATCAGCCGCCCAAGCTTAAGCTCAACACTGTGCTCAACTCTGTCACCCGGAGAGGCCCCTTCCTCGGCAACTCGGCAGGAGTAGTAGCCATCGTCTACAACTGCATCAACTCATATATTGGCTACTTGAGGGGAAAGCATGACGCCGCCAACACCATCTTGGCTGGCAGTCTCAGCGGCATGCTGTTCAAGAGCACAAGGGGTGTCAGGCCAATGTTGATTTCTGGAGGTCTTGTGGGCTCAGTAGCTGGCGTTTGGGCGGTACGTTTAATCATGGGACATAAATGGCTGTTGAGGTATCGATTGCTAATTTTTGATTCGCACAGGTTGTCCGGCAAACATTCTTCCCAGTCCCCGACCGTCATGAGGCTTTACCCGAAGTCCTGTGAGAGAAGTAAAACTCTACTCGACTCGGCAATGACATAAAATTCGATATGTGGGCATCTTTCTTCAAGATGCCTATATATATTTCGCTCCTTCTTTTAATCTACAGATGGTAGAAATCTTTTTGAGCAACAAAAAGGCTGTCTGGTGTATTAAACTCATTCCCCTTCTCTGAAGGAGGGAGAATTGATGTGTACGAAAAAAAACTTGGGGCCATGGGGCGGTTTGGGCAACAAGGGCGGAGGGCGGGCGGGCATGCATAGCGCAAGGGTATCTCTCCTCCTATTGAGAAAATTGTATAATAGCGGCTTATGGTCATAGAGAGGTCCCAAATTTGAGGGTAATGGTATGGCATGTGGCAAAGCATTCTTGGTTTCAAATTGGCATTGGAGCTCTAGCTCTCAGATGGGTTTGAAATCCGACAAAAGGGAAACAGCAATACCTATTCCGGTACATACACGGAGATTGATGCCGAAGACATGTGCTGGGCTGTGTTGACGTATTCAGGCTTTGCGGAATCCACGAGCGAAGCACCGTGTAGCTGACATGAGGTGATTAAAGGGTTTGTTCCCAATGCCTGGCCTCTTGCAGCGCGCAGCACATCTGTATCTGCCGCTGCGTTTCTGGCGATCTACCGAACACTGTGTGATGAGCACGGTGAAATGGGCAGCATAAAGAGCAGCGAAATCAGATATCCACACCGTCTGTTCATTGCGAAACGGTCTGGAACGGGACATGATTGGAGTATAATGTAAGTTCAGCACACGCTCTCATCCCTTCTCAGAACCCCCAACGATGAGAAAATCATCGGCTCGGGGGTGAAGCACCGTCTGTTCATTCTGTGCAACAATTATTCTGCCCTAATGACACGCACTTCTTCCCACCTGTTCATTCTGCCCACAAAATCTCGGGGGTTCTCATCCATCTTCCACCCATCCACCCACTCCACACAAACCTCGTCATCTCAGAACATTAAAAAAACACAGGGCAGCAATGTCTCATAATCCTTACCACAACCCCGACATGGCACCGCTGGCGCCGGCGGCGAGCTCCTCTCGGCGTAAAGTGCGCTTCCAGACACCAGGCTCCCCCCACGAGACGCCTGCGGCGGTGGCTCAGGCTGCCGTCAACCTTGCCGGCGCTCACTTCGACCCCCCGACCCCGTCGACTCAGAACGGCCCCAGGGTTCATTTCTATACCCCAAGCAGCGATTTCACGCCGGCCATGGCGCTCGCCCACGGCCAAGCCCTTTGCAATCATGTCCATCAGGTATGAGACTGTTACCATGGAACTTTACAATCCAACAAGCACGGTCAGGTGATCACCCCTTAGCTAACCACGCCCAGAACCACCTACCCTGTACGGGAATCGCCCAGCCCCATGCCACAACACCAACCCACCACCTAGGAGACATCACGGGCTTCCCCGGCTCAGCGCACCAAATGCGCCAGGGGCGGATGCAAACACAGATGCAGATCCCCCCTCCCCAGATCGAAGCAGACCCAGCTCTAGGCATAGGGCTCACGGAAAGCCAAACAGCAGCAGAGAACCTACGCAAGGGCATTCAGGAGGGCGCGTGCGACGGCGGGGAGTTCAAGCCCGCCAATCCGGACAAGCACCAGCAGTACTGGGTGCAGGAAGTCAACGGAGCCGTCGCGCTCATGCCTAGACATGTTATTGATCGGATGGGGGCGTCTGTGCGGTGGGTGATGAGGAATGGGGATTTTGTGGCTGTTAGACTTGATGCGGGGCCTTGTCCGCATTAAGAGGGGGATGATACCTGGTGGTTGTTCTGGTGGGTTTAATAGCTCTTTTACTCTCAGCATTTATTTATACCTTGGATGATGACCTATTTCCGAGGTTGTGTTTTGTTTTTGTCGCGGGAGGTTGCAAAATCGAGTAAGGAACGAATGTCTGAGGCTGGAAGCGGGCCGCTCTCACGCCACGGGCTGTCACGCCACGGGCTGTCACATGCAATGATGCAATTGTCTACCCCAGATTCGCTGCACTTGGCGTTGACTAACAGTTTTGGCAGTGACTCCAGTCGAGTTCTGTTAGCGCGGGTTTTCAATGCCAAAGCCTTTAATCGCGTCAAATCGGGTAACTAGGTAACACTCGTCTTATATAGCTCGGCAATTCGCGGCAGCTTCCCCAATTTATTGACAACCTCCCTCCCCGCAAATCCGCATTCGTACGATTATCAGCAACGACGACTGCCCTTGCCTACCCATTCAATTGACTTTTCAAATTTTCGATCAAGACCATTTCACTCATAGAGAAAAAAAAAAGAAGAAAAAAAAGACAAAATGCTCCTCATCGGCCTCACGGGCTCCATAGCCACCGGCAAATCAACAGTCTCCTCCATCCTCTCTCAGTCACCTTACTCCCTTCCCATCATCGATGCCGACCTCATAGCTCGCAAGGTCGTAGAACCGGGAACGGCGGGCTACAATGCCATCGTCAAGTACTTTGGTCCTTCCACTCCGGAATTGCTCGTCCCAGCAGGGGATGACATGCCCGAAAACGGTCCAACAGGGAAGGGCCGCCCCCTGAATCGTCCCGCGCTGGGGAGGAGAGTCTTCGGTGACGACGAGCAGAGGGAAAAGGACCGTAGGGTTTTGAATGGAATTGTTCATCCTGCCGTGAGGAAGGAGATGTTTTATGCCGTCTTGAAATCGTACCTTCTTGGGAACAAAGCGGTGGTCTTGGACGTGCCGCTGTTGTTTGAGAGCGCGTTGGATCGGTTCTGCGGAACCGTGCTTGTGGTGGCTGTTAAGGACCCCGAAGTGCAGATGGATAGGTTGATGAAGCGGGATAAGCATCTGACGAGGGAGGACGCGGAGAACAGGGTTAGGAGTCAGGGGGATGTGAGGGATAAGGCGGCGAGGTGTGAGGCGAGGGGTAAGAATGGAGAGGGTGTTGTGGTTTGGAATGACGAGGGCAGGGAAGAGCTGGAGAAGGAGATCAAGAGGGTTATTGGGGAGGTGGAGAAGTACAGCCCGAGGTGGTGGAATTGGGTGCTGTGGGCGTGTCCGCCTGCTGCTGTCGTCGTCGCCGGGTGGAATTATTACAAGAATTTGGGGATTAATGAGCGGTGGAAGAAGGAAGGGGGGGAGAAGGCAAAGCTTTGATTGGGGTCTGCTTGAAAGATGTGATGTAATTGCTGTTTTTATTTTTATTTTTTGGCGGAGCAATGTTGTTCACATGGGCACGCTGTGGGTTGGTGGATGACTCTTGTTTGGGCTGGTCACATTATTCGAGGGCACCGCGACTTCCTTGGTGGTTTAGCGATTGCCTTTGCTGCAATCTACCTGCTTTCTGATTAAATCTCTTCTTTGGCATCCCATTCTTCGACGCAGTTCCCATGTTTTCTCGCTGCAGCCAAGTTATCGACCTTCTTCCTGAACCACGGCTGTCTCCTCCACCTCGCTCAGCGCATTGGCAGAGGTTCTTCTTTTCTTTCTTTCGGGAGCAGCGTGCTTCGATTTGCTTTTTCAGACCACTATCTCTTCCAAGAGCGGACGAGACTTTGTTGCTCCCGAGGCGTGTGACCTTATCTCCCCGCCGCCGCTGCGAATTGCCTCAGGTTTGTCTATCCAGCCATTACTGGCGGGTCCTATTTTCGACCTTGTGATCTCAGAGCGACTCATACTCTGCTCGACATCGACCACACGCCCCAAACTTCGCAGCGCAGCGGCCTTCATCAGGGAACAAGCATATAAAGACCTCTTCTCTCCCCCTCCCCGCCTTCCGCTCCTTCCTTTCCGCGACGCACGCAGAAAGCGACAGCTATTTCTTTTTTCCTCTTTTCTTTGCGCGCCGGAAAAGCCTAATATTTTAACTTCACGATCTCCTTTCTCTCTTCCAGTTTCGCAAGCCGACTTCTCTTTTCCCTGCTTGCGCTCACCCAACCACTTCGCGGTCTCCGGCGGTCGGTTTGATTTCTTTTCTTTTCTCTCACTAAAACCTGTGATAACTCTCCTTCGTCTTGCGATCGCAGTTGCGATTTCGTTTTCTTTTCGTCTTCTCCTTCGGACTGCGCGATCTCTCGAGAGACGCTCATTCTCTCACATGAGCGATCGCTCACCACTATCTTTCATCTCTTTAACCGTCTCCTTTGTCTGATTTTAGACCTTCACCAGCTTGGTCGCAGCAATGCCGCCGAACTCGATGCTGGAGTGGGTTGTAGGCCGCAATCTGACGCGTGCAGAGAAGGCGAAGATAACTCCAAGGAATGAGTATGTTGAGAAGGACACTCCTCGAAAAGCTACCTCCAAAAAGACAGTCGTCTTTGAGGAGTATAGCAACCACGGAGGGTCCCGCTCAGGAACGGATTCCGTCACAGTCAACTATTCTCGCGACCACGACGAGAGAACAAGCACACTCGCGGTTACCAGGTCGTCCTCCCGCGGTTCCTCCAAGCATAAAGCCAGCGGAAACACTTCTTTCTCTCGCAAATCACACAATGAGAAGGACAGCCGCCACGCGGAGAGTGAAGCCCAATCACTTGAGCCAAACCTGACCCCCCGCAAAGGCTGCTATTGCGAGTGCTGCGTTCAAGGGCGCGATCTCCTGGCCCGGGAGAGCCGTGGCAACTCAAATACATCTCAAGACAGAGGGCGACAATGCAGCTGCAAAGGCAAATGCAAGGATGATAGCGACACTAGCAACCACGTCAGCTGGGAGGATGCCGAATCCCAGAACAAAGGAAACAACTCCAACACGGGCAGCGCCAAAACCAAAACCAAGAACAATAGCAGCAACCAGAAGAGCGGCAATGGCGGTGGTTGGGACAATCGCAACAACGACGGCAATGATGGCGGATGGGACGAGAACAACAACAACCGGAGCGGCGATGAGTGCGGCCGCAAGAAGTCAGCACCAGCCAAGTCTGCTAGCCAGAAGAAGCGTGTTAGCTTGGATGTCGATGCGGATTCTGAGGGTGCCACAGCCAGGAGCATTCGCGTCAACCGGGTCGGCCGAGTCACCACGAGGATCAACATTCAGAACCCACCTCCAGCACCAGCTCCGGCCCCTGTTCCGGCGTATGTTCCAGCGCCCGCTCCGGCTCCGGTGCCTGTTTCAGCTCCGACTCTAGCTCCCGCAGCTCCGGCAATGACAGGGCCGCCTTGCAACCATCATTCCATTCCTGTCATCCAAATGTGCCACGGCCCTTCACTTGGACCAGGCTACCCAGGCTTCCAAGTCTACACAGGCGGTCAAGGCTATGGAGGCTACGTAGCCCACCCAGGTTACCCGCCTTACAATCCTTGGCCAGGACCTCATCCCGCTGCTGGTCAGCCGTACCATCATCAGCCACCCCATCAACAGTCCTCGAACTCCCAGCAAGCGAACATGCCGGCAGGTTTCACGGCTGCTGACATTGCGCCGCTTGGGTATCCTTCTGGTCGGAGCTCGCAACCTCGCGGCAGCCAGAACAACCATAACTCCGCTAATAAGGGCATCTCGGCCGGTCCCTGGGATTCTGGCAGCAACAATGGCGGGTCAAATTCTGGAAATAACGGCGGCGGCTGGGATTCCGGCAACAAGGGCAACTCCGGAGGCAACGGCGGTGGCTGGGATTCTGCCAACAAGCGCTCTGGAAGCAACAATGGCGGCTCAAATTCCGGACACAACAACGGCGGTTGGAATTCCAGCAACAAAGGCAATGGAAGCAACTATGGCGGCTGGGATTCCGGCCAGAAAGGCAACTCTGGAGGCGCCGGCGGCTGGGATTCAAGCAACAAGGGTCCTGGAAGCAACTATGCCGGGTCAAATTCTGGAGGCAACGGTGGCGGTTGGGGTTCTGGCAACAAGAGCACCTCTGGAAGCAACAATGGCGGTTGGGATTCCAGCAGCAAGAAGAACTCTGGAGTTGACGGTGGCTGGGATTCTGGTAACAAGAGCACCTCTGGAGGCGACGGCAGCGGCGGCTGGGATTCTACCAACAGCAAGAGTAACCAGGGCGCCAAGGCGTCGAGCACCACCGGCGGCTGGGACTCCGGAAACAACAGCGGTAACCAGAACCCCAAAGATTCGAACACCAACACCAGCAAGACCAGCAACCAGAAGCAGCCAGCCGAGAGCACGAAATCGCCCAAGAAGCCACAAAACAATAGTAAGGAGAGCCAGGCAAAGGACATTGGAAATGAGCCCAGTTCTGGAGATGCCAATGGCGATCAGAATGTGGAATCAGCTGTCAATGACATTGAGGCCAGCTCTGGGGACGCCGCTGGTGACACGAAAGCCAGTGGTGACCCCCAGGCTGACTCGACTGTCAAAGGCGCCGAGGACACTTCTGCAGATGCTAGCGGCAGTCAGAATGGGAACTCATGGAACAATGCTAACCAAAACTCTGCAGAGTCCCCGAATGCTGGCAAGCGGTCATCACCCCAGCCCGAATCGTGGGAGACAGCTGGAAAGCAGTCCTCGACCAAGCCCGAGCCGTGGGAAACAGCCGCCACCAATCAAGAGTCGTCCTGGGATACCTCGGCAACTAATGGCAACAACAACTCAACGCCAGCTTGGGACAAGAGTGGTGGCAAGAACAATAACTCGCCATCCAAGTCCGGCAAGAAGTCTCCTGGAGGCAAGAACAACCAGGGTTCTGGAAGCCAAGGCCAGGGCAAAGCCAAGGGTGGTGGTAAAAACAACAATTCGCCCGCCAAGGCCGGTAAGAAGCAAGACGCAAAGAACCAAACAAAAGCATCCAGCGCACTCATGCAAGCATTTGAAGCTGAGGGCGGAAGTGCTACGTTTGGTGGCAGCGACAGCGGGGCCTGGAAGCCCTTCGAGAACAAGAGCAGCAGCAGCGTTCCTGGTGAGTGGCCTTTGGACGCCGAAGAGGAGGAGGGCGGCTTTGCCGACGACAAGAAAAATGCTAACGGCAAACCTGCCGGTAAAGGTAAATCCAAGTCCGGCGACGGGAACAGCTGGGATTCTTCTGCTGGAAATGATGGCGGCGCCACCTGGGGTAGTTCTGGTAACAACGGCGGCGACGATGGTGACGATAACGACAACGGTGACGACAACGGTGACGATAACGGTCTCAACCCGTGGGGGAGTGGTCCTGTGATAGAAACCGGTGGTGGCTGGTAGTAAGTATTCGCCCACTCCACGTTACAGCTCTCCGTTCCACTTGGGAGGAGGAAAATATGTTAGAGATATGTAGGGAGTCAGACATCACCCAAGGATTCTTCTTTCAACTTGATGATTAATTCGACGAACTTACACCAACTTCTTCACCACTGAATTTAATTCTCTGGCGCCGTCTTTTTTTTCTTTTTTTTTTCTCTCCCTCTTTTCTCCTTCATTCAATCTTTTCTTTTTCTGTCTATCCTTTACCATTATGCTTAACTTTTAATTCGTGCCTCTTTCTCTCTTTTGATATTCCTATGAATTGCCATCGGCCCCGGCCACCCGCCAACAACCCTAACCCTTTATTTACTCACCCCCTATTTCCCCCCTATTTGCGCCCGCCCGTTATCCGCAAGACCCAATCGGCTTCAAACACACACACACACACACACACGCATCTGCTCCAAAAAAAAAAAAAAAAAAAACTAATTTGCTTTCTCCATTTTTGGCTTGCTAACCCCCTTTCTTTCAGTCTTGCACCACTTTCTCAACAGCAAGTCTTTTTCATTTTGCTGGCTGCTCTCCTTGCTGGTGTTCTTTCAGCTCTCCCAAGACCACGGTCGAGTCCTCACAGAGCGATGAAGGCAGCTTAATGTTGGAGATATGCACCATGGTGTTGGATGCTCTGCTGGGTGTTGGCGTTTTGGTTTTGGTGGCTTTGTGGATGAAGTATGGATGTGTCGGAAGAAGGTGAAGAGGTGTAAAAAGAAGAGGAGTTGGGAGTAATATGTGGCGACGTGCACATAGATTGCGCCGGATGGAGTACGTGGGCGATGAAATTATGTTGGAGTAAAGGTCGGGCATGTCACTCTTTTTTTTTCTCTTTTTTTTTTCTTTAAAAAAAAAAGGAGGACGTGGATGTACGACTTTGATTGTGGTTGGGTATGAAGTTGTTGGAGTAGGGGTGTCAATGAGAAGTGTATTGGTGCGTGTGTGTGTGTCCTTCCCAAAAGTGATGTGTGTGTTTCCAGTTGCGAAGTGTAATTAGTGTGTCAAATCAGGCCGTTATGTAATGACATGATATCCGGTAGTTCGCCATTTCTGCAGCTTGAAAACTGAGAATGTGCCTGGTACGTTTCAAGCCCCCTTTTTCGTCTCAACAGCTGACAGAAACTTCGGACGAGAGGGTTTTCTCCCACAAAATAATATCTCGTTGCAGGTCAAAAAAATCCCACGCCGTTGCTTCATATCCATGCATACAGTCCGCGAGTTCGTACTTCCAAATCTTGCCGCCCCTCTCGCTCTACTGTAGGTCAGTCAGCATTAGCCCCTCGCCTTTCATCTGTACGTTTACACGAGAGCCCAATCATCTAACACGTTATCCAGTCCACACACAAGCTCATTGCCATCAGTTCATTAATTTGATCTTGTTACCTCCTCCACGATGGAGCGCAGCTCAAGCCAACTCGTTGTCGATATGGAAGACGACCACGGATCCCCCGAGACAGAACAGGCCATGCATCACAACACAACCGAAATCTCTCCCCACGAGTACGCCGTCGCCAAACGTCGTCTCAAGGAACTCCAGGCCTTGTTTCCGGCTGTTGCCAATCTCGTCTTGTACATGAAAAAGAGGTTCAAAAAACGAAAACCTCCTCCGTGGCTCGACCTGCGGGTAGTCGCCTATCACCTGATGAGGTCGCCCAAAGCTGACAACGTCAAAGTCCATCACATGGCGTATCGGGCCGTGAGGGTGGGTTTGGATCACATCAAGACGTGGATGGGTGATCATTGGGACTGGAAGCGTGCCGCCGCAACGGCAAAGATGCCTTACCTTGGGGAGCGCTCAGAAATTCTAGCAGCCGTGATCGTCATAACCCTCACGAATCCTACGGGTACATTGCTGGGAAAGCTGATGGACAGACTGGAGGCCATCCAGCTTCACTTTCTTCTAGATGATGAGCTCCCAGCAGATGAAGCCATGCCCGCGTTCTGGAGAGGAGCGATGCTGATGGATCCGGCATGGCGCAGTCAGCATATGGTCTTGCCTGCGCACACCCAGGTTTTACCATTCCATGACGACCTCAACTACCTGGTGCTCACAGTGATCTGCAGACAGAAGACCACCCCCCGGAACTTTCACGGGGAGTCGGTATTGGCACTAGGGTCGAGCACATCATGCCAAGGAAGCCGTCGCGACAGGAGGAATGGCACAAAGCACACCCAGGGAAACGAGGTCTTGGCGGTCGAACTCTCCCGTCTCTTGGGCAAGCGACCCAACCAAGATATAACAGCCCACAGGGAGGCAAAGCGTCAAAGACTCGCCAAAGACGCTGAAGCCTCCCAGCAAGATATCGACGTGAGAACCCCCGTCCCTCCCCAAGAAAAGGCTGGAAACCCGGCTCAACACACATCCCTCGGATTCGGCACTGAGGCTTACGATGAGCTGAAGAAAGACGTTCAAGATCTTCAGCGGGCCAACAGCAGGCTGAAGGGAGACAACGAAAGCCTTCGCGAGCAGACGGGCAGGTTCGAGGACGACATCAAAATTCTTCTCGGAATTAACCAAGAACTGCACGAATCCCACACCGCCTTCCAGGAGCAGGTGAAGCTGCAAAACGCCGAGCTGAAGGAGCAAATCCGGAAGCTGGAGGAGGATAACAAATCTCTGCGCATCGACACGGTTCTGCAAAAGGCTGGCCTCGAGGGAAGAATCCAGAAGACGGAGGAGGACAACAAATCCAGACGCGACTTTGTGGCTCTGCAAAACGCCAAGCTGGTGGAGAAGATCGACAGACTGGAGGAGAGGAACAGATTCCTGCGCGACTACACGGCTCTGCAGACCAGCGAGGTCAAGCAGAAGGTTGACAAGCTGGAGGAGGGCAACAGATCTCTGCTCGAAGATTTAACTGTCAGAAACATGCAGCACCAAGAAGACATCAAGGGGTGCAAACAAACCAGTCGGAAGCTGGAGCGGGACAATGATGTCCTGCGGACACGAATGGCCGTGCAGCACAGAAGACACGAGGAAGCGAACGGCAAGACGCTCAGCCGACTCGAGGAGATACTGGCAGGCATCGAGGGGAAGACGCCGACGCAAAGCAGTGATCAAACTCGGACCTCGCAGACTCAGACGGCCACAGATGTTAATAACCAAACGGAACGAGCAGAACGCCGAGCCGTGACGAGGCTCCCGGAACTGCGAGCGCGTACCGAGCCCGCGAAGAGGGTTCTGGTGAAGATGCATACGGCCTCCCCGGGTTGTCCTCTTCGAGAGCCTGAAGCACTGCAACACTCGGCACCCGGGGGGGATGTCAACACAAACGCACCTGATATGACGGCGCCTTTGTCTGTTATCAAGGCCTCTTCTGTCACCACACCTTCCCCCGGCGCAGCGTCCCATCCCGTCCTCGGCGGCAGTCTCTCGCCCATCAGCACACCCTCCTCAACCACAACCAACCCAACTCCTCCCTTGAACCGCCGCCAATTAATCCTCACAAACCTCCCCCCTCAAATCCTCGCCTTCATCAGTCGTCTCGACCCTTCCTCCGTCTGGGCAATCTCGACTTCCACTTCCACTTCCACATCATCATGATCATCATCATCATGATCAATCAACAGCCAAATGTGGGTGCTAGCACAACAACAACAACAACAACAACAACAACAACAACAACAAGACAAGGAGTATTTCGAGCTAGAGAGGTTCACACTCAGGCTCGGTAACAGTACCGGAGCCGCTTCAACAAACCCAACCGCGCTGGGGGTTTTGGACGGCGGCTCCTCCGCCAGCGGTTTTTGAGGTGGAGGAGGAGGAGGAGGAGGAAAAAAGGGGGGATTTAAATCAGGTACTTGACTTTTATATTCCAAGACGGGATGTAGACTAATGTGTGTTTAATGGCATCTTATTTATGGATTTTTTTTGTCATGAGTTTTTGAAAGTTTATATGTAATGGCAGGCAGGCAGGCAGATTTTTTCAATGGGGTTTCTGCAATGGGGTTTATCTGGGCCAATTCTTTTTTTTTTTTTTTTTTTTTTTTTTTTTTTTTGGGGGTTTTTTTTGGGTTTTTTTTTAAAAAATTGGAAATAAAATTAACTGTTTATTTGATTTTTTTGGGGGTAAAATTTTTTTTTTTTTATAAATTTTTTTTTTTTTTTTTTTTTTTTTTTTTTTTTTGGGTGGTTTGTTTGTTTTTTTTGTTTTTTTTGTAATGGTCAATATAAAAGGTTAGGCTTGAGTAGACAAAAAAAAAAAAAAAAAAAAAAAAGATTTTGGTATTTCTTTTGCACAAGTTTTTGAACTTTTACATGATATTTCATTTATTTTTATTAATCGGTTTTTTTGTCATCAACATTTTACTACTATCAAGACAACATAAAATACGCTCTCTCCCAAATGCCCTTTATAATACAACCCAATAAATTTCTATCCCTCTTACAACCGTGAATAACCCCCATCTCTATCATTACCCCCTCCGTGCCCCATCGCACTGCTGGTGGGCATCCCGTCAAACCCGATATCGTACCCGTACCCAAACCCGCCGCCATATGTCCCATAATAATTTTGTGCTTCCAAGTCCCCTCCTCCTCCTCCTCCCAAATCGCCACCTGCCCCATCGCGATCAACGACCGGCACCATCATCCTCTCCATCTCCATGTAACTACTACCACCCGTGCCGCCCGTACCGACTGTGTCCCTCCTCGTCCCGTACTGCTGATATTGTTCAGTCTGCACAGAACTCCTACTAGCGGTATAATGATTCCCCAAACTGCTCCCCCTCGGCGGAGGCAACAACTCAACCATGTCGCTATCCCTATTAATATCCCTCCTCCTTTCAACCTTGGGCACAGAAACCATACCGACCATCTCCTCAACATCACCATTTTCCCTGTCGCCTCCCTCCTCCGGCACCCTCTTCCACCTAACCCCCCTCCTCCCTCCCCCTCTAAATTTCCCCCTGACCCTCTCAACCCACCTCCTCCACCCCTTTTTCCTCCCCATCCGATTCCCGGTGGTCCTGATAATATCCCCATCAAACCCCTCCAGGTACTCCTCCAGCAGCTGAGGCAGCACAACCAACCGAATGGCCAACCTGGCCACGAAATCTATGCTGTGCCCCACGAGGCTCCAAACGATAAACGCCCAGTCCAGCACCTGCATGTGCCCCTGTTTGGACCTCGCCGCCGTGTACAGCACGACCAGTCCCAGGTGCATGAGATTCCATATCGCCCTCACTTCCATCCCCGCAAAAACAAACATCTGCACCAAAAACAGCGAATGCAGAATGATTTTGGCTACGACGGCGAATTTTGCAAGGAACGTCAAGCCGCCAAACATTGTCGCGCAGATGGCGATGGCAAAACCTACGCACCCGGAGGCGACTAACCCGTCCAGGGCGGTAACGGAAAGGTGGGCGGTAACTGGCGTGAGAGCTTCCGAGAAAGGCGGCCTCGTAGGCAGAGGAACAGGATAAGTAGGCGGTTCCCTCTCAATGACCAACTGCCACGTTTCCGGCAGGGGAGAACAGGCGAGTATGGTAGGTGAACTCGAGTTGTGCGATCGCGAATAGGACGAGGCTTCGTCCTTCTTTGATAACGGACCGGGAGAGCGCGGGCTGAGCCGGTGGATGTTGAACGTACTGGTTGGACTGGGGATCGCATCGTGCAGGTTTGGCAGGGCGGTGACCGTGCATGGACAATCGTAAACCGTTCGGAAGAGACCCCGGGGGTGTTTTGCAAAGACCGCTCCCAAGTTTCCGTCCGAGTAGTCTGTTGTTCGTTTACCTCCTCGAGCGGTCTCGGAATTATAGTCTTCCTCTTCGACGAGTTCAAACGACTTCTCGTATTCGGTGTTTAATTGGTGATAATACAACTTCTTCACTTTTGTGACTATCCGTCGGACGCGGAACAGCGCCCCGGGGTATTGCTTGGGTGGCGCCCTGGCCGAGTATCCGGGAAGGTCGTCCTGTTTGCTCCTGAACGGGTTGTCGAGTTGGATGGCGACCACATATGGGCCAATTTCTGGCGTCGCAAAGGCATCTGAATCCGCATCCGTTCGGTGAAGCTGGACAGAGTATTGGTCCCCGCTGACAGGATCCTGGACGGTGAAAATGTCGCTCGAGTATGGATCTGGCTGACCGGTGCAGACCAAAACCGCCACCTTGGTCCGGCTCACGTCGTTATTTGGTAAATACAAATCTCCCCTGACGTTTCGGAGGTTGGTGTAGGTCGTGCCGAAAGCTAATTTCTGGTTTGACGGATATAATGGCACCCATCGATCTCGATGGTGTTTCGTGGGTCTTTGTCTCGGTCCCTCCATGTTGAAGAACAAAGACATTGGAACTCCATCCATGCTTCTCAAAATACAAGACATCCTGTCTGCAGATTTGTTGAGCCTCATAATGGGCTCCGTATCAAAACCGAGCAAATTTGCCAAAATCAGATGCATGTCTCCTGGGACTGTTGTCGCCCTCTCGCTCAGCTGATTCCACACCTGAACGAAGAGAGTGCAGAGATCAGGAGCCCAATATGAATCTCTTCCGTAAATGGATTTGATTGGCTTCACGCCCTTTGCGAATGATGACCGAAACTCGTGGTTTAGACATCTGGTCAGACTGGCGACCATGGCCAAACTGATATCCATGCCCATGCCTGCTTTCGATCCCCCGCTCAGCATATGCATTGGACCCAGCTGTTCCTTTCTGGCAGCCAGCTTTCTCTTTGCCCAATTGACAGGATAGCTGGCCACTTCCGACCAAGTCATTTCTTGTTTTCGGACCTGCGGGGGAGGACATGCTAACGGTTGTTTTAGTTTGGGTGCAAGCGCATTGAAGGTCCCGTCTGCGCATTGGACCTCAATGACCGACCCCAGGGCGGCCTCTTGAAAGGTCCAACATCTCCCTATCCAAGGACTGACAGATAAACGCGCGCACTGTTCGAGAGTATCCGAGTCTGCGATCGATATCTTTTCGAGCGCCGGATCCAGAACCAGTATTCGGTCAGCTGCTTGGTACACCGCCGGTAACCTGTTGATGGCTCGCATCCTCAAAACGTTGTGAGCCACAGGCGGCATGCACAAGGCATCAATCCAAAAATATTTCGGCCTTCTCCTCGCTGCGCTCTGGAACCCTTTATCAACAGAATTCAACACGTTAAACTCGGCCCCGGCATCCTCGCCTTCCTTCAGCGGCTTCAACTTGCTGAGGTGACTGAAAAGCCGTCGCAGCTGGCACTCCGGCATAGCGTTTGCGTTTGCATTGCCGATTCCATCAGACCAAACGTGAGAGACGACCACGTATTTAGTTCTCGAAGTCATCCGATGCACCTGCAACCTGATTCCCTTCTTCAAGTTACCCCTGATTCGAACCAAAGGAACTCCTCCGGCCTCGATAATGGCTCGCACCTGGTCCAATGCGACCGACATGGGCTGGCACTGACAGCCGTATCGAATATGCTTGGGCACATAACTAAAAATATCGGCGTTGCTGGCGACGCACTCGTCAAAGGAGCAGTTGTCGTGGGTGACATCTGGGGAGTACAGCCGGAAAAGCCGGGTGAAGTAGTAAGCGATGGCGTAGTTGTACGAGGTGAGCACCTTGCGTGCGAAAAAAGGGCACCATCCGCGCAGACGCAACACGTCAAGCATTAGTTGGGCGCTGGGCGTCAGATCCGGCTCGCCCTGAGCGTTGAGCGTTGCCATCCTCTTTTGATGCGGCCAGGGAAGGTGAACGTCTCGGCGATCGGTCTGGACCAGGTCCCACAGTACCGTCCTCAAGGTGGTACAAAGCACCTTGATCGAGAGGACGATTGTAGGAAGAGGCTTGACATGGCTTTGTGAAACCTGATCAAAATCCTCGGCCAGGTTGATCACGTCGTCGAGAAATCGGGCATGTTCGTAAAGAAGCTGCTTCTGCTCCTCTCGAGCCTCTTCGTCCTGCTCGCTCGTCCCCCTCGGCGGTACGGTATTGGCGCCGAGCCATTCGTTGAGGAGGTACAGTAACGGCCTGGCTGTGACGCTCCGTGCAACTTGAAATTCTCGATAATCTATTTGTCGTCCGAGAAACTCTGAAATGGTGCCAAAGTAAAGCCACGACTGTGCAAGTGACGCAAGCTGGGCAGCTGGCAAACTGGCCCAGCGGTCGCCGAAGCCGTTCAGTTGGGGGAATTCCCAGAAGTCCGATCCAAATGTATAAGAGTGTTCGGCAACGAATGGTATGTCTAAGGGTTCGACCCCGGAGACGGGATGTGGAAGGAAATCCATAATAAATATGCTAGCTTAGAAGCCATCGGCGATACTTGAGCTGCTTGTGGATGCGGGGCACACACGCAGCTTCATGGTATCATTTGCGATCTTCAGGAACAGGAACAGAAAAAAAAAAGAGAAGAAAAAAGGTCCAATCTTTGGCCGCGGGTGTGTGACAAATGGGCGAGAGAACAGGTCTGGGGGTGAATGAGGGGAAGAGGCAGGGAGGAGATAGCAAAAAGGAATCACCGAGCAGAAAGCGGCGGTCGGCGGCACAGCGCACGGCGGTATGTTGGGACTTGGGGACTTGGGACCAAGGAGATCTTAATCATCCATCCATCCATCCATGATCTACCCATCCACGGGATGCGCTAGGTTGAGCTGTTGGGCTGCAGTGTGTTTTGGAGACGACGGGGGGTTGGGGAGCGGAACGGGGACCTACAGATGAAGAAAGTAAAAAAGGCCGTCAGCACTTAAATCCTTCTCGTCCCTCGTCCCTCGTCCCTCGTCCCCTTCAATATCTCGCCTCCATGTCAAGGACATCAAAAAACGGCCCCCATCTTCGCCTGACCTCTACTTGAAGAATCTGTGGAATACGACAAACTGCGCCCCCGTAGCACATGGCGCGCTGCATGCAAGTTGCCGACGAACTCTTTCTTGTGCCTGATGTGCCTGTCTTTGCCTGTCTGTCATCTCGAGCCAATTGGGGCATGGCGTGGTTTTTTATGCAGCAGCAACGGGACGCGCAGGACAAGATCTTCTGTGTCGGGTGTGCTGAGACCAATCTTTTTGACGCCAAGCGCCTGCATCAGGTTGGAAAACACTGTTGTTGGTTCTGGGGTTTGTTGGGAGTTTGGAAGGTGAAACGATATTTGACGACCAAGGAAATCGGGACGAGAGCGAAATGAGACATAAAAACCACCCGCGATCATTCAATGCCTGTCAAAGGGAGCTGGCATTTGAACAGTGAAACTCGATTCGGCCTTGATCTGTCGAGCGGGCGTCTCCCACCAAACGCTAATTGATCGAAGCGCCCGTTTAGCCACCCCGTTGATAACCCCGCGCGCTTTCCCTTTCAAAGCCATCTCAAGAATTAATTAATTCACTCCAAAACTTTCATCTGTTCTGTTGATGAACTCCTTTCTAATTGTTACCTGCGTACGGGGTAAAAACGCATCCCTTTTTCTCCTAAAACCCCCAGCGCTGAATAATTAAATATCCAGGCTGACACCAAAGGGTCCCTGCCTCCCGTGCCTCCCGCCAAGGTCACATCCATCCATCCCCTTGTCTTACACAAGATCTCTCTTCTCTTTCAGCTCCCCGTCATTACACTCAATAACACCTTTATCCCCCTCGGTCCATCGTATCTTACACCCCAAATACCTTGAATTACACAAAAGACGCACTCAGCTTCTGCTCCACCCATTCATTCCCTTCAGCCCTATCCATTTTTGTCCACGTCAAAAGCCCCAACGACCCGCGTTTCCCCCCCTTATATAACTATGCGGATCTTGTGTACACTACTTGTGAGCTGTTGCGGCAAAGTCGATCCCAGTATACATGATCCACTTTGATGTCAACAACAACAAAACTCGGGATTACCGGCGATGAAACCGGGATATTCCGCAAGGAAGAAAGAGGAGGCTCTCCGATTGCTCCGGGCGGTGTTGCCTGGCTGCCGCTGATGATCTCTTGAGCATAAAATGTTTCCTAAAAAAAAAAAAAAAAAAAGACAATAGTACAAGGTATACAAATATATATGTATGCCCTCGCTCCTTCTTTTCCTTTATAACAAGAAAAGTTTATTGTTGTCTTTGTTATTTCTCTTATTTACACACAAAAAAACTAAACCAATCAAAACACACACACACACACACACACACACACTTACTTGTTTTATGGTATTCAACACAACAACAATCCCTTTCTCTCCAACTCTTGTAGCCCCCATCCCATCCCTCCACAGCTTATACAAGCGAGTTACCTCTGTTGGTGCTGGTCACCTCCTCCTCCCAACGTCCCCGCCAAATTCATGCTCATGTACGCATCCCTCGTCCAATCATCAGCACCATCAGCATCATCATCTCTTCTCATCCTCCCTTCCGGCTCAACCCCGTTAGTTCCCACAACCTTAAGACCGCCGCCGCCGCCACCACCTCCTCCAGACTGCGGTCTCAAATCCCAATCATCCAGCGACTCACGTCCATCCACCCCCGGCAACCTTATTTGCGGCGGCGCACCCGACAGGCTTCCGTAACCCCTCCCATCCGTAGGAGATCCAGTACCCCTTGTCCCACTCCCGGTTTGATTGTTGTTATTGTTTGTCATCCCAAGATCAAACTGATCAAAGTCGGGCAACTCATACCCGTGTCCCTGTCCTTGATGATTCTGTCCAGTCTTGGTAGGCGTTTGCTCACTATCCATCAATTCAACAATCTCATCAGCCGGCATCTCCACAGCCAATTGATAAGGAGCCCCATAGCTCTGTTGTTGGTGCTGGTACTGTTGCTCTTGCGTGAACTGCATACTCATCGCCCTCATTCCCGATTCAACATGTTGATACTGCTGCTGATACTGATACTGCTGGTATTGTTGTTGCTGCATTTCAAATTCCTGCTGCTCGAGAATCTGCGGCGCAGGCTCCACATTTCTCAGCGAAGAACTACCAGGCGCCACAAGCGTTGTACCTCCGCCGGTGGACGATCGGAAGCTTCCCATGCTTGCACGGTGCTGGTCGTGGCCTCCTGGGGAGTGGTCGCCACTCAGGTGATGGGTATCTCCAGCAGCCACATTTATGAGCTCCCGTGAGAGATCCATATCCTTGATAGCGAACTGCGCCATGGTGTGCATCTTCCTGCTGACCCACCCGGCGAGAATCTTGCCGCGCTGCTTTTCTCCCAACCGAGAGCGAGGGAAGTCGCCCTTGTTCACAAAGGCAACGATGTCGGCAACAATCTGATGCTCGTTGAGAATGGCATTGACAATGACAGGGACGATGGAGGCGAGGTAGGCTTTGCGGGCTACTTCTGCGAGAACGACTACAAGGCCTCCTGCTTGGAAGACGGCACTAAAAGAACAGAGGTTAGCAGCAATACCTCTGATTAAACTGCCCCGGAGATACTTACCATCCGCCAGGCACAATGTTCCGATGACTCCTCTCCACAGACGTCTCAATATCCATCGGGAAGTGATTCAACCCGTTAATCTCAATGGTCTCACCCACGCTTCCCAGCACGAACAGAACTTGCATGTCCACCAAAGCACCGCCAGGCCCAATAGGCCGACGGACGCTGTGAAGAAATCCGAGATCTCCCGTGCGCACATAACGAATACTCGGATCCTCAACCGTCCGCCCGTCAAATCGCTCCTCGTCAAATATCTCCTTGGATTTGTAGAAGCTCTTGACGCACGCTTCCGAGTCGACCCAAATCTCACCAAACTCGCCATCGCTGCACAGCATCCGACTCTCTGGGTTAACAATCGCAATCTGAGTTGACACGGGCACCATTCCCGAATCCTGAACAAGCAAGGCCTTTGGGTCTCTCTCCGGGTCCGTCACATAAACAAGGCCGCGGCGCAGAGCCTTAGGGTCCAGCCAGAGTTCGATCGGCTCAATGCACATGTACGAGCGCGAAGCGATCATGGGGTTCAAGACATGCGAGTAAACAGTATTGATGGCAGTTCGGTCGAGCCCAGCTGTGGCAAAATGCATCCGGACCTTCTGGAACACGTCAACACGCGGACGGCTTTCGGACGTGATCATCATGTTCTTGAGCTCGTGCAGCATGAATCCCTTGCCTGGAATCATCTTCATGGCGTAGTCAAGCATCTGAGGGGTAGCGTAAGTATCCTTAATCTTGTATCGCGACAGAACCAAGAACAGAGAGGCAGGGTTCTGGGCAAACTCGACTGGCGAGAGCAGGTAGGTGGGTGTACCGATGTAGATGCCCATGAGGGCGGTGTGAATGAAGCCCAAACCTGTCGTGCTTCTCACGCAGCCGAGGACCGGCCGCGAACTGGTCATTTGGCAGGTTTCCTTTTGGACCTTGCACATCCCGAGAATCGTATCGTGACCAAGCTGGACCGCGAGTCGACGTTGGTCAGGAGTCCAATATGTCCAAATAATGACAGGATAGCCGGGTTGAATCCACGCCGGATCGATCGTGATGCCCAGGTCTCTGCAGCCACTGTTCTGCTTTGGTGGCTTGCTAGTGTTGAACACGTTGGGGATGCTGATCTTGAGAATTTGAGCAGATTGCTTGATGTGCTGAGCAACCGGTTTGGACTTCAATAGATGATCCACCTCCTGATTAACCAGCACCGATCTGACCTGATAGTCTGCCAACAAATGTAACAATGCCGGAACGTCTTCTGACAGCCGATTTTGATCCATGGGCGCAACCGGAATGATGACGACTCCGAGGTTGAGGCAGGCGTGAATGGCAAAGACAAATTCTTCCGAGTGCGTGTACATGAGGACCACATGATCACCGGCTCTCAGCTTCACCTTGTTACGCAGATAAACAGCCACCGCGGCCACCTTAGTATCGAACTTCCTCCAGGTCACGCCCTTGCCCTCCTTGCCTCGCCCGTCGATGGTGCAAATTGCCAACTCCTCTGGCTGTCTGGCCACACGCCATTGGATGAGATCGCTGATGCTCGAGAAGTTGTTGAGCGGAGTTGACGTTCGATCGTCCATAACCACTTCCCGGCGATCGATACCAGAGTACTGCTTGTCTGCCCCAGCAAGCACGTTGCCTCTCGAGTTTGCGGCCATTGGCGACCAGATGCCTCCGACCGGATCAACACCGACGGGCAAATTGAGAACCGCGTGCTCGACAGCAAACTTGACATGAACGCAAGGCAAGTTGCCGAGATCAAATTCTCTTCTGCAAAGCATGTTTCCAATCTCTCGTCGGCCGTTCTTAAGAACTCTCGGAAGCGAGTTGGGGGCTGTGATCATGACACAGTACAGCCGGAGGTTGTGCTCCTGCATCAGAACGTCCATACATCTCTCTGCCAGAGACTCCAGCAGCGCAGTGTCCAGCTGCCGAGGCGGCCCTCCATTGGTAGCTGGAGCTGTCGATGCTGCTGGCGATTCAAGCACCACCACCGGCAGATGTTCTTCGTTGACAAAGACGTCGAACGCCGAACAGTCAAAAATCTTTGGCACACTCTTCATGGTGCTCAACACCAGATGCTGCACAAAGAAGTAGCGGTGCTCGGCGCCATCAGCGCCCCCATCTTCGACCCATTCCACTTTTTGTCTGATACGGTCTTCGTAAAGGCCGAGGATGAAGATCTTGCCTTCAATGACACAGCCCAGGAGTCCGGTTCGAAGGAACTCGGGCTCCACCTGCGTGGGCGTAGGTTCCCCCGGATTAAACTTGAAAGGCCGAGCATGGAAGATCTGCTCTGTGTGTTTGGGAAGCGCCCAGAACCCGCCCGACAGAGATGGAGAGTCGACCCAAATTTCTCCCACGGAATGTGGTGCAGCCAACAGGCTGGTCTCAGGATCCACGACTGCAAGCGTCGCATCAGGGATTGGATAACCAAATGCACCGACCCGAATCGTGCCTGGCTCGTTTGCAGTTCGCTTTCTGGCTTCCTCTCCAATTGCAAGCACCACTACTTCGTTGGTCTTGAGGGCCTCTCGGTCAAGAAGAACTTCGCCGAGTTCTGTGCTGGTCCGCTGTTCTGTCGTCTTGGTTGCTGCTTGCCCGAGCAGAGTCGAAAACCCAGTTCCGGGGGCGGGTTTGTCCTCCTCCTCCTTCTCCTTCTCCCCTTCGTCCTCGGATGCTTCGTCTGATCCCAAGTCAAGCTTCAGAGGGCACCCCATCCGTTCCTCTCCGCCTATCCAATCCCGAACACTGATGATCATGCCGCCGTGTTCGGGGAGACAGAGCATCGGGGCCACAACCTCCCGAGCGCGGGTGTTGCGGAGCGGGCGGAACCAACGGTCGGCCAGGAGCTCGTTAAATTCGCTATCAACCGTCAATGTGTCGATGAGGCAGAGTTTCACGGTCTGAAAGTTGGGTTCCATGCCCTTTTTGTAATTTCGGGTGGCCATTGGATCCGACTGATAGTTGTATGCAGCCCTCTTGAGGCCGGGGTAGTCAGCAACCATCAGGGTCGGCTTGTACTTTGTGATCAAATGCGCGTAGAGGCCGGGCACTTCGATGGCCTTGTTCTCCAGCCAGACAGTTGTGTGCCCGCCGTAGACAGCCAACAACACACCAAGGATCATACCGATGCCTTGACGAGGATCCAGATAGGAGAGGATGATTTCGCTGCTCGCACCGCCGCCTATCAAACGGCCATTCTTGTCACGCAGATTCTTGTTGAACGTGTCGCCAGGCTTGTTTCCCGGGACGGTCGAGATGATAGCACTGAGACATGCCATTTGATGCATGATTGTTCGGTGACTCAACACGACTCCGCGTACATCACCTGTTGGTGCGCGCGAGAACTCAATGTAGGCCAGGTCTGGCACATTCAACGGAGGGGCGTCGTCTTTTTTCTTTGAGTGGTAACTCCCAAACTCGTTTGTTTTCCACCACTCGACACCCTTGGGCCAGTTCAGCTTCTGGGCGGTGATATCGCGCTGAAAGGTCTTGAGATTGTTGTCGGTGGTCAGGGCAAGATGCGCTTGCGTTTGGGTGAGGATCAGGTTGAGTTTCTGGTAATCCTGGAGCTCGTTGATAGGAACGGCCACGACACCGGCAATGAAGCAACCCAACAACGCAGTGGCGAAGTCGATGATTTCTGTATCTCGGTAGATGAGGGCCACACGATCGCCACGATATAGCGAGCTCTTGTCCCTGATTACCTGGGCCACTTTCTCAGCCCTCATTGCGAGCTTGTCCCATGTGATGGATGCTATTTCCTTGCCCTTGCTGTCAAGCACCCAATAGGCCGGTGCTTTCCCTGTAGTTCGGCCTCGATGTCTTAGGACGGATGCTATGTCGTCAAAGTTTGACATGGGCGTGTTTCTGTCGTGGGTATCATGAATAGCAAATGGAACCTCGCGCGGTTCAAGTGGCTGGTGGTATTGAAGCACTTCTGGTGGGGGCAAGTCGCTGGCCGTAAGCATTGGCGGTGCGATGGCCACGGTTGGAGAAAAGGCATCGCTCGCCGAATACCTGTGAGGACCTCCATACTCGCCTTGAGCCATCTGATCGAAACCTTGCTGCTGGCCAGCAAAGTCCGAGAAGTAGACCTGGTTATCCAACAATGTTCTAGACCTGCCATCAAAAGCGCCCTGCGGCGGCCCAGCTGAGTATATGCCTGGCTGCGGCTGATACTCGGGGTTGAAGGCATAATCCCCCGAAACCATTGTCCCCGTCCTCGTAGAATCATCGTGGGTGGGCGCAGGGGCAATGAAAAGGGAGTCGTGCGCGCGCACATTCGGACGGACATCCGCCATGGGACCCCCAGGGGCCAGGAGATTTGCTGGGTGTGCGTCTGGGTTAAGATACGGCGACTGTGGCATGTATTCGGTCGGCGTCGCGATGGAATGAGGCGATCGGGACGCTGGTGAGCCGGCCGAGTGTATAGAATTGCGATGGCCGGAGTTGGCATTCAAGGCCGCCAAAGACGCCGCACGATGGCCTCCATTCGGAGATTGGGGGTAGGAATCGCCGGCCGAGTGAACCCGAAGTCCTCCACCACCACCGCTGCCCCCACTCGCAACGCTGTCTCTCGGGGCAGCAAAGCCGTCAATGCCATAATGTGAGAGTAGCTGGGTGCGCCGTTTCTGGTATCTGGAATAAAGCGACGGATCATGTCAGCGCGCTGCCATTTGTAGGTGTCGCCGAAGGGGGTAGGGTGGTGTAATCTGCCTTACCCCTTTTGAGTGATATCGCCCTCCTATCAGACAGAACACACAGAGCCAGTCAGTTATCTTGTATCTGGTGCAAGGGATGCGACGTCGGTCACGGTCCGCGGACATCTGTGGGTAAAGCGCACTCACTTCCAGCTCCTTGTCCAGCTCCTCCAGCCTCTCCTGCAACTCTGGACTTAGGTCGGCCATTATCACTATTGGTATATTTCGAGATTTGGTGGTGGTCGGGCAATCATGCGAACTTCACTCCAGCGCGCCGGTGAAAAACGGTCTGCTGGCTGCGCCTGGTCGGCGCTATAGGGTTTATGATACCAATCTTCCCAAAACTTCGAGGTTTGGCAATGTCGCGCGACCAGATGGAGACAGACCCCGCAGATGCAGCTTGCAGAGGGGTGAAACAACAAATTAAACTCGTCGCCGAGGGCCACAAACACCCTGGATTATAACGGCAAGAATTCGCTTGCTAGATATCGTTCCTAAAATGCACATTTAAGTCCCCTAAAATCTTGGTTGTGACGTAGTTTTTGGTTTGCCGGTGGAAGCCAGGAACAAGTAGTTCTGGCGGGCGCCGGGCATGTCGCCAGATGGCGCGGGTTTGGCGGGGCTGCCCAGGAACCCAGCGACAGGTGACCAGGCGGCCCCTGATTCTTGGATTTCCAGGGATCATCTCCACAATCGACCATCCATCCATCAGCTTCACCCCTCATTCATACCTACAAACAAGAGGCATGGATTGAATGTACATGTACAAAGTGCCTTGCATTCGTAGAGATACATGTACCGATTTCTTTGTCATCTAGTGGTTTTTTCCATCCTTTTCAAAGTTCAAAATACCTCCTCAAAACTGGTCTTGGTAGGAATGACACAGCTACAAGAGCTGGGACGGCCAATTTGGTATTCTATCGTCTTCATCAGCATGAGCTTCTTTGTTCTTAACTATAATATAGATTGGATTGTGTCGACTTTGTCTCCTAAGCTCTGCTGGTCGCCCGTGCATCTGCCCCGCCATTCCCCGTCCTCGGGTTCGGCGGAGTTGGCTTGCCAGCCCACTTTTAACTTCGGCAGCCAAGAGTTACCGTTCCGTCACGGAAGGTGGGGCACAATCTGCAGAGAAATTCAATTTTCTTTTTGAGTTTTCACAAACCCTTTTCCTTCCCACGAACCATCACTCCATCATTTCTTCATCCATATTTTCTGCTACCAGCATCTCGGGTTTCTTCCATTATGGAATAGCTTGGTGTTTGGTCCTTGCAGCGGACACTAACATCTGCCGCAGGCTGTCAGCAGCGCCGGAATGTCATTATGGTGAGCAATATCTGTTTCCTTCCCAATTCACCGGCACATCGCCATTATATGATGATATAAACGCAAACTCACAGACCTGTTCTGAACAATTATGTTGAGGTCACGCTTATTCCACTGATTTTATCTCCTCGATATACACTACTGTCGCAGTTCGGTTGCAAGAGACAATGCTAACTCGACGACAGGACCGATCCTCTTCCCTAGCCGCTTTTCTTTGTGGTCTCGAGATTCGAATCGAGGCTCTGGCAGATGACCCCCTGTCTTTTCTCTCTGCTTTGTCCTTGACCTCGACGATTGTTTCTAGTCTAAAAATAAATACTCTTTCTTCTCACAATGGCCTTTTCAGTCTCCCTTTTGCCATTCTATTTTGATGAATGATTACCGTTTGATGCGAGCCGCTGTGTCTTTGTTTCCCGGGTGCCTATGTATGAATGGTCGTGCCCGTCTTGAGAACAACTTGATTGTGTGCGATGTCTCCCTTTCTTGTCATACATTCATTCCACATTCTTTTTGTAATAATCACCTGGATCTGCTATTCGACTATCATATTTAACAAGCACATCCCGTCGACGATCCACTAGATAGCGATCTCGTTCGTTCAATTCGACATTCCAACACACTTCATCCTATCATTCCAAATAACTCGATAGCTCACAGCACACAATGGATAACTCCTTCGCCCCCATGTGGTCCGGTGATGAGGAGTACAATTTCCAGGGTGAGTTTGATGAGTTGTTTGGGAACGAGCTTTCTGGGGATGCCGCTATGAGCGGGATGGATGACGATCTGTTTGGAGATAATGCCCCGGAGGCAGAGAAC
The DNA here is from genome assembly GCA_033297175.1 of Cladorrhinum sp. PSN332. Lineage (NCBI taxonomy): Eukaryota > Fungi > Ascomycota > Sordariomycetes > Sordariales > Podosporaceae > Cladorrhinum > Cladorrhinum sp. PSN332. The sequence goes on along the minus strand of MU858820.1, from coordinate 557,799 downwards.
CGACAGACTTGGGCGTCACTTGAGCTTGCCAAGAGTGGTCCTTCATTTCTACTCAGGCAGCCAGCTCAAGGCCGTCAGCCCACTCTCACTCTCCCGACACTTCCCCAGCAGCCAACCCGGGAGCACCAGGACTCATTGTTTTCCCCAACACACATGTATCCTGAGTTGCCCCTCTCTTTCGATGCCGCACCAACTCGGGCTCCAGTCCCGGCACCAAAGCGCGCTGCTCCGGCATCACGACAGGCTCCGGCTCCGGCTCCGGCTCCGGCTCCAGCACTGACCATGCCAGACTACTTGGGGCAGGCTCCAAATAGCTTTGCTCAAAACCAGTCATACACTAACCTCCAGTCGCTTGACATGGCCAATGAGTTCATGTTCGACCAGCCACCAATGCTTCCACCAGCACCATTGATGGCCTCTCAACCACTTCCCCCCATGGTCCATGAAGGAAAGAAGCTTACTCACAACAGGAATCAAAAGTACAAGGACAATGACCCCAGCAAGATCTACATGAAGCCCGCCGGTGTCCTTCCTTGGGGCCCCATGACACGGGAGAGGATCCCGCAGCCCATGTTTGAGTACAACAACTCGTCGGCTGAGCTGCTTCCTTTCAAGTCGTACAGCAAGGATGAGTTGATCACCTTCTTCACTTCTTGCCCCGACCAGAACAGGAAGCTCACCCTCTGGATCCAGAACACCCCGGCTCAGTCCAACAACCGGTACGCCATGGGGCCCAGCTCTGGCAAGTGCCGGTACAAGGGCTGCCCCGCGCCCCAAAAGACCATCCTCAAGGGCTTCTTCCGGGTCGCCTTTGATGAGTTCTCTGACCAGACGGGCACCGTCCGGGACCCCTTCCACAATGCCGGCTACATGCACTTGCATTGCTTTGAGGAGCTCTTTGACCTTAGTTTCCTGATCCACTACGGCGCAAGGTACCGCAAGTTCAACATTCGTGCTGACTGGCGGCACTTTCCCTATGAGTGCCGTAACCCTATGGCTCTCGACCGGGACCACCAGTCCATGGGCAACTTCTTCAACGAATGGGTCCAGGCTCAAAGGCTCCGCTGTGATCAGCTTCACCAGGACAACCTCCAGAATCATGGCAACAAGCCACGGTATGATGGGTTCCATCCTGATGGGCCCACCCCGCACAGGCGTCGTCTGGGCTACAAGTTGACGGTCAGCCACCTCTCTTTGGAGTTCAGCGGCCGCGCTCAAGCTCGTGATGCCCGAGGCGGTGCGCACATTGGTAAGCACAAGGGTGACTTGAGCCTGTACATGCATCTCAAGAAGGCCGAGCAGACTGCCAAGAAGCGGAAGCGTGGAGCGGATGACGAGGATGAGGATGAGGATGTCGAGATCACCGCCGTCGTCCCCCGGAAGCGCCAGCGCCAAGGGGATTCGATCGTTGTTGGTGGCCCCGGTCCCTCTCGTCGTCCTCCGCCCCTCGGCCTGTCCGTCCTCAACAAGGGCAGCCTCTCGGGCTTCCCTTCCACCCCTGCGTTCCAAACCCTTCCCGAGTCTCCCTCGCAGGTCCCTCGTACTCCCATTGGGCCTCGCACTCGTCAGTTTAGCCGGCAGCTTGAGTCTTCGGTTCTTGATTTCTTGAACAGCCGGCCGCACTTGACCAGACGCGAGACCCTGCAGATCCAGACAGCTCTTGAGGATGCGCCTGCACATGTGCAGGACAATGTCCTCTCGGCTGTCGAGCCTGCGGTTGCCGACTTGCTCGGCCCGCGGAACTCGGTTGGATCTGGGGAGCAGACGGCTGTTGAGAAGAGGCTTGGGAAGTTGAGCACCAGGCAGCGGAGGGAGGTTGAGAAGTTCATGGGTGGGTTGCAGAAGAAGGGGAGGTTCTACAGTCTTTGACTAAGACTGTCTTGGATGGTCATGATTGGTGAATAGAACATATCTGATTGGATAAACAAGAGTCCTTTGATGCAAATGTGAATATATGCCAGTGAATAGAAATGTAATATCTCGTGCGACATTTTCACAGACAAAGTAGAATATCTTCGGACCGCAAGATGAGATGTCGTTGGGGAAAAAGTGGGGGTCTGTGGGTGATCACTGTGATCACTGTGATCAATTGATGTTGCGGTGCCGTGGGTGCGTGATGTCGTGTAACATGACCAAGAGTTGCGATCCAAGGCAAGGCCTCCACCAAACAAAATGTGGTTCTTGTTGCAGTTTCATTCCCGCCATCTGGATTGCTGCCGGGGAAAAAGGAAGAAAAAAAGCAAGATTGGCGAATCGGAGAGCCCATCACCCCCATCTTGCAACACAACCTCCCGACGACCTCACACTATCGAAACAACCTTGGAAGGCAAAACATTCATTGTTCGTGAAGCTTTCCCTTTTCGTATCGTGATTTGTCGAGGCGCAAAAATGTGATGATGATAATGGTGGTGGTGGTGGTTCAAAGATGCAGGAGTCGGCCCCTGTCTTGTTAAAGTGATCCTGCGCCCCGCGTTGCATCGATCGGGAGGGATTGCAACCCCCGTGCCCCCCTACCAACGGCATCCCCGAACAGGGCCCCAGTGTCGGCCAATCCAGAACACCCACAAGCACGAGCATTATTCCATTTCAACGTTTGCCCTCCATCTCCGCCCAAGGGCATTGGCATTTACCAGCATTGCCAGTCAGGATACGGGATAATGATAACAACAAATGGTAAAACTTGGTCATGATGGAGAGGCATCCGTGGCGTCAAGCAAGTGGTTCGCGGCTTTTCCACCTTCCAGGTTTGCGTCCATCCCGTCCTGCCTTCTGGCGGACTCGCCGGTAAAGCGATCAGATTGATGGGAGCTCCCGTCCGCCCCTGGTCAAAGACGTAACTGTCCAGAGATGATAAGAATGCTACATTTCCCAGTCACACCAGGAAGCTGCATTTTCGAAACTCACTTGAAGGTCCGAGAGTGTTCCCGACTCAACAGGTTCTTATATAAAAGAACCCTCTCCCAACATCGGGGCTACTACATAATACTGCAAGGGAGCGGCAGAGCACCACCACACTGTCACGAAGAACCTCCATCTGTTTGGAATGCGCGGCTCATTCGAGAGGTTGTCAAAAACAGGTTCGGATCAACGAACTGAATGAGCGTACCCAACGGCGTCATCCCAAAAATAAAAATAAAAAGACAAAAAGAAAAGTCTCACCGAAAACACATGCGCAGCTTCTTTGCATGCGCCCCTCCGCAAAGGTGCCGGTCTTGGTCAGTGGCACTTTTCTCTTCTTCAGAGGTTCCGGTGGGTTCTTTTTTTTTTTTTTTTTTTTTCAGACACGCTCTCAATAGTTCCGGAACCTACAACAACACAATAATACGGACGGGTCCGCAGCCATCGGCAGCCCGCATCGCCCCCGGGCGTCAAGCCAGGGAATTCTCCAAAGCTTAGTGGCCCAAGACGAAGCTCACACAAACCGACGCGCAGGACGCAGGACGCAGGGGATTCTCGGAATTTTGTCTCTCGCCTATCGCAAGCCAGCAAGTTCCGCACAAGACTTCCCGACTGCGACATCGTCACGACGCAACACCAGTTGGAAACCCGGATCCTGGAACCATTCTGGAACCAGGAACTCTCTCCAACTTTTCAGGTCACAGCTCAGTTCAGTCGCACGCATACCCTTTCTTACCCGAGTCGACTCTCTCTGCAATGATGGGAGGTGGTGGAGGAATCCTCGAAGCGATCGACGACGCATCTGCCGCTGGTGACTCTGCTGGTGATGTCGCGGGTGACCAGCCTGCGCTGCATGTCATTGTCTTGGTAAGTCTCATTTTGTCTCATTTTCAAATTTCTCGCCCCGTTTTTTTTTTTGGGGGGGAGGGATTTCGACTTTACGGAGTGGACGAACAACCGATTGGGGCTTCAATTTTTAGTAGCTCTGTCCATCAAGAATTGGACGCGGCCAGTAGGCAACCGTTGCAGCGGGAGCCCCCTCACCCCTCACTCACCCCCCACACCACCAGCACCACCGCCCTAGTTTCCCCCCGACGGGATGGCATCATCATGCACCCACCCGCAACACCCTTTGTTCCATTTTTGGTTCAAGACAACAAGTGGCCATTTGCCTTGGCATTGTTATTTCTTTTCTTTGTGTTGACCTGAAACCGAGACATTACAGCGTCGTCGGTTCCAGTCAAACAAAGAAAATAAACCAAGACATTATCATCACGAGATACACATCAAACAGAACCTCAAGCTGATATCGGAATAACAGGGTTCAGGAGGAGGGCCATTCGAAAACAATGTCACGTCACTCCTAGTCCGCTCCGTCTCGGCCAGCTGGGGTAAGGGCTCAATTGTTGCCGTCGATGCGGGTGTACATCTGGGGGCCATCAGAGATATCTTGGAACGTACCCAGCCAAAAGATCTGGGGGAAAATGATGAGCATCCACTCCCGCATACCCTCACATCAGGCCCCTTTGCAGGTCTCGAGGTTCGACACGCAAGTGCTAGGATAAATGCCTCCAACATCGTCCAGGATCTTGTGGATACATACCTTATCACTCACTGCCACCTGGACCACATTGCCGGCTTGGTCATCAACACTGCCGGTCTTCGTCGTCCCAAGCGATTGGCAGCTCTGCCGATCACCATTGAGGGCTTCAAGAAGCATATATTCAATAACGTGATCTGGCCCAATCTCAGTGATGAGAATAATGGCCACGGCTTGGTCACATACATGAGACTGGTAGAGGGCGGGTCCCCGGCGCTCGGAGAAGGGGATACCACAGGCTATCTCGAGATCGGCGACGGGATTGCGGCGAAGGCCTTGAGCGTCAGTCACGGCCACTGCATTGAAAAGCATCTCCACCGCGGCAGCACCAGCACCCGCCATCCCAGCTTCGATGCCTCGTCACTCGCACCGGGAGGCGTCGCAGATTATAAGAACAGTCTGTTGGGCTTGCGCGCCGTCAACAAATCGCTGGCTCATCTTGACCCCATGACGGATAGGTATCCGATCGAGGACACAGTGTGCGTCTACGACAGCTCTGCATATTTCTTTCAGCACATCCCAACGGGTCGCGAAATTGTCATTTTCGGCGACGTCGAGCCGGACAGCGAGAGCTTGACACCTCGCAATCTACACATCTGGCAGACAGCAGCTCCCAAGATTGCTGCAGGCAGGTTGGCGGCCATCTTCATCGAGTGCAGTTACGATGACTCGGTGACGCCCGACCGACTGTACGGTCATCTTGCTCCTCGCTACATCCAAGAGGAGATGACTTGCCTCGCCAAAGAGGTTCAAGCTGTCAAGCTGGCGGCTGCTGCCACTCTGGATGCGGCATCCGCTCCCGCCACCTGCGCAGGAAGTACTTCTGTTACTGAGGCAGCGCAGCAGCAACAACAACAGGGAAGAAGAAGGTCGCATCCAGAGTTTGCCTCTTTCGCCTCGTCGAACAATAATGCCGATAAGAAACGCAAGCGTGTATGGTGCGAGGAAGAGCGGGAGGTATATGGCGATGATGGTGATCCCGGGACGCCTTCGCGCGGCGTTGCGAAGAGAAAGACTACACCCCAACCCCAGCATTTGAGGCCACTCGCTTCTGTCGGGGTATCCGGCTACGTATCTGATGCTGCCGTCTCACCAAAGACGTTGAGACCGAGTAGTCATCGTCAGTCTGCTGATCATTCAGAGTCACAAGATTACTTCCTGCCTCGCACTCATCATGGTTCGCATTCTCAAAGCCACACTCCACATCTTGCGACGCCAACAGCCGAGCTCAGCCTTGCCGAGTTTGAGGCCGGTTTTTTGGATGCGGTGAAGCTGGAGAAAGAGATCGAGGTGAAGGGGAGTGATGTGAACATGCCATCATCGCCTCATCCTTGTGGATTTGGCGAGGGCCCTGATACTCCGACGAGTATTCCTCGGGCAGTTGGTGGATGTCACGGTCATCGTCAGGATAGCAATCGTGAGCACCATCAGCAGGAGGGCGGCGGTGATGAGGAGTCACTCAAGGGTATATTGAAGGGATTAAAGGTTGTCATTATCCACGTCAAGGAGAGACTGGCCGATGGCCCCGAAGCCAGAGACGTCATTCAGAAGGAGTTGTGGGCTCATGAGAAGGGCTCCGGATTGGGGGTTGAGTACATTGTGAGCAGACAGGGTGATAGTCTGTTTTTGTAAGATTGGTGGACGCATGCCGCCGAGATTCTTCTTTTTTTTATATACGGACAGGGTTGATGATGGATGATACCAGTTGGGAGCGAATTTTTTTTATTTTATTTTTTTTTGGGGGGGGGAGGATTTGTTTTGTTCGGTTATGTATACTATGTAAATGGGCCAAAAAATATACCATTTATTTGTAGCAGTTGAACAGTTCGAATGCCGGGGGTTCCATCGGTCCCGCGCCGGGCTTTTCCCTGTTTTCCCCAGCTTATACCGAGGAAACAGCCGGCATTCATTCCGCCGCCGTAATCTGACACCCGACGACAAGCGCTATCGTGATCGACCACACCCCTTCCCCTCCTTCCCCGCCGCGGGGCATTATTTACATCTTCTTTTTTTTTTTTTTTTTTTTCCTCCTTCATTTTCAACAACAACAAACAACAACCGTCAAGTCATCTTGGGGAAAACGGCGCAAAAATGGCAGCAGAAAAAACAGCAAACTGGGAGGCCAAAATCCAACGAAACCCCCACGGCAACTTTAAGGAAGTCGAAGCATCCCGTCGGCCCTTTGACGCCTCCGACAGCAAGACATTCCACTACACCCAAACCCCTTCTCCCTCGTGGGCTTTTGGTTCCGGTGCCAACGATGGCTCTTCTTCTTCTTCATCATCCTCTTCTGCAACACCATCATCTCATCGAGTCATAAACCCCACCTCCCCGTCCCGCCCCTCGCACCTAAACTACAAACTCCTAATCTCGGCCATCATCCCCCGTCCCATCGCCTTCTTGTCAACCCGCTCCTCGGACGGAACCCTCACCAACCTGGCACCGTTCAGCTACTTCCAAACCATCGGGCACGACCCCCCGCTCTTCATCATTGGTTTTGCTTCGGGCTTGGCGTCGCCCAAGGACTCGCTCAGGCTCCTGGCGGAATCAAAGGAATGCACCATCAACATTATCTCTGAGAACTTTGTCGAAGCCGCCAACTCGGCGAGCGTTAATGCGCCCCTGGGCGTGTCGGAGTGGCACATTTCCGGGCTGACGCCCGTGTACGACTGCGAGCAAGTCAAAGCCGCCAGGGTGGGCGAGGCGGTTTTTAGCATAGAAGGCAAGTTGGAGAGCCTGAGGGAGTTTGAGAGCAGAAGCACTCCCGGAAAGGTGGGGAGCACGCTGGCTGTCGTTGAGGGGGTGAGGTTTTGGGCCAGGGAGGACGCGGTCAACGAGGAGGGGAGCTTGCTGGACCCGGGGGTGCTGAAGCCTGTGAGCCGGCTGGGGGGGATCACGTACGGGAGGGTGGTGGAGGGGTTTGAGCTGCCCAGGCCGGATTTTGAGAGGGATTTGGGGGGCAGGGAGGGGATTGAGAAGTTGGAAAAGAAGGAGGACGCTGCGAGCTAGGAGTCAAGGGGGGACAGGAAGCAGCATGTTTCAGGGTGAGGATAGATTACGGGGATGAGACCATTCCGGCTTTATCCCAACGACCAAATGTCGAATAGGAGACGGTTCGAAACACGCTCGCAGTTAAAGTCATCTATGCTAGAGACTCTCTTTCGAACTGGCCATTTGGCAATCAGGGTGCTGTTAAGTTATATACAGGCTCTCTTACACAGAGCTTGGTTTGTCTAGACAGAACATGCTGCCTGCCCCTTTTCCCGGCATCTGGCAGCTCTGGCTACTTAGATTTACCGTTGGGATGTTATTGGAAACTCAAAAGATGTGCGTTTGTGAGTATTGTTAATTCCTAGATGGAGGGGAGTTCCGGCGGGAACGGGCCCGAGATTGTGCTGCTTCCGGATTACAGATTAGTAACGTTGTAATTCTGGCATTCCTTTCAAGGAGGACTGTGGATGTGTGGTGGAGGGGTGTTTATTCACGTACCCCTTTTCATCGGACCAACCCTTTTTCTCAATTCCCACACCTCTTACTCACCATATGATGCGTGGATGCTTCCCCCTCAACCAACGCCACCGACAGTCACCGTGTCGATCATTGGGCCCTTTCCCACCTTTCCCGCACCTCCACGCCGTCAAACGTGGCGTCCGGCACTTCCCCGACCCAATGCTTGATGCAAGCTCCACCTTTCAGATATCTGATCGTCATAGACTTTGCTCTACTGGGAAACTTTTTTCTGTTCACAGGACGGGTTCATCTGCCGTTAGTTGCGACCTTGGATTTCTAATTCTGGAGAGGGACACGAGTTCTGCATTACATTACTCGGTTGATCGTCAGATCGACAGCAAATACACTCGAGTCATGAATGAGTACCTAGTACGCTCAACTCAGTTCAAGCAGTCTCAGACGAAGTACGAAAAAGGGGGGATATCAACACCCTCACATAACCGGCACAAGCTATTCCTCCAACCCAACTCAAATCCACACTCTTATTCAATTCACAACTCTCGCCGTCATCATAATCCCCCCTCCTTTGCCGCCCCCCCTTCGCCTCCTTGTCTAGACCGTTCCATTTTTTCTATTCCTTTTTATCCTTCCCCTTGCTTGCCACCTGTCACATTTGCCCTCCACTCTCTACCCCATATTTTACCCCATATTTTTCATCAAAAAAAAAAACTTTTTCAAACCTTCGGACTTTGATCGGGCCCATCCGAGACCTGGTATACAACTATCCACAGTCCACAGTCCACAGTCCACAGTCCACAGTCCACAGTACACAATCCACAGTCCACAATCCACAGTCCACAATCCACAGTCCACAGTCCACAGTCCACAGTTCCACACAAACTCCACCCCTCCAGTACGACGGCGACGGCGACAACAACAACAACAAACTTGGCAGAAAGTTAGCTGTAAGTCCGGGTTCTGGTTTGGGTTCCTTCGCAGAGTTACATGCTGCCCAGGAGGAAAGACTCGGGGGCCCAGAACTCATCAGCAGCAAGAAGAAAAAAAGAATGCCTGATGCCTAAAACCATAGCGTCGTGTACTACTGCTACTACTTACTTAGTGCATGGATACAACCCACGTGTAACATGTACATATGTACATACATACATCCATATATACATACATACATCCATATGTACATACATACATCCATATGTACATACATACATCCATACATACATCCATACATACATCCATACATACATCCATACATACATCCATACATACATCCATACATACATCCATACATACATACATACATACATATCCTTTTTTTTTTTTTTTTATTATTATTATTCTTTCTTCACGTTTCACAACTAAAATTTATCTACTCGGCAAAACCTAGACTAGATAGATCCTTTCCTCTTTCTCAAGCTCCGGCCGGCTGTGGTGTGCATGTACATGTACATGTACATGTACATACATACATACGTTTGAAACAAAAGTAATATATATCATAAAAAAGAAGTAAAAATACACCTGGGCATTTAATATACAGTACAAAAGCGATGATGTATACTTACTTACTTATATAAACTTGACCCCTCCCTCAAAAAAAATTAAAAATTATCTGCTCACTCTCACCGGCAGTTATGAAACCCCCCCCGTCTGTCTTTGTCAGTGTGTGAGAGAGAGAGAGAGAGAGCCAGACTTCAATTACCACACTGATTCCACAACATCTACTTAAAAAAAAAAACAAAAAAAAAACAGGTGAGGTCATCTGTTTTGTTTGTTCCCGTTCCATCCGGGCCACCGCCCGCTGGCGATTCCAGGAACACCCGTCCGCGTGTGTGTCACCGTGACCCCCCTTTCATCTTCCACCCTTTTCCCGCCTCAATGTAACCATAGACCTGCTTACCTCTTTTCAGGGCAAAATTGCAACATTCGCTTACCGGTTGTTGGGTGTTTGCTCTTGGTATCACAACACACAAGAAAGAAATGCTTCAGAGGTTGAAATTCATGAAATCTGTCTGTTGAAGAAAATAACTATTATGCATAATGATGATGATATCCAAGGAGTAATGCCAAAGATAATCCTTCCTTCCCTGTGTCTTGCCATAAATGATACAATAATTGGAGTTGTAAGGAAGCCCTTCCCCCAAAATAAGCGCCCCCCCCAAAAAAAAAAAAATGTTAAAAAGCCGAAAAGAAAAATTGCAACTAAAATAATGTTATATGCCCCATGGTTTGCTTTTTTCGCCCTTCTAAAAATGTCGTCTTGTTAAAAAACCGGATATGCCCATCCCGCTGAGCTTTTTTCGAACCCCCTCCAAGGAAAAAAAAAACCAATTATTACAAAAGAGAGAGGAACAAAACCTGAAGGGGAGATTCCATCCGCCTTGACCGAGGAAACCCAAAACCAACAAGAAAGAAAACCCCGCGCTAAAAACAAGAGAAAACCAATTCGGTTCCCTCGCAAGTCCGAGACCCGAAGGGAGCCACTGGATCAGGAAACCCCGATGTGGTGTTTCCCCGGACACAACCCCCGCCATTCCAACCGGTTCAGCGGTGTGGGGTAAAGGGAGCTAAAAGTGACAAGAAACTGGGGAAATGTGCATGGGTGGTGGTGGCAGCTCCGAGAAACCAAGGAATCATTGCTATCGCAAGCTGCCACCGCCCATCATCCCGCGCGGATTGCTGCAGACTGCGTACGCCTCGAATTTTGAGAAGACCCCCACAAAAGAGAGATAAAGGGATGAACGAAAATAACGTCCCGATTGGGACCGCAGACGTGGAATTTGTTGGACCCAAACCGCAGTCGGCGTGGAGCACAGACTCTACCCGTCCTGTCCCGCTCACATGATCTCAGGTTGGTATCGCTACCGCCCCATCATGGGAGTGACGAGCTCGATGCTCTTTGGCCTCGCGTACATGTTGGGTCGTCGGGACGGAAGCGGGCGATCGGCGGATGAACCGTAAGTGTCGTATCCATACACGGGATCCCAGGTGGACGAGAAGTAATTTGCTGTCGGTTTGGTGTAAGAGCTGTTGGGACTGTCTGCTGCTGAGCTCCTGGAGAAGGGCCAAATGTTTGGGTGGTAAGTCCCCGACACCGAGCTGGGACTCGAGGGGGCCCGCATCGACAACGCTGAGAGGGCCGAGATGGCGGGGGTGGTGGGGGAGAAGTTGGTTGAGCTAGGCCTCGATGGTGAAGCGCGGGGTACAATATCTCTGGGCTCCGGCTGGCCCGAGTAAATGGGGTACTGCGTGGGAGGATGACTAGCATAATGGGTCGATGCTGCGGAGGAGCTAGACTGATCTTCGAAGCGGCATCTAGAATTATTCTATTAGCATTTTTCTCGGACAAGGGGGAATTGAGTCGCCAAATCTTACGCATCAGTGCAGTATAGGCTTTGCGTGTCGACGGGGACAAACTGCTTTCCGCAGATCATGCTGTAACGGGGGTTCGGTCAGCGCGGGCTCCTTTCCAAGAAACAGGACGACGTATGCAGGAACGACACGTCCGTTCCCCTCATTCCGTCCCTTCGCCCTCCACCATTCACCTCGCTTGAGGTAACACAAATCACCTGCATATCAGGTGACCATGCAAGCCGATGAAAAGGGAAAGTTCTTTTTTTGAGGGGAAGCGGTTTGTGAAACGTAAACGCCCAGAGAGCCCAGAGATGAACACATACCAATGCTGCGGGAAGCTTTCCCTCTCCTCATCCCACCATCGGTCCTCGTCCAGTTCCCTCTCGCGGTCGCGGGGACTCTTGCCGAGTCTTGGTACGCTCTGGGGAGTAACCTTCCTCGTGCCCTTCTTGTAGGAGAGGTCTGATGCAGTAACTGCCCTTCGGACGTCTGTGGTTGAGGTGTTGCCGACACCATGGCCGGACTTTCGACGGTAGTGGTGCATTGGGGGTGGTGAGATGTGATTGGCTGAGTTGCAGGGGAATGCTGGTTGGCTGGATGGCCCAGGGATCCTTGGGGGTTCAAACCGGCGTGGGGATGTGGGAGACGCGGGGAAATAGACTTTCTCGCCCTTGGTCTCTGCTTGTTGCTGATGGACTTGAGAGCAGAAAGACTGGAAGTCCTTCGGGGTGGATCGGGTTCTCTCGACGGGGTATTTGAGTTGATCTTTTTGGTTCAGGAGGTCGCTGGGTCCAATCAGGGGAAAAGTCGTATTGTGCTGTGTGTGCGCCCAATGTGGAATGTGCGTGTGGTGAGTGTGAGGGTGAGTGGTGGACAGTGAGGAGCTGTCGTGCGGTGGCAAATATGTATGCTGCGGAAGAGATTTTTCTTGACCCTTGCTTGTCGTTGTCGATGGTTGACTTGCGGACTGGTAGTGCCAATGCCAGGTCGATAGTTGCTCCCGGTTTTTTTAGCAGCTAGACGTGATGGGAATGACGGTTGGCTGGGTTGGGTCTGGAGTCGCTAAACCTTACAGGAAGGTGGTGTCTAGCTGGGTTTGACTCGTTTTTTTTTGTTGACGGGTCACGGCGTTGGACTGGGACTGTTGAGCAGGTTTTGGGCCCGCAATTGACCTTTTGTGAAGGTCGATGAGTAAGTGGTGGTGGTGGTGGTGATGGTGAGTGAGTGAGCGTGGTGGGATGGTTGTGCTTCGGTGGTGGGTGGGGTATGGGGATCTTTTTAATTTCACGGTGCTTCCCGTTCTTCTTATTTGAAGATAGAAATGCTAGATTTTATAAACCCCAAAATGTCGGATGACTCTTCCTTTCTTTCTCCCTTTTCCCTTCTCAGCTGTTTGAAAACAACCGCCGAGTCTCCTCAGTGATGCCGAGAACGGAGGCAGCTGGTTCATGGACCAATCGTCTTTCACCGTCGTGAGGTGTGGTTCTGCCAGAACGGAACCGCGGAAGGCCTGGTGGTGCAAAGCGAGGATTTGTAAGACACTCACTCGGTGCCCAGAAGAAGCCGCAGGGTTCGTCCTTGGATAGCTGTGACAGGAAGATGGAGATGGACCAAAAAAAAATCCTGGAGAAGGCGGAGGGCATGGAATTGCACAGAATTTGTAGCAACAGCAACTTGGGGGGGGAAGAGGAGGTCACCTGTAGACGGTAATGTACCTGTACAGCATCCTGTGAGAGGGGAACCTAGAGACATCTCAACTCTGGCTGGCAGCTGGCCGCGAAAAAGGGAAAATGTGGGGTGGGTGAATGCGGCCAGGGGTGCGTCGATGGGCGTGATCAATCCATGTAAGCCCCGGTGGAGCGCTCGGGCTGGGAGAATCCACCCAGCACCTCCTGCCTTTGTCTTGGAGAACATGCAGTCTGCAGCACTTTCCATAAGCTGTCCGGTTGACAAATTCCGTGGGGGGCTGCCTGCCTTGTGACGGCATGACAGTCGGTGGCATCTGAATGTTGTGATATTATTCCATTCTGTTCTACATGTAATCATAAAGTGCAAACTTCCTGATGCGGAATTCTCTGCATTCATGGGTCATTGACACGTTCCCTCACCGAATTCCACCATCCAAGAGTTGGTTCGGTTAGATTGTGGACAGGTCTAACAGTTCACTTCCAGATTCGTCAAAGAAACAATGAGTTGACTTGACGGAAGCTCGAGGTGGCATGGTTGGAGGTGTGGGACATGGGCCAATCAGAACCCACAACTGGCGGTCTGGGGAAATCTGGAAATGTCAAAAAAAAGAGGCGTCCACTATTTTCTCGTCCCTCACCCCCCTCCCTCCCAAGGCAGGCGCACACCTTTGCCGGCAACGCAATCACCCACGCGCCCATGCGCCCATCCAAAAACATGCAATTGGCGTCTTGCGTGTCCAGAACGCTTTAGAACACACATGGCTGTCATCCAGGAAGGCTCACAAGGACATGATATTGTTGGTCATGGGCACACAAGTTCCTGACCCTAAATACACCCTACACCCTACACTGAAAAATCCCCAGAATATTCCACCGCCTAGATGGGTTTTCAGCCTCAGTTTCCAAGCAGGTCGGTCCCATCCGCGCTCCCGGACTCCGGGCCCTCTCCCTCTCAGGAGCGAAACGAGAAGAAAAAAATTTGCTTTCCTCCGTCTCGGCTCTCCACTGTGAGAACTCAGACCCCCCCAGACTTGTCTCTGGTACAGCTGGCACAGACCGGCACAGTTGGGCTCACCGTCTCCTCGAGGGTTTCATTTTTGTATATTTTTTTTCTTTTCGGGAACTGCCAAGGTCCCCACTTCTGGTGACGATGGTATTGGAAGCCATCACGCCATGAGCCGCTCCGCGGGCTACTGTGCACGATCTGCGACCGGGGCATGGTCTGGATCGGTATACTATGTTTCGATTGCAACATGCTCCCACAAATTCCCACAATCTCCATCAGGGTCCTCCGTGGTTCGCGTCCTTCGGCAGGGAGTTCCTTGCCTCGAGAACCTCTACGGATCACCAGCGCCGAGAGCTGTCAATTGTTGACAAGAGTTGACAAGAGGTGGACCATCAAGGTGCCGCGGGAACGGGAAAGAATACGGTATAGCAGGACGGCATCAAAGCGCCCCAATCTGGTGGCCTGTCTCTTGCACGTTGCGATGATCGCCAGAGATTGCCAGAGATTGCCAGAGTCGGTAGTGGAGTGTAGCTGGGAAGCTGCTAAGAAAAGATACAGGCAGACACTAAGATCGGCCCGTGGGATGTTCCCGAGCGCTCTGTCCATCTGCCATGGATTGGATTTCCTGGGTGCACCATCCGTTCTTGGACCGCGATCCTGAGGAAGCGAGCTTCCAGTGCATGACACAGCACACACGCAATATCAGACCGTCCGAGCCAGAGAAGGACTCTGAGAGGTTCGGCCGCCCGGGCGTGGGGGTAGTAATACTGAAGTTCCTACCATCAACTGCACATTCAGTCAGCACCGTAGGACCCTTTTCCCTATCTTTTCCAATGCACAAACCCCCCACTTGGATCTGTACGGCATATCTAACAGCACACCCGGCATGCACCATCGTTGACACCAGAGTTACCGATGGCAAGCATCCACGCAACATTCCCGTGCCGCCGGGACAGGGGAAAAGCAAGCGGCCCAGGGCCAGGCACCCCTTCTTTTTTTTTCTTTTCTATTTTTCCCTTGACCGACCGTTGAAGGATTCACCGGGGCACCCTCGATGGTGCGACTATCAGCTTCGATTGCGCGGGAATGGCAGAGAACGGTCAAAAAAAAAAAAAAAAAAACCGGTTGCCCGCCTCCCGGTGTCGGCTTGCGCTTGCGGCAAAGCTGATTGTTGCTACGGGGTGGAAGGATTAGTGGTATGTATCCCTCGCAGATAAGAAAGGGAAAAAAACGGATCCCGAGATTGGTATTGAGAATGTGTTCCCCGAATGTCAATCTCGTCGCATGTCACATTACTGCACCTTCGTAAATCCGGCGGATATGGTCGGGTTTTGGAGGCTTATGTGATGTCTCTCCTCGTCGGCCTTCAAGGTGTCTCGGACCACCCAAAGAGTGCGTGATGACCCCCGCACGCACATACACGCATACCCTGATGAACTTTTCAGGAGACAAGCCAAAGCAGGTTTTTCCCGTTTCCCGTTTTCCCCTCCCGCAATTTAAATTCCCTAAAGATGGCTTGTGTTCTGCTGCAGGTACACTAGCCGTGGAGAACAAGGGTCCTGATCCGAGGAATACGTGAGGGAGGGAAGGGGAATGAGCTTATCAGTATCACACGAGATGATGGCGCACGCACATACATGGCGGGGTTAACCGTTACGAAGGCGGTGGTGCGTGTGTGTGTGTGGCTTGCATCCCGACCCTACCTTTTTCACAAACGCCGTCGTCGTTGTTGTCGTCCCGCGGCAATCTATCTCTATCCGGGCGGGAGGAAGGAAACAAAAGTTGGGGGTCAACTTCAAGTGTACTGTACTACTGCACCAACAAAGGGTTTCATTTTGGTTGTTGCTTGTTGCTTGTTGCTTGTTTCCAAGTTTTCAAAACACAAAAAGCGGAGACGAGGTTTCTTGGGTTGTGGATCTTTTTTTTTTTTTTTCGGTAGTTTCTTACGAGTCACCAGGACGTATCGGCCGATCGAATCGATCAATCCATCCAAAATCCATCATCATACAAATTGGTCAATAAACATTTGTCTTGGTTATTATAACATGTTTTTACGCACAAGGCTCATTCTTGCGGTGAACTCTCCCTATTTTGCCGGTAGTCAAAACCCACATTTAAGGAGTCCGGTTTCCACATTTAAGGAGTCGAGTTTCCACAGGTTGATGGATTTCGTTCTGCTTCCTTGTCCGGGGATTTTCCCCATCCATTAAACAAGAGTTGTCAAAAAAAAAAGAAAGAAGCTTGTTGAAACAAAACCGATTGACAAAGGGGGAAACTAGGCAGAAGCCAAGCCGTAGCTCCATTTTTTATTTTTTATTTTATTATTCAATTTTTATAAAATTTAAAAAAATTTCTTTTTTGGGGTGCCGATGATAGGAATTCATTCTAGGTTTCTTATCTGACATCTCTTGGATTTGACACAAAGGAATATTAGGAAGTCACAGCTGTCATATATATATATATAGAGAGAGAGAGAGAGAGAGAGTCATCATTTGCAAAATATGTTTTTCTTTTTCTTTGGGTGGCTCGTTTTTTCCCCCGTATATCACAGAAACTTGAATAATACACCAACATTTTTTCTGTCATTCAGTCCTTCCTTCAGGGGGTGGGGCCTCTGGGCGATTTGACTGGTTCTGGATCTTCGGAATCCTACCAATGAATGAGCGGTATAACGTTTTTGTTTTGTTTTCTTTTTTTTCCTTTTTTTTCCTTTTTTTTTTTTTTACGTCGCAATCTCTCCTTTCTTTTTTTTGGTTTTTTTTTTCTTTTTGTGGAGGAACAAATGAAAGCCTAGTAAACGTATGAGACATTGTGTGTGTGAAATGCTTTTTTTTTCTTGCTGCCCGCGCGAGGAGGTTGCTTTTCTTGGAAAAGCACCAGTTTCAGAGTTTGGTTAGTGACGAGTCCTTCCACTTGTGAGAGAGTATCGACACCGCCCCCCTTCGTGTCTTTAGAATTCAATAAAAGCGACTGATGATGTGTTGATGATGATGATTATGATACATAACAAACTTCGGGCCGTCTGCGGAATTCCTAAAACAGCAGTCAGAGAGTCCGGTGCACAGTCGCTGTCTCGTGGTTTGTCCCAAACGTGGGATACCTAGATGAGAAGAACAAGAGGATCGTCCCTCGTCTGGCTTGTAGAAGCCCGGTCCCGGGGCGGCAGGTTATGGTTATGGTCCCCGAATCCGCGGTTCGGGATTTACACGTGTATCTTGTGTATGCAGGTTTCAGCAGCGAGCATGAGGTCGGCGAACTGTAAACAAGCGAGGGGAACCGAGAGGTCCAACGTCTGGTTATAAAAGAAGGAGTCTCTCTCCGGAGACTCGATATGTCTGCACCTTAAACAAGGATTATACCCTCCGAATAACATCGGGCTCCCGCATAGAGAAACGGACCGAACTGTCGGGTTTGTGCTTGAAACATTGACTCTTCTCTTCGTAGGTAAACAAACACCAAAAGAGGAAATCCCGAAAGTCACATATCAAGGTCTGAGAGCCCGTCGGTGAGGCCCAAGCACATCTACATGTGCGGCATGCCGGTCCAGCTGACAACACCGACGGTCTGGGAACCGCTAGGCATGACCCGGGGTTCGCCGCGTATGTAGTATAGATGACGACGCGGCTTCGTCGTGATGTGATTGCAGTGCTCGCGTGCATAAACAGCCTCCCCGTCGCAAATTTGTGGCGGCGTCCGCGGAAGCAGCGCTTACATTACATACATAGATACATTGTACATTACATGGCTACAAAAGTACCGCTGCATTTCATGATCATGATCACGATCAAGTAATAAAAAAAAAGAGATCAATCTCCGAAAACCGGACCGCTGCCTCGAATGAGTCTCTCTGATCGTTATCTCACTAATCCTCCCCAACAGTGACAGAGTGTGTGATCAGTGGCGACAACCTCACCGACGGCTTCCATCGGGAATAAAAATTGTGATAATGCCCAGACAATAAAAAAATAAAAAATAAATAAATAAAAAAAAGTTCTCACTCACTCACAAAATCAAACATGGTGGGGGGAGGGGGGGAGGGGTTCCTTCCAAATACGAAAATGGGGGAGGCGATCACACGTTTCTTTTGCTTTTGCCAAATGAGATCGAGCACCAATCAATGAAAGCTTGAACGGCTCAGCCTCTCTCCCAAGTCCGTCAGGTGAGAAAACATCACGCATACCCTTGGAAATCCCAAAATGGGGATGGATGGATGGGGATTGTGATTGCCTCATCACACACCCATCACACCCACCCTCAAAAAATGTGTGCGTGAGTGTGTGTGTGTGTGTGTGTGCGTGTGTGTGTGTGCGTGTGTGTGTGTGTGAATGTGTGTGTGAGTGTGCGTGTGAGTGTGTGTGTATGCGTGAGAGTGTGTGTGTGTGTGGGAATGTGACAGGAAAACCGTTGGTGACCATCCATCTCACAAAAACTTGGCTATGTATACAGGGTGCTGACCTCCCCTCCAAAAAAAAAAAAAAAAAACCGCCCACCGCCGCTTACCCGCATGAGTGAAATATCACGGGACCCAAGGCTGAGATTATTAAGTTGGTTGAGTGCCCCCTTTGAAATGGTGTGTATACCTAGAAATGAAACGTCAATATATAATTTCTATGGAGGCGCAAGACCAACAACCAAGAGGGACGGCCAGCACGGAAATGACAACTCGAAAAACGGTTCCCTCGGTTATCCAAAAAAGCAACAGATAAACCACCACCGGTTGATGGATGGCCCAAGAGAGGAGCGAGCAGCAAAAACGGAACAAACCTAGATAGGAGCCCCTTGTTCGTACCTACCTACCTTAGCTGAGCCATTGAACGTGTGTCTTACATATCCTCCATTCGCACCCAACTATTCGCAACTCCCCCTTTTGATAAAATCCAATAAAGAATCTGCCCGAAAGAATGGAATCCAACCAAAACCAACCAAAAAAAAAAAAAAAAAAAAAAAAACCAGACTGCCAGCAATAATCTCTCTTCTCTCAAACAGATGGTGATTTATCTTCTTGTTAACTTTTAGTAATTCCATAGCACAAACAAAACAACAAGAGTTAAAAGAAGAAAAGGCTTGCTTGCAAAAAAAAAAAATTGCATTGCTCAAAAAAAAAAAAAAAAAAGACAACCTAAACACCTGCTTTGCTCCCCCCCTTGCCCCTTGCCCCCTCCAAAAACCCCCAGCCTTCCATCCCTTTTCCTTTTATCTTTTGTTTTTTTATGACGACGGACCTTGAAGAGAGAGAAATTAAAAGAGGAGCAAGCTGTGGCTAAACTACAATAAATAAAATAAACTCTCAAGTGATTTTGTAGGACACGCAACCCAAAAAAACAAAACGCAATGCAAGAAAGAATAACAGAGTTCAAGTGGTCAACAACAAAAAGGCTCCCGGAATCACTGTCCCGCAGGTCTCGAACTTGCCATCTCTCCGTACCGTCCACGATGTTGAGTAGTATCGTACGCCTGCAATACCCTCGTCTGAGACTCGTCTGCAGCCGAAAAGGCGTACCCTCTTTGCTTGCGCATGCGCTGCACTTGCCTGACCTTCCGAATGGCTTTTTGGAATTGCTCCATGCTGTGTTATATTTGTCAGCACAAGCTCCTCGCGTTATCAAACAAGTAGGAAAAAAAAAACATACCGTGGCCTGTAGTCCTGAATATTATACTTCTGAATCTCCTGCACGTGATGATATGCCTCGGGCCTCCAAAGTCTCTTGCTAAACTTCCACGTAAAGTCTCTGGCCAGACACAAAATCGCCAGCGTCGGCATCTGGATCCAAAACATGGGGCTCGTAAACAATCTCGGGATAACACCGAACCACTCGGTAGAGAACCCGAGCTTGGGTGCAACGATACCATAGACGGCAACAAACACAATCCAGATGACAAAAGACCCGGGGATAGCAATGACGTGGTACTTTGTCCAGTTGTTCGTCACGAGCGCCGCCTTGCCCAGAACCGTCAGGAGGACGGCACCGTACATGGCCGCACCCCACATCCACTTACCGGCCGGAGTGCTGTCGCCCTGAATGCCGTCAAAGATCCAAAACAGGGAGCCACCCACGTAGAGAATGAGGGAGTGGTAGACAGCCGTGAGAATCCAGGCAGTAAAGACGCGGACCTTAAAGAAAGCGTTCTTTTGTCCAAGGTTGTAAAGTTGCGGATACCGGTCAAGCAGACGAGCAGAGACGAACTGGTCCAGGATACCGAGAACCAGAGGAGGCAAAACCGTGTAGAAGACGTTGTAGAACGACAGCGTCCAGGATTCGTAGATGACTTCTCCCGAGAAGACGTTTTGGAAGACATACTATGATATAACAATCCGTCAGCAATCTGGTCCGCTCAGCAAGACCAAAGGGACAAACTTACCCAAAACTGCGTGAGATACAGCGCAATATTCTTGTAAAAGGAAAACAAAATAGTCTTGGCAACACGATGATAACTCCACGCGCCGTGGACGAGGAGCAACTTCCTGAGGAAGCGGAACTGCGCGATGGAAACATCGGCACTTCGCGCAGCCTGAAGACCCTCTTCGCCGCTGATACCGATACCAATGTGAGCGGCCTGAATCATCGAGACATCGTTGGCTCCGTCGCCAATAGCGAGGAGAATCGAGTCCTTCTGATACTTCTTGACCAGCTTAACGACCATAGCTTTCTGCAAAGGGGATACGCGGCAGCAAATAACGGCCTTGCACATGACGGCGAGATCCAGGAAGAGCTTCTCAAGGTCCTTCTCCAAGGCGTAGGTCAGCGACTTTCCGTCAATGACAAGAGCCAGGGTTTCCATCTCAATCGTTGCATCGCCTTGGTTCTTGATGGCGTCCATCTTCTTTTGGATGTTGTCCCTCGTAGCCTCGGCGCTTTCCTCGTTCACGATAAGCAGCATCATGTCCTCGCTGAGGAGCTTGCAACTCATACCGATGTTGATGGCAGTTTCTTGTCTGTCGCCGGTGAGAACCCAGACCTTGATACCGGCCTCCTGGAGAGTGTGGATGGTCTCGGGAACGCCGTCCTGCAGCCTGTCCTCGATAGCGGTGGCTCCGAGAAGGAAGAAGTCGTGTTCGATGAGTTCGGCGGCCTTGTCCAGCTCCTCGGCGCGGTTTCCACCCACCGTCACCTGAGCCGCGTCGAAGACTTTTAACCACTCTTGGAACTCGTGCTCGGGAACCTCGCGCATAGCCAAACAGAGGGTCCGGAGACCCTCAGAGGCGTACTCCTCGAGATGGCGGAGGGTGACTTCGACGTGGGGATTGTTCTCATTAAGACGCTCGAGAATGACGGTATCTGCGCCCTTTGTATAGCAGCGAACCTTTCCATCGGGGCAGCGGAAAATAGTCGTCATCCTCTTCCTGGTGGAGTTGAATTCGCACACGGCCAAGAGTTCGTACTCATATCGCTCGCCAGCAGCTTCAATGATGACGGAACGCGGCTTACGTGCAACGAACTTGTATCCCAGCTGGACGGCACCTTCGACCAGAGCACCCTCGTCGGGAGAAGCAGCTTGGTACTTGATGTTGCCCTGCTCGTCCTGTTCCGGGATAACGGTGTGGCAAGTTGCAAGCAAAGCAAGGAAGTGCTCGATGGCCTGACTGGTTGGATGGCCGTTCTTGAGATTGTCCCTGAGCTGCTTGAACTCGTGAATACCGACCTCAACACCGTCCTCGATGGTTGGCACGCGATCCTCGGGCACCGTCTCGGCGTACATGACACCGGCAATGGAACACGCCTTGAATTCCATCATATTGCAAGTCAATGTTCCGGTCTTGTCGGAGAAGACGTATTCAACCATTCCCAATTCCTCGACCAAACTCGAAGTTCGACAGTTGGCGGGCGTATCATTCACGTCGTAATAAATATCCATGTCGTCATTGATGAGAATGCCGTGCCAGTACTTGACCATTTCGAGCGTGACGAAGAGCGAGATGGGAACCAGCGCAGAAAACAGAACCCAGTATGTGACCATATCCTTGATGAAGATGCGAGCAACGCTGGCGAAGCCGTTCATCTTGTCCAGATCAAGGTAGTCGAGGGCATCACCCTGGACACGGCGAGTGATGAGATCGCCGGCGGTCGAGATCACGCTCAGAACCATGAGCATTCCTACGAGGCCCAGAACGAGAACGTTGAGCTGCTTTTCAACCCTCGTCCGCTTGATGGGGGCAGCAGTCGCGTTTCTCATGAGCTTGGTCTCGTGGCCAGTGAACACAACCACACCGTGGATCCAGGGGGTATTTCGCAGAGTGGCACCGCGGAGAAGCAGCTGCTCGGGGTTCAGGGGAAGCTCCTTCTCACCTCCGCCGGCCTGCATCGTCAGAGTGGCCTCGTAAGTGTAGAGGCTGCTATTGGGCTGCTCGGAGCGAATCCTGCCACCGAGCCGGCTCAGCTCGCTCGAGCTCACCATCGACGACGTCTCAGGAATCGCCTGCTTGATCTTGAGGTTTGTCTCGCCGTCCAGATTGGCCGTTTCGATGTAGCATAAACCTTCGGGCTCGGAACTCGCCAGCAATACCAGATCGGCGGGGAAGGGTTCCTCAGATTCGACTCGAATGATATCTCCGACGGCAACATTGATCCACTTTGTTTCCTCAAACGACGAGCCCCGCAAAATCCGCGCCCTTGAATTGTTGAGGGCCTTGTCAGCCTGTTTCCGTCGGTAATCCTCCACCAACTCCTTGCCCGCCGACACCAGCAACACGACAATGAGCGGACCGATGGTGGTGTATCTGTTGGTAGGCGAGAGGCCAGGAATCTGCTGCAGGCCAGCAGTGAACAAGAAAAAGATGTTTGCGAATTTGGAGAACTGCTCGAAGAGGAATTTGGGGAGGAAGGTCGCAACGTTGTACTTTGCCGTAGATACGTGATTATCGACATATTTATTAGCAGTGTTCGCGGGCGGGTTGTTGAGGTGTATGATTCGGGGGCCGAGCGTCGAAGGGTCAACCTTTGTCCTCCCGAACCCGAACTTGAAGTTGCCCATATCGAACTTCTTTTCCTTTGGAGGCGGCGCCCCGGGGGGACCGGAACCCGACGGCCCTGTTGATCGCGGATCTGTGAGCGGCAGATCCATTTCCGAATACCCTTGGCCCATTCCCAATCTGTTTTTTACTCTTCCCAGCAGGCCGCCGCCCAGGCCAAGGACGCTGTTTCGTTGTCGAGCATTCCCCCTTGCCGCCGCAGAGGACTCCCCTCCAGAGCCATGCTGATAGTATGCCCCACCCTCTTCCGGATAGTCGTCAAAGTCGTCGGCGTATCTCTGGTAGTTGTCCAAATCTGACGTCTGACTGTATTGCCTGTTATCGGATTGTGTCGCATATGGGCCGGGGGGCTGCGATGTTGGGCCCGAGGAGGCACCTTGTGATGATGGTGGTGGTGGACGTCCCGGCGCGGACTGCCCAGGTTGACCGGAGCCAACAAAGTCGTCGTACGAGACGGAGGGACGCGGCGCGCCCTCCTGGTCGTAGGCGTACGAATTTAAAAGGTCATCGTCGGTCAGGGCTGACCTTTGACCTGAGCTGTATATTGGTTGTTCGTTGTCGAGATCGAGAAGGAGATCGTTGTTTCGGGAGGGCGCGGGATCTCCGGGAGGTGGACGGCCAGCCATGCCGGCGGTTTATTGAAGAGGTCTCGACGGGCGCCGGTGCATTGATCGATGAATCGGTGGGGTGTTGGCAATTGGGGGATGGAGATATCGGTTTCTGAGTATTATTATGGGTATCGCGCGGAATGCTTGAGTGTTGAGTTGGATGCGGGAGCTGAAAAAGAATACGATGTGGATGCCAATGCCGTGTTCTTTGGCGAAGTAACAAAAGCACAGCCTCCTTTCTTCACCGGAGGATTCGTCAAACAAGGGTCCGTCTGGGCACCGCTGTCGTCGTCAGCCCGTTGGCTTTTTTGGGGCCGCAGCAAAAGATGGATTCTTTCTTTCTTTTTTTCCTTTTTTTTTTTTTTTTTTTCCTTTTGGGTGCCGACGGTTGGTGCTTGGTTCTGGTTAGGGAGATCCGTTGTTGAATCTGGCACTTTGGGACGCTAGCGCAATTGCATTTTGGGACCTTAAGTCGGAGGGGGGGTGCACGTCACAAGCCAGAATGGTACATGTTACCTACCTGCTGGCTGCCCAAAAAAGCACGGTGTTCTAGGGGGCTTTTGAAGATGTGTGTTTCGGATGGCTTTTAGCCAATCAGGCACTTGCAAGTAGAAGCTGGAACACCACACGTGGTGACTAAGCCATATAAGCGTTATAAGGAGACAAGGCGCTCTCATCTCACTCGGATCATCATCATCATCACGGACCCTTGCTGCAGACCCGCCTCAATAATTTTAAAATCTCATCATCATGGTTTGCGCAAAATGCCAGAAACTCACAAAAACGACCCTGGCAACCCCGGGTGTCAAGAAGAAGAGTGAAATGTACCATGGCTCACCCGCATCGTCATCGTCTTCTTCAAAATCCGCTACGCTTGGGCAGACGGGCATTTCCAAGAGCAAGCTTCTTTCCAAGGCAGCAAAGAATCCATACGCTCAATATTCTAGCACATGCACCAAGTGCAAGACAAAGATCTCGCAGGGCCACACTTATTGCCACAAGTGTGCTTATCAAGCAGCAGGTGAGACCTCCCCGTCCTGATTGAGTTTTCAATCTTCAGATGGCTGACTTTTCTCTTTATAGCATGCGCCAGCTGCGGTAAGCCGGAGAAATCCAAGTCAGCAGTGCCTGTTGTCGACGGCACCAAGCGGTCCCTGAAGTGAGAGCACGATGTTTGAGCAAGAGCATTTTTATAATATCTAGGTTTTCCAGCATTCAAAAGATACCAAGGGAGAGCCTGTAGGTGTGTTTTACCCCACGCGCATTCGTGTTTGGTCGGTTGCTAAGTTTGGACTTGGAGGAGTATGGCAGGAGGAATTTTATGACAATACCATCGAGTAATAACCAAAGAAATACCAAATCACCTATCAAACCCTTCCTCCCAAACCTCTGCAAAGAGATCTAGATCTAAACCATCCATCCATCCGTCCATCCATCCGTCCATCCATCCCCACCTCTAAATAGAAGCCTTAACCTTCCCCTCCCCATCCCCCTTCAAAACACGGCCCAAAAACTCCCCAACCCACTTGTTCACCTCGGCCGGCTTCTCCCATATAGCCCAGTGACTGCACTCCACACCCCTCCTCGTCAGCTTGTCACACCACTTGTCCATCCCGGCAGCCATGGCGGGCGGCAGCGCGATATCCCTCGAAGCGGTAACGATCAAGGCCGGCTGCGCAATCTTCAGCCTCCCCTGCTCAACCAGCTCCCTCTCCTCGTCGAAATTAACCTCCCAGGTCCTGTACCAATTCAACGGGCCGTGAACCCCGTTCCTCTCGTACTCGCTCACGTAAAACTCCAACTCGTCGTCGCTCAGCAGGGGGCTCTTCCCAATCTGCTCTCCCTCGAAGAGCTCCAGCGGGATGCCCTTCTCCCCCGTCATCGCCGGCCTGCCGTTCGCTCGGGCCCCGTAAAGACAGCTCAAAAACTTGCGTATCCCGGCTCTGCCTTGCGACGTGACTTTCTCCTCGAGGGCGGGATCCTCAAACTGGATCTGATACCCAAAGTTGGGCAGGACGGCCGAGACGACGGTCTTCTTGTCCACGAACTGCGGACTGGGGGGCGTGTAGGGCGTGCAGACGCTAAAAACGGCTTTGATGAGTGAAGGGTACCAGAGACACATGCGCCAGACTACTGCGCCGCCCCAGTCGTGTCCGCCGATGAGAATTTGAGGCTCGTCGGGCACGGCGAGCTTGACGAGAGCTGCGAGGTCGTCGCAGACGGATTTGTACGAGTAGTGAGCTGGGGAGGCGGGGGAGGAGGTCCGGCCGTAGCCTATCATGTCGGGCACCACGACGCGGAGGTTTAGGGAGAGGAGGAAAGGGATTTGGTAGCGCCATCCGAAGGAGAGGTCGGGGAAGCCGTGGACCAGGAGGATCGTGCCGGCGGGGGGGTTGGATGAGGAGGGAGGGTTGGCGAGGAGGTAGTGGTAGACTCTGGAGCCGCGGGAGGAGGGGAGGGTGACGGTGTGGTGGGTGACTCTGGAGTCGGTGGGGGTGAGTTTGTCGACGGCCATTTTTGGGTGGTGCTGAGAAAGTTTGGAGTGAGAGACACAAAAACTACTGATCTGCACTGATGCTCTGAAGAAACACGAAAAATCAGGGTGAGGACCCTTTCTCAAATTTATACTATTTTTGTTGTTTACCGTAACGGTGCAATACACCAGTTCAGGAATCGCATCCGAGCACACCAAAAGGCCTGGAAGAGGTTATCCCCCATACATTTGCGTCATTGAACGCCCCCCCGCCGTTAGGGGGACCCCGCTTGCGATGCAAGCCTCTGCAGTTGCGCTGCAGGAGATCGGGGCAAGCGAAGCGAGAGGGGAGCATAGCCAAGCAGTATCAAACTCCGGGCTGACCCGACATGTCTGTACAACTTCTCTTCTTCAGTTACACAACAATCCACTACTGAGCAGGTCGTATTTCAATCTACTTGTAAGTGCCAAAAGCAGTACAGATCTTCAATGATTACAATCAAACACAACCCAAAAATAAAATAAAAAATTTATTGATCACCGTACATACTTCTCACCACGTCCAATCCAAATGTTTACTCAATCCTGGCCTGGCCTGTCTTTTGAGATTCTTCGGATCCGAGTCTGTCCGGCTCGTTTGTCACAACAACACCCGCATTTGGTCTTTCTCGCTCTTTGTAGATTGAAAGGCGCATCACCCCCCTGAATCTCTGACAGCCACCTGACCTACACAAAAAAACAAAAACAACTCAGTAGCATCCTCCCAAACAATTACCCCTGAGCATCACCCATCCCCTTTACTCACGAGCGATAATTCACCGGATGGCATCCCACGCAAACCCAAGAAAAACATTGATTACTCTCACAAATAGAATGGCCGGCTCCTTCCTTTCCTGTCTCCCTTGTCGAAAACCTGGGCACATATACGACGGCGGTTGACATTCCAAGACCATTGCCGAAAAAACCATCAAAACCTGGGTATCAAAACTTCCTCCTTGTTGTTGTTGCTTGTTTGTTGCCGTGTCCGTTCCCTCCCGATCCCAGCCTCCTATAAAGAAGAAAAAAAGAAACACAAGACGCTGTACCCGCTCCAATCATACAACCACCCAAGAAACGCATTCCCTTTAGTAAATGATGGTATCCTCCTTGTCGACAATCATCTCCTCCCACGGTTCAAACTTTCGAGACGGCGGCCGGTCAGCATCAGCTGGAGGTTCCTTCTGCTCCGGAAGACCTGGTGAGTCCTCATCATCATCACCGAGAGAAGAAACTCCCAATTCCCTCAGCCGTCGCTCCTTCTTGATCCTAAACTCCTCAAGCTCCCTCTCCATTTGCTTTTCCGCCGCCGTGATTTGTCTGTCAATGATCCGTTCCTGTTCTCTCGTGAAATCCCAGGGCATGTAGAACTGTCACACGTCAGCATGAAAAGGCGTAAGAATGAAAAAAGGTCTTGTTTCTTGGAACCAACCAGTTTCGGCTCGCTCTGGGTCTGCAGACTCCGTGCTTTGGATAAGAGGTGGGCATGGCGGGTTGACATCTTGGGGGACATGTTAGCATCTAGGCAGGCCGAGAAGAGGGAGGTGGGTTGGGGGGCCGGGGCCAAGATTTTCATACCACTTCCTCCTCGAACCTGACCTGCTCGATCTGTCTGTCCCTCTTCAGCCTCTCAAGCTTCTTCGCCTTCCGTTCTGCCTCCTCTTCCTTTTGTTTCTGCGCCCGCTCCTGTTGTCTACGTTCAATCTCGGCCTTTCGCTTCTGGTGCGAGCTGGTCGTCGTCTGACTGAGTGTGCTCAGCATGCCACCGAATAATCTCTGGCCCCTCTTCTTGTCTTCCTGAGTGACCGGCCTCTTGGTTGGAGGCCCTGCCGGCTCTCGCGCAGGTGGTGGTGGTGATTGTCGCCGAGAATAATCTCCATCTCTGTGGCGGCGGTGATCTACGTCGGTGGTTCTGGACGACGACGACGGCCGCCTTTTTATGGGAGATGGACTTGGCGACTTGTCATGGTCATCATTCCCGTCATCATCGAGTCTAGCACGCTTCGTCGCGTTGCCATCTCGACGCGGACTCGGCGAGGATCTTCGCTTGTTCGAGCTGTTGTTATTATATTCTTCACCGCCCGCCATTGAATCCATCAACGGCTGAGGCTATCGGTGATGGTCGCGCCGGGCTGTAATCGTTTCGCGAACGTGTCTCTACGTCGGACAGGGCCGTCTTAGGACGGGGAGCTCTACTGTTCTTAAATGGGACTTGTATTATCTTGTTATGTGCATTGTGTTACGAAGAAGAAAAGAACTCGAATCAAATCAAACGCGCATGCGGATGCTCGCAGCAGGCAATGAAGAGAGTCACCAACAATCGCAGTTGAACGAACGAACGAACGAACGAACCAACCGGGGTGGAGGGAACGGGAACCCCACTTTCAATTCATTTCATGGTTCCTTTGACAAGGGTTAAGCTTCCCTCGCTAAAAAAGACAGTTCTCCACTTTCTGCTCGGCAAGGCTGTCCAAACGCCACATCAAATGCCGAGGCTGAGAAAACCAGACCTTCTTGTAACCTGGGGACGTATTTCTTGTTCCATTAATTTCACAGTCGCGTTAGGTAACAATCCAAAATCCACCAAAACCGCGACGAAACATCTTTGGGGATTTGCGACAGCCACCACCACACCCATCATCCACCAAAAAAAAAATGTCTCGCCATCATCCGTACGTTTTCCCCCGCTCCTTAGAAGGCGTCCTTTGCTAACACGTCTCCAGCGACCTGGTAATGTGCCGCAAACAAGCCGGCATAGCCATAGGTCGCCTCTGCGATAAATGCGACGGGAAGTGTCCGGTCTGCGACTCGTACGTCCGTCCCACCACGCTGGTCCGCATCTGCGACGAGTGCAGCTTCGGCAACTACCAGAACAAGTGCGTCGTCTGCGGCGGCGAGGGAATCTCGGACGCTTTCTACTGCTTCGAGTGCACCCGCTTGGAAAAGGACAGAGACGGGTGTCCCAAGATTATAAATCTGGGCAGTTCGAGGACTGATGTGAGTTGTGCCCTCCCACAAGTTAATTACGACGAGAGTAAAATGGGTTCTGATGTTGCCGTGCCGTGTTACAGTTATTTTATCAAAAGAAAACGAATCGACCGTTTTCGTAATGAGGCGGGGGGGCCGCCTTGGGGTGTTGAAATAGGGAATGAATGGCATAGACATGGACAAACGGCGTTGACGGCGTTGGGGAATTCAAGAAATGCAAACAGACAGATTAACAATCTTAACATCAATTTTCTCTCTTTTCAATTTCTCTCTTTTTTTCACTTTCTCTGTAAAACCTTCAAACTAGTAGTTTATATAAATGTCTCTTAAAAACTTGACCATCATGCAAACATTAAACAAGAAAAGAAAAACAACAAAACAAAAACTGCTCCCCTAACCCCCCTCTCGCAATGCTGGGCGATATAATAATTATAACATACAGTTGAAGGTTTTCCCCTTTCTCTTTTTTTTTTTTTTTTTTTTTTTCCCAACACAAAAGACCCAGACCATTATACTCCCTCCCCCACCCACAAAGTACCACCAAAAAAACATTATATATAACTAACCTTGGTCCCCATCCCAGCCGTGGCCTTCACCTTGCCCCAGCCGTCCCGCAAAATCTTGATCAACCTCTCCCTGATCTTCTTCCTCCCCAGCAGGAAAACCAGTCCCACGATAAACGCCAGCATCCGATAGAGCACGTACGGATTGGTCTGAAACGCCATCGCGACCCGATCAACCAGCGTCCTCAGGTTGGCAAGAACCATAGACGCCTTATTAACCAAAGTCGGCGGTAGCGGCGCTCCGCCACCGCCACCCGACGAACCCGTCCTCCTGGCGGCGGCGGCGGCGCCAGATGATAATGGCGGCTTGCCGTTAGCATTACTACTACTACTCTTCAACCCTCCCTTCTTCTTCTTCTTGCTCAATATCCCGCCGCCGCCCCCGGTCGAAGAAGAAGAAACAGAAACAGGACTGGCAGGTCTCGAAATCCCAAAATCTCCTTCCGAAACTTCGCTAGCTGCCGTCTCCTTCGTCTTGGTCGTCTTCTTCTGACTCTTAGCAGCAGCAGCCTCCCTCTCCCTCTTCACCCTCTCCTCCTCCAACCTCCTCTTCTCCCTCTCCTCGTTCTCGGCCCTCAACCTCCTCGCCTCCTCGATATCCCGCTTGATCTTTTCTTCCCTCTCCTTCCTGGCTGCTTCCTCCCTCCGCTCGGCCTCGCGCTGCTCGTCTTGCAAACTCTGCAGCGCCTGCAAAAACGCCTCGCGCCGCTCCTCGTCCAGAATCGGACTGACCGTGATGAACTCCCTCGCGTAGTCCCATTCGTTATTGTGCAGTAAAACGTGCAGGGTGTACAGCTCCAGAATCTTGACGCGCGAGTTGAGGTCGTGAGGCGTGTCGGCGCCCGACTGAGCTGGAGGCCTTTTCCCGCCGGCGGGGGAGCTGTACCGCCTCGGAATCGGGTCCGAGAAGCGGTCAGAGGAGACCGCGTCCAGGTTTGGAGCGCGCGAGGCCGCCAGCCAGTTTTCGAGCCGTTTTTGGTTGAGGACTTGGGTTTTGGCATGTGCGAGAAGGATTGTTGCTCTGTTTTTTGGTAAAAAGGTATTAGCATGATGCGGCGGGTAAAAAAAAAAAAGGGGGGGGGGGGGAGGTAGGGGGCGAAAAGTAAACAAAAACATGCAAATTAATAACCACATCCGCATCGACGTCGCCTTCCACGCCGTGATAGCCGTTGCGAATTACTTCCTCCCAGACGTCTCCCTCGCGCACTTTATGGCAGAGGGCGCGCCATTCCTGGGTGCCGAACGCCGCTTTTCCCTCCTCCGAGTCGAGCTCGAGGATCGCATTCAGGATCGTGAGGTA
This sequence comes from Cladorrhinum sp. PSN332, assembly GCA_033297175.1. Classification (NCBI taxonomy): domain Eukaryota; kingdom Fungi; phylum Ascomycota; class Sordariomycetes; order Sordariales; family Podosporaceae; genus Cladorrhinum; species Cladorrhinum sp. PSN332. The sequence goes on along the minus strand of MU858820.1, from coordinate 526,849 downwards.
CAGGCTCCAGACTTTGATTCTCGAAGACTTGGACGCCTTGATGACCGGTGCGGGCTCAAAGGGGCCGCCATTTACGGCATCTTCGGGCGTGGGCGGTGAGACTAGCGGCAGGACGGTCGACAGCGCCTCGGGCAGACGACGCGTCAGGAATAGCTGCGAGGCTTGCCTGTAGGTTTTTGTGATTTGCGACGACGAGATTTGTCTGGGCGGAGCGACCGAGGAGGATAGTGACGACAGGGAGGACGAGATGCCGTCCGAGGCCGGGTATGAGAAGCGATTATTTGAAGCCATTGTTTGGTTGCACTACTTTGTTGTTGTTGTTGTTGGCTTTTCAAGGCGTCGCCAAAAAGAATATCCAATGTATGTTGTGTCGTTCGCGGCCCAAAACAAGCGGTCTCTCTCAAAATCGCCGCAGGATGTGTGGTGTGGTGTGGTGAGGTGTGGTGTGGTGTGGTCTTTCGGGGGGTGGCTGGGCTGGTGCAAGTAGTAGTTCTTTTTAGTGGAAAGCCATGTTTTGTTTTTGTTCGTTCGTTCGTTCGTTCGTTTCGTCCAAATGGATGGATGGATCTGAAAAAGGAACACAAGACGAACGTCCGTCCGGGGAAACAAAACTCGACAAGGTTTATCGACCACTACGGTATTACTGCTCGGTCCCTCCTCAATTCATTCCCCAGAAAATGGAGAAACCACAAGATGATGTTTTTGCAACAAAAGGCAGGTTGCACTCTGCCTGTGAGCCTCGGTTAGGTAGTCGTGATTGATCTTGGCTGGACCACCTAGGTACCTAGACCAAGGTCGCATTTAGTGGGGAAGCCCTCCACGTCTTAGGAAGAAACTTGGATAGCCCTTGCGCGGAGGCTTTGTCGCCGCCGTACCTCACTAACAAATCCTAGATCGCAAAGCAAAACCTCCACTCCAACACATGCCACTTGCAATGGAACATCATAAAGCATAGCAAAGCCAATTCAATTCCGGTCATATATATGCTGTAGTTATATAGTTACCAATCAAGAAGAGTGCCTGTCGATCGCCGAGGCCCCCGGGGTCTTTTAGTTGAGTTTTTAATCAAGTAAATTGATGACGAACATGAACCTGCATCTTGCATTTGCATTTGCATTTGCATCTGTTGCAAGCGAAACCCGACATCACGCGGTCAAGAAAGTTTGGGCGAGAGGGGGGAAAAACCTTCACACACACCTTTCCCACTCTGGGTTCGGCTACTTGAATCCGGAACCCGGAGGCTGGGTTTGTGGAACTCGTCCCGTGACAAGAACAACAACTGTCGAAAGGGGGCAATGTGCCCGTGAACACTAAACATCTGATTGACGATGATGATGGATACGGATGAGATAGTCAGACATGATATATATTCCCAATTTTTACAACTTGAAACAATTACAACCAGTTGAATATCTAAATATCCACTACGCTCACTAGTGCTCGCTACTGCAACATTGAATCCAAGCTCTCTCCCAACTTGCCTTCAATGCCCACAATCCATCTCCTATTCTCCCTCTCAACGACCTCGTCGTCGTCATCCTGCAGCTCGCTGATATACGGCAGCATCTCAGGCAGAGCCCTCAGCCACTCATCATCCAGCTTCTCCGTCAAGGCCTGCTGGCACTTGACGACTGCCAGTCTCACAGCAGCCTGCTCAGACCTCAAGTGCTTGAGCAGCGCGCCGTTGAGCTCCTTGTGATGCTCCTGAGAATCAGCAGCGACAGCCAGCTCAACCACGGCCGGAATGAGCACCTCCTCAACAACCTCGACCGAAACCTCGGCAGAACGCCCAAACTGAGCGACCAACACGGGCGCGACCACACCGAAATGGCCAGGAGCCTGCCAGAACCCATCTTGATCATGCTCAAAGCACTTGGTCAAGGCATTCACCGCCCTCTTCCACAGCTCCACCTCGTCGGCGTCCTTGAGGTTGGTGTTGGACACAACGTTGGCCGACATCTCAACAATATACGACGCATAGCTGGTGACAATCGACTTGAGGCTGTCGAAGAAGGTATGCAAGAAGCCGTAAACGCTCAGCAGTCTGAGAGTCTTGCCAGCAGTGTCGCTCTTGGGCAGTCCACTAAACGACCACTCAGTGAGCTTGGAGAACACAGGCCGGAAGGCAGCATCGTTGAGCTTGTAAATCATCTTGAGCGCATCCTCGCCCACCATGGTCTCGACTTGGTTGAGTTCGTCGGCGCTAAGAGCGGCTTTGCATTCTCCGGTGGCGATGGTTCTCCTCAGATCCATAGTATTGATGAAGATGGCCGAGAGCGTAGCCACGTTCTTGGACACAACTGCCTTGGTGTGCTTTTCAAGTGCCATGCCGAGGATACGAAGGTGCTCAGAGATTGCCTGTCGGGTACAATTAGCAAGTGGCTCTGAAATGTGGCCAAGGTTGTTATAACTTACCGAGAAGCCAGCGTTGGCAGCATGGGCCCAGTTCTTCTCAAGAGCGACATACATCGCCTTGGCATCAACGAGCTTAGCGAGGAACTGCAGGCAGTGCAGTCTGTTGCTGTTTGACTCGGCGTTCAGCTCAGCAGCAGCCGAGGTGTTGGAGCAAGCCAGCAGCCGATCAAGGTAGGCGCCCGAAATCATGTAAGGAATGTGCTGGGCCAGGGCAGCCAGGAAGGCATAAGCAGCATCGTGAAGCTCAACGTTGGCAGCCTCACTCTTCAGACTGTCCTCAAGATAAGATAAAGCCTTGGGAATGGCGACCGGCAGAACAGGCACAATACCATCCTGCAAGACATCCACAAGAGACGCCAGGCAAAGCAGCGCCATGACACGGAGGGTCTGGGAAGACTGGCCAAGGCAGTGGTCGCCCGCGATAGTCTCAGCAGCAGCAGCAACTGCGTCGAGATCCTTCTTGCCATATTTTTCAGAGATCTTGTCCACGCACGTAACGGCAGTGTGCTTGTAGTTCATGTCTTCAGATTCCCGGATGACGGCGGTAAGCTGGGGCAAGAAGGCCAGCAAGGCCTCTCTGGATTGCTTGTCGCCTGTGTTCTCGCTATCCACCCGAAGCTCGAGTGCGCGAAGGACCTTCTGTCTAAGGCCGACGTTGGGGCGGTCAAGCAGAGCCTCGACGCTCTTGATGAACTCGGCGATGGAGAGGAGATTGAGAAGGTTAGACAGAGCATCACCGCAGCGGCTATACAGAACCTTCTTGCTCTTGACGGTCGCGGCCAGGTTCAAGATGCTCTCAAGCAGGTTGGCATAAAGATCCCGAATCTTCCCAGACTCCATGTCGTCCCTCTCGGCCAGCTGGGTGATCTCCCGCTTGAGGCGACGGTTGGCAAGGAGGTGAGGAAGGAGGGTGAGCTGCTTGGCAGCCGTCTTGTCTTGGTCGGCATTGGCATCGTTGCCGATAAGGGTGTTGGAAAGGACAGGCTTTGGCTTGTAGACATCTCCGACCAAGCCAATAAGCTTGATGAGGGTCGAAAGCTGGATCTCTACGGAGAAATGGCTCATGATTTGCGTCGTGAACGAGATCATGGTGTCGGTGGCCCCGTACCTATCGACGAACATAGCGAGGACGGCAAACAGGAAATCATCCGGCCCGAGGTTCTCAATAAGAGAGGTGAAGAGATCAAGCTTGCGGTGGGGAGGAATGTGCTCGTACGCCGTCACGAAGCTGGCGAGCAGGTCCTTTGTGCTAGCAACCAGGTTGCGGCCCTTCTTTCGGAATGTCTCAATAAGGGGCGGGATGACCTCCTTGACGGTCTGGTTGACCACGTGTGCGGAATAGTCATCACCCTGCTTGAGCACCGAGCTGCCCATGTAGGTGAAGATGGGCATGACGCTCTGCAATACTACATCGGGGGCGGTGCGCGCCAAGCTGGCAACCAGAAGGAGTGCTGCGTTGATCACAGTTGGGCTGGTAGACTTTTGGATGCAAGCCGCAAGTACATCACCGTGGCCAACAGAGGAGTCGATAACCAGCTCCTTGTTGTCCTTGTAGGCGGGGATCATGGCTAGGAGGCTGCTGAGAACGAGGTTCTGAAGGTATCCAAGCTCAGAGCCAACTTGCCTGCTGAGATGATGGAGATCGGAAAGAGTGGTGAAAAGACTTGGGAGGAGTTCAGGATGGTTTTCGGGCTTGGACTCCTGCACAAGCTCCAGAACAAAGGTGGTCTTGTTCAGCGCAGCTCTGACTTCGGGACCGGTAGGCACGCCCACTGCCTTGGTCTGCTCTGCCATGCTGACCCGTCTCCGCTTGACCGCCGGAGGCTCACTTGCGAGCTTGACCTCAAATTGCAACGAGTTGACGAAGTCGAGGAGGATATCAGTCGTAAGTTCAACCTTTCGCAGCAGATCCACGGCCTCAATGGCAACAGTGTTCTCTTCCGAGGAATCAGGTGCTGTTTGCGAGAGAGCCAGCATGACCTCAGCAGTCTGAGACTTGGCGTGGGTCTTCATCGATGACCAGAGCTTAGCAAGACGAGAAAATATAGCTTGCACAAGGCTTGGTCTGGTGTTCTGGTCCTTGGTCAGCTGGAAGAACAACTCCAAGCCGGCAGCGTGGTTCGGAACCACAACATCGACAGCAGCTTGGTTAAGAGTGTGCTCATCCAAAGACTCGCTGCTCGCCTGCGAAGCGGCATCGGCAGCTGAGAGAGCAGCCCACGACTGAAGCAGCGGCAACAGGAGGTCGGTTCTGTAAGTGCCAGAAATGCTCTTGATTTGGTTGATGGAACGGAGCAAGCGCAACCGGGCGGTCAGCAACGGAGTTGTTACTATTTGTCCACAGATGAATTGCAAGATAGATAACCTCGAGGAAGAAGAGATGTGCTTTTTGTCTTTCTTCGAAGATGACTTGGATCCCTCCAAACCGCTCACAATGGCCGCAACCACGTGGTCCTCGTGAAGAACGGCTTCTTCCAAGCAAGGGACAAGAATCTGCTGCACCAAGCTCTTGGCAGCATCGTTGCCCATTTTCACAGGAGCATCGATCTTGCCGTAAAGGTCCTCGGAGGCCCAGGCGACCGTGGAGGGGCTATCGTAGAGGTTGTTCAAAACAGCCAAAAGGTCTGCCGCAGCGCGACGCACCTTCTTGGCCGGGTCACTCAATGCGACGGCAGCATAAACGGCGATAGCCTGGAAGTCCTTACCAGCGCAATCACTGTCCTTGAGGCGAGCCTTGACCCGTTCAAGGGCAGCCACCTTGGCGAGGGTAGGATATGGGCCGGACCAGATCCGCATGTAGAAACTGAAATAGAAAGAGCTGCTTGGAGCAAGAGGGCGGCTCAGCACAGGAGTGGCATCAAACTTTTCGAGGTCAGTCTCACTAAGTGCGGCCGAGAAGAAAACTGAGCAAAGGTCGTTGAACACGCTGTCGGACTCCTGAGACAGACAGGAAGATGTCGACAGCTTGAGTTTGGAAAGGGCCTCGAGAGCTGATTCCAGATTTGGTTGGCTTGGTGTTGATTCAATCTTTTGAACTTCCATCTCATCTTCCGAGCCTTGCTCAATCGCCAGGGCTGGACGAAGTGTCCCGCTCTCAACGTGAAGCTTGAGCTCGAGTTTATCAATCTCATAGTCGACAGCTTTGAGAGCATCGCGAACGATTTCTCCAACCTCCCCGCCAGCCTGCGAAAGACTGACGAGAGCAGAGCCAATTTCCTTGCGGATATGGTGGTCAGGATCAACCTCGTCGTTGACTTTGTGGGCTGCAAGAAGCAATGCCTTGTAGATAACCTGGGCCTGCTTCTCCTGGAGGATATTCGCAAGAAGCAAGCCCTTCACAAGTGGGAGGCTTCGGACGTCGCCCTTCTTCGTCAGCCTGTCGACGAAAGCCAGAGCCAGACCATTTGCAAATTTGTCAATCCTGTGTTGCGTGCTGATTTGCAGCAACGTTGGGACAAGCGTCTGGACTTTGATGAGAGCTTTGGCGACTTTTGCAGAAACCTGCTTCGCCGACCTGTGCTGAGCAATGATGCAAAGAGTAACGAGGCCAGTCTGGAAGGTCTCGCTATTTAAACCAACGACAAGCTGCTCCATAAATGCATTGAGCGAGCTATCGTCCAGGCTCCCCTTGGCTGCCAGAATGGTAACTATCATATAGCTCGCAATCTGAATCCCAGGAACACTCTTCATGACCATAGCTTCACCCAATGTGGGCCCAACCCGATGGAGGAGAGTTTGGGTGTTTTCCAACTGGATGGCTTGCCTTCCAGATCGCATCTTGTCGAGCATCCCGTTGACTGCCTCGGCCGTGATGCCACCCCAGAATGTAATCAATGCGGGATATTCCTGGCGCTCACGGCAAGAAGCGAGGGTGTACTGAGAAATTGCATCGAGTAACTCGGGGCTGTTTGTGGCCTGCTGCACAATGGCAGCGCGAGGTGGCGCTGTGACGGATCGAATATAGGGGTCCAGGAACTTGTATTCGACGGGAATTTTGGGAGGCAGGATGGAGAGTAGGGTGACAAAAGCTGGCGTGGTGTGATAGGGGAGGAAAGTGGTGATGAGGGTCGCGGTATTGAACTCGTGGATTCTGCCAGCTGTATTAGTACCAGTCGACCCTTCAAGTTCAAGTTCCAAGATGCCGTGTCTCACCTGAACCTCCTAATCAACCACTCAACAGCCTTGATGGCAGGCATAAGTCGCAATCGGCTGCCAACCTGGTGAAGGAAGAAGTCGACCTGCTTGTCCAAGGCAGTGTTCTCCTCGGCCGTCATCTTTGTTCGGTCGGCCTCCTGGCTCTGTTCACTGAACAGAGACTTGGCGAACAAGTCGCTGAATCGCTTGTCGAGATGGCATAGCTCCTCGAAGCCCTCATGGCATATTGTGTAAATTTCGGCATAGGTCTGGCCAGCGGCAACTTGGGGTTCGAAAATCAAGGACTTTGAATGCGCCGCCTTGAGCGCTTTGGCGTTCAAACTCGTTCGAGAATTGGCGCTGATCTGCGCCAGCTGCGCAGCTAAAGAAGATGCCATTTTCTATATCGGCCGGGTATTTCCCTTTTCCCTTCTCGCTCTCCGTCAATCCGTATGCACCCGTGGTGTGTTATTTGTTACCGAGCCGACATGTGCGGCGTGCGGTTTCTGTTGAAAGTGATTGGGTTCGTTCGTGTATACTGAGGGGTTTGCACGGTCTTATCCGAAGGAACACAGATGCAGATTCGTATGGATTGGGCGGGTGCCGGTCCCTGGTGTCTTCTATCGCGAAGACTTTGAATTGGTGTTCTTTTTTTTTTTTTTTTTAATGGTCGCAAAGTCATTCTGCTTCAGAAGCTGGACCGCCGAGCAACCTGGAAAGTTACCTGCATCCAGAAATTTTTTGGATCCGCGGGACTCGATAAGACCAATTGCGCCAATCACCCATCGCCGATAAGGCTAGCTTTGGTGGGCTGCAGCTCTTCGATCAGGGTCTTGGAAAAAAATATTCCAGGGACATTGTAACCCGGAACTTTGTATACCTTCTGTACTGCCAGCAAAAAAAAGTCGTCAATTCTTCAAGTCTCAACAGCCAATCGCAATGGCCGACGTCATGGCTTCACGCCCTTCCAAGAGAAGGAGAGTCACACCTCCTCCCGACACGAACGAATCGAACGAAACGAACGGAGACGATCCCAAGTCCCAAAAGCAATTCTTCAAAAGCGCTGCCAACTGGAACCTCGAGAACACATACGAAGCCCGATCGCGGAAGGCAAAGAAGAAGGAAGCAAAAAAGGCTGGCGAAGCTGGGAGATTGCCGATCCGGACAGCTGGAGGAACCTGGGATGTTCAGGATGACGCTGTTTCCGTTGCGAGCGACACCGAATGGGCCGAGGCCAACGGAGACGAAGATCCCGCTGAGCAGCCCGCCGAGGAGGAGGAGGAAGCGCCCGAAGAGCCCAAGATCCCCGAGCGCGAGCAGATTCGAAGAGCACAAGAAGAGCTGGCCAAGATTGCAACACAGTTGAATGAGGACCCCGAAGAACATGCAGGCGCATTCAAGGCCATGGCTAGGATCGCAGAGTCCCGGCTTCTTGCCATCAAAAAACTGTGCTTGGTTACCCAGATGACGGTTTACAAAGATGTTATTCCTGGTTACCGGATACGACCTGCGACGGAAGAAACCGAGAAGCTGTCGAAGGATGTCAAGAAACTACGAACATACGAACAGGCATTGGTAACCGGGTATCAGGGTTATATCAAGAGTCTTGCATACTTTGCAACGTCCAACATTGAAGAGCCTAAAAAGCGCGGAACACCGATTTGCAGTATCGCCATTACTTGCGCATGCACTCTCGTCAACGCAGTGCCTCATTTCAACTTCAGAGGTGACCTTCTTAGGATACTGGTCAGGAAACTAAGTGGTCGCAAGGTGGACGGAGATTTTGTCAAATGCAGACAAGCATTGGAGACTATCTTCAAGGAGGACGAGGAGGGCAACGCCTCTATGGAGGCAGTCTCTCTTCTCACCAAGATGATGCGGTCCAAAGAGTACCGGGTCGACGAGAGCGTCTTGAACACCTTCCTCTGCCTTCGGCTCTTGGGAGAGTACTCTGGCAAGGCATCAACAGACAGCGTCGATAAACAAACGGATACATACAATGGAAAGAAACCCAAGGAGAAGAAGGAGTTCCGCACAAAGAAGCAGCGAAAACTCATGAAGCAGCAAAAGGAGGCAGAGAAGGTGATGGCCCACGCGGATGCCGCCGTCAGCCACGAAGAAAGAGAGAGGATGCAATCGGAGACACTCAAGATGGTTTTTGCCGCCTACTTCCGTATTCTGAAGGAGCGGGTACCTCATCTCATGGGAGCCGTTTTGGAAGGGTTGGCTCAATATGCTCACCTCATCAACCAAGATTTCTTTGGTGATCTTCTCGAGGCCCTGAAGCAACTCATCGCATATACCGAGAACCCAGACAAGGACGATGAGGACGCCGAGATGAACGGCCAGGAAGAGGAAGATGAAGATGATTCAAGTGCTGTCCGGGATACCAGCAGAGAAGCCCTCCTCTGCACCGTTACTGCATTTGCCCTTCTTGAAGGCCAGGATGCGCATAACGCGCGCTCGGGTCTTCACCTCGATCTCTCATTCTTCATCACACATCTCTACCGCAGTCTCTTCCCGCTCGCCATCAATCCTGATCTCGAGCTTGGCGCAAAATCTCTTCACCTCGTCGACCCTAATGATGCCTCCCGTACAACCCGCAGCGAAAGCAAGATCAATGTGCAAACCACCACAGTCCTGCTCATGCGCTGCCTGAGCGGCATCCTCCTTCCGCCATGGAACATTCGGTCGGTGCCGCCACTCCGGCTCGCGGCTTTTACCAAGCAGCTCATGTCCGTTGCGCTCCAGCTTCCCGAGAAGTCGTGCCAGGCGATGATTGGCTTGTTGAATGAGGTCATGCACACCCACGGCAGGAAGATTAATGCGCTGTGGAACACGGAAGAGAGGAAAGGAGATGGCACGTTCAAGCCATTCGCCGAGACGATTGAGGGAAGCAACCCGTTTGCGACTACCGTCTGGGAAGGGGAGCTGCTGAGGAAGCATTATTGTCCCAAGGTGAGGGAAGAGGTCAAGGCCATGGAGAAGGAGTTGAAGAATATGTAAAGGGGGCGTTGTGTTTTTTGTGACATATAGAGAGAAAATGGGCGTTTTGAGGAGCATGTCTGGGAAATATGATGCAAATGCTTATTATTTGGCTATGTGGATGTTGTTCCTTTTTTTCTCTTTTTGGTGTCTTGCGTGCTCTGAAGCCCCTTATCGCTTGTTTACTTTATACAATGCCTCTAGATTTGCAGACGCTACTCCTTTTTCATGCTTCCGGATCGCACTGATCGCCATCACATCACTCTAATCTTGACGCCCGATTTTGTTTGGATTATTCTTGCTGCCTATTCCACTCAACACATTCAGCCAAAGTAACTCCGCTGCCTCCAAAGCAATCCAGTGCGCTGCCAATGGTCAAGTCTACCTTGCCGTTGCTGAGCTTCTTAACCACCTCGAGATCGTCCAGATTTCTTCCACCACCAGCGTAGGTGACGGGAATAGAACACCACTCGGCCAGTTTCTGGACGAGCTTCTCGTCGATGCCCTTCTGGAGACCCTCGTTGTCTGCTGCGTGGATGAGGAATTCCGAGCAGTAGGGCTCAAGGGATTTGATGGTTGCTATGAGTTTGAAGTTAGTAAATGGACTCGCGATCAAGAGGGAGAAAAGTGTGAAAACATACCCTCGTTAACCTCTGTGTCAGTGATCGTCTGCCATTTGTCCATGGCAACGAACCACTGCTCCTCGCCCTTGCGACGGCAGGAGAGGTCAATGACCAGCTTGGACTTGTCGCCTCCCAGGGCGGCAAGGACGGCGTCTAGTCGTTCTTGAGAGAATTTCTTGTTGGGGAAGAGGTAGGATGTTATTATGACCTATTTCTAGCGGTTATTCTCATGCTCAGATCCAAGTGTAAGAATAAGAATTACCTTGTCGGCACCAGCATCTATCCACTCGTTTGCATTGGCATCAGTGATGCCTCCTCCGACCTGGAGATGGTTTGGCCAAGCCTGGAGGGACTCCTTGGCAGCCTCACGGTTCCCTGGCCCAAGCATAATGACGTGTGCTCCCAAGAGATCATTGTCACGATAGAGCTTTGAGAAGTATGCTGGAGGGTGAGGGGAGACAAAGTTGGTCTGGAGGGCTGTGGTGGTGCTGTCGAGGGTGCCGCCGACGATTTGTTTTACCTGGCCGGCGTGCAGGTCAATACAGGGGCGGAATTTTGTCATTTTTTTTCTTTTTCTTTTCTTTTCTTTCTTTTCTTTCTTTTCTTTTCTTTCTTTTCTTTCTTTTCGACTCGATGTCAACACTGAGTGATTGGTATGGCGGGGCATAAGGCAGCTCAATGGAGGGGCCGATTACGGACAATACGTGATGTTGTTTCAATTGAGACGTAATTTTACACATACGATAAGAGATAAGAAATAATTACTGTCGTCCTACCAAAAGTAGCTGTCGCAAACCTTTCTTTGCACAAACTTCCCCCGCCAGTTCGTCACGAAAAGCTTCTTGCAAAGAAATTACAGATAAAAATGACGGCCCTTGGGAAGCGCAAGTCGAGAGCTTCAGATGACGACGTTGTTGATGCGCAGGAAGCACTGCGAAGGCATTTCGAAGCTCGTTTCAAGCCAATAGCCATTGCGCCCGCTGTTGCCTCCCGTGCCGCTCAAGCAGGCGAAGAAGACAGCAACAGCGATAAGGAAGAAGAAGAAGATGATGACGACGATGGTGACTACAGCGGGCCCGATTCTGATGATGTATGGGGAGGTGTTTCAGGCGATGGGGATGAGGATGAGGATGAGGACGAGGAAGACGACGACGCCGACACTCCCCCGACCGTCGAAATAGTCGACCACTCATCATCCGCCCCGAAAGTCGCAACAATGAGCAAAAAAGAACTGAAAGCCTACCTGTCCTCTCGACCACCGAGCCACTCAACTTTGGCGGCACAGCCCTCTTCTTCAACAAAATCCAAAAAGGCTAGCGGTGACGACGACCAACCCGAGGACAGCGCCGCCTTCCTCGCCAACGACCTCGCCCTCCAGCGCCTCATCGCCGAGTCCCACATTCTCTCCGCCGCCGGAGGAAATGCCTCTCACTGGCAGTCGAGCGCCGCCGCAGACAGCGCCGCCAACACGCGCGCCTTCGCTGCCGGCCGCACTGCCAAGAGGACCACCGACCTGCGATTCCAGGCATTGGGAGCCAAGGACAGCATCCTGGCCCAGGCCAAGATGCCCATGTCCATGCGGAAGGGCATCGTAGGCACCGCTACGGCGAAGGATAGCAAGAGGAGGCGCGAGGCCAAGGAGAACGGCATCATCCTCGAGAGGGAGGTCAAGAAGCAGCCGGCCAAAAGAAAGAAGCAGGGGGGCCGTGGAGAGAGGCCCGTGGATGCTCCTGGTGTAGGTAGGTTGAGAGGAGCACAGTTGACAATCAGTGCTCGGGAAGCAAGAGCTATCTCTTCCGAGGGTGTTAGAAGAGGTGGCGGCGGTGGTGGAGGCAAGAGGAGGAGGTGATTTGGGTCAACCATGTGAATAATCCGAACCTCACACTGAGCGAAGACAGCCACAAACACCACCACACACTTTGTTTTTTGTTTTTTTTTGGTCACAAATGATACCCCCGCACTCACTAATCCCTGAACATCGACGCCCTTCACTACCTTATCTCAACTAAGCCTTACCATCTCACGGCATTTGGGGGAAACCGAGCAAGAAACATGAAACAACCCACAATCCCCCCTCCCCCGTGTGGTCAACAATGTTTCAACCCAGCAACCCGGCAAGGATATGCAAAATGCTGTACGACTTTTGTGTTTCTGGAAAGATCTACAAAGATCTACAATCTTATCAGTCTGAATGATAACATTTCATGCATAAGAGAATCACGAACTGGGTCCAGAATTAGGTCTTGACGTACCGTGCCGTTCAGTCGGGCCCAACAACACAGAGAGAGGGGGGGCGCGGAGGCCAACTCCTGCGACCAATGAATAAGCATTTCCACATCCTTAGCCGTCCGGGGCGGATTTCGTGAAAGGCTCGGGTTGAGATTCAGGTTCGGGGGTATGAACCCACCCACCAGGGACGAGACAAGGCTTCTAGAACCCAAACCCAGAACCCTTTTTACGAGACCAGCCGGGGCCGGCCCATGGACCGGGGACAAAAGAAAGATCCAGGCAAACAAAGCAGGCTACCGAAACGGCCATCTGAAAAACAAAACACAAGATTGTCCGGGAAGTTGAGATATGTAGATGCAGATTATAGAATAGATAGTAAGGACAGACAGACAGACAGACAGACAGACAGACAGACAGACAGACAGGACCCCCTGAAAGTGCGTGTCAATGATGCATACCTTGATGAAACGAAACGAGCAAACAAAATCCAAATCCAAATCCAAATGCCGAATGTCACCACAACATCAACCCCGTTGGGAAAGGTGTTATTACGGGGATCCTTGGTCATAATATGAAATGAACAGTCTCGGATTCCAAATTCGTGACTGACTGCCATCGTAACTGTGTTGTTTTATGTGACTCTATATTTCTTCATGAGAGTCTCTGGGTATGATTATCTGTGTAAAAAGGGAAAAAAAAGGAAAAACCCGGAGGGTTATCGATCGCAGTAGGACAGGAGGCGATATCCTCCATCTTTCTGAGAATTCCAAACACCACGCAGCCAACGTCAAGTCTTGAGCTTTTCAAGTCATTCATTAGCGATATCAATGGTGTCGAGGCTGAGGCCGCCCAAGTCTCTCATCTCACAACTCAAGTTGTCATCTGTCACTATCAAATGCTAGGTATTGATGGCACAACAAGGTAGTTCCAAATCGTCAATTCAATTCCTCAACTCATTCGCTGGTATCTTTCTTCAAACCCCCTCCCAAAATATTTCCATATTTCCCGTTCTTCTCCTTTCCGCCTTGAGCTCCTTTAAGTTAAAAACAAAAAAAGAAAGCCCTATAGAAAAGAGAGAGAAAAGAAAAAAGAAGCCAAGAGGGGAGACAGAAAAAGAAGACAAAACTAATATATACACATAACAAAAAAAAAAAAAAAAAGCTTTGTTGTGCCTTCTTTCCATCCCTCTTCTTCCCTTCCTGTGTCTTCCTTCCCCTTCTGACCCATAAACTCTATCGTTATGCATCTTTTTTATAAAGTGTGTGCATGTGTTGCCGCAAACAAAAGCAAGAAAAGAAAAAAAAATGTGTCGAGGTCATAACAGAGTATGGTGGCCAACAACAACAAATGTGAGAATGTCGAAGGAAAAACGTTCCACCCAAAAAAAGCCGCTTTCAAACAAAAAATAAAATCAAGTATATGAAAACCCAGAAAATACCTCCTTTTGGTTGTCCGAAATCCAGTCAGGGGTTAATGAAAAGAAAAATGAAGAAGCTCCAGCCCATGTGGATAAGAAAAAAGATGAAAAGCGCTTTATCCTCAACCCTCGTGGCAAATCCCAAAAAATGTTCAAGCAGCCAAATATTTGTACAACACATATCCCACACACACACACACATATTGCGACACCAACAGCAACTAATTCATTTACATCATGCCGCCAGCATTGATTGCTTGGGGGTGGCTGATGGTCATTGGCATGCTGAGAGTCTGAAGGCTGTTGTATGATGGGCCTTGAACCATGTTGGAGCTCGATGGCGGCATGCTGTTAGGACCCTGATGCTGTTGTTGGTGGTGGTGCGAGTTGTGGATAGCAGAGTCCAATGAGCCGGCGACGTAGCCGTTATCCGAGGTCGGGGAGGCGTCGTCCAATGACTCGAGCGCGTCCTCGCCCGAGTATTGCTCCTCTTCCTCCCCAGAGAGGTTGAAGTTGCCCTCAACCCCGTCGCCACGATCGTGAGTGCGCTTGTGCCTGTGAGTACGAGAGTCAGTCTTTGTCCTCTATACTTGATGATTCTGGTTCGCTTGAGAGCTTGTGCTGTGTCGCTGCTGTGATGTGACTTCTGGCCTTCTCTTGACTCTTGAGTGGCTACTTTGCCATGAATATGCCACTTGCACAACGTGCTGGTCTTGTTCCCATCTGTCGACTGACAAAAGAAATGAGACAAGAAGGAAAGATTGGGGGCATACTGTGCTAGGTTGTCTGATCTGGAGAATGCCTTGCTACAATAAGGGCAAATGTAGGGTCTTTCTTGGGTGTGTGTCCTCACGTGTCTGGAAATTTGGTTTGGTTAGATAACACGACGGGCGGCATTTCATGTTGATAAGTAAAAGAAATCTCCGGTCTTACCGCTTGAGGTGCTCCAATCTCTTGAAGAGGCGACCGCACGTGGGAATGGGGCAGGAATGGGACTTTTGGGGGTAGGGGCCGAGTTCCATGACAGTGGCAGAGCGGGCTCTGCGTACCACATTAGGGCCCTGCATCATCTGGCGTTGATCATTCAGGGGGCCCAGCTGATCCTCATTGAGTGGGGAGAAGTCGTGTTGCTGGAGGTTGACGGGGTTAAGCGCAGGGCTTCCCTCAACGGTTGACAGCGGGGTGCCGTGGCGCGAGAGTTCGAGCATCTCACGGTGCTGTTGGCTGGTCATCGACATGCCGGAGTTGCTGTAGGTGAGCCCAGGTGGTGAGTTATCCGCCGACTCGTCGCCTTCGGGGACAGGACCAACAGAAACTGACACAGACCTCCGGAGATCCGAAGGACGATGAGCCTGCGTCGCCGTTGCGATCGCCGCAGTTGTTGCCGACAATGATGGGGGAATGGATGAACGCCGTCTTCTCTGCTTGTATGTCGGCGATCCTTCAATCACAGAGAAGGCATTGTTGGATCCGTACGGTCGCGAGTACGATGGAGTAGCCAAGTTTGATGGTGGAAGCTGAATCATGCCATTGAGACCGCTGACGCCGAGATGATCGGGGATCGCGCTGTAGAGACCAGTTTCCTCGTTGGCAATGTACGCAGGCTCACCGCCCATGCCGAGCGCCTGCTGGGGAGGCGTCAAGGGCTCGAATGAGATGCCCCTCTGGCTGTAGTCCTCAAAGTGGGAAGACACGAATGATGGTGCAGGCGAGTATTCCAAGGCATACGCAGGCATCGAAGCATGACGCTGATGCGTCTGCGCAATTGGGACACCATTCTGGTTGTACTGGACTCGTGTGTATTCAGGCTCTCGCTTGATCACCGGTTGAGGGGGCATTGCTGGGGCCATCGCCATCGCTCCGTACGGCACCATGGCGTCCATCCCATCCGCTAAAGGGGCCATCGACTGAGGGATCATTTGTGGGGGCGGCATTGAGTCCATTGCCCTCATCACGGGCGAGGTGGACTGGGACTGAGAAAAAGAAACCTGCTGGGCGTTGAAGGACGAAGAGTTGGCCTGCTGGGCCTTGGTGAGCTGCTCGTAGAGCGACTGGGACGAGTCGTACTGGAAGGAGAGCGCGGGCTCGCTGACAGCAACCGTGGTGGCCTCCTGGCCCATCTTTTCCCTCTTCAGATCTCTCTCAAGGGCGTCCAAAAACAGCCTGTCGTGTGGCACGCTGTACCAGTAAAAGACCTTTTGCTTCTTTTGGGTGCGGATGCAGTTGTTCTTGTAAAGGAAGTCAAGGAAGGGGCTCTTGGGCTCCTCGAGCGATGCGTCGGTGCCGGACTTGAGATTTCGGAGGTCTGAGAAGATGCCTTCCTCGAACTTCTTGGAGTTCTTGACTGGGCGGCCAAAGGCTTGGAAGCGGAACGAGAGACATCTTACAATGTCGGTTCCGGAAATGTGAAAAAGGTTGTTCCAAAGAACGCAAGAAACATATTCGCCGGTCGGGAGAAGGAACCTTCGAATGTATTGGTCGGCTTGCCAGTCAACTGGCGCCGAGATAAGAAAGTATTTTACTATAACGCCAGTCAGCTTCCGCGTCCATTGCACGTCCAGGAGCAGCCGGCGAGCACTCACGGTTATCAACTTGCTGCAGAGCTACCTGAGCATCGTGTGGGAGCGCCTGCTGGGCCTCAGAGCTCAGCATGAACGTCTCTGGTTTTTGTGGCGCGGACATTGCCGCATTTGCCTGTGAATACATGATGTGTGGAGAGGCGGGATGCCGATCGAGCAGACAACGCAGTTGTGTTGCGACCAGAGAACCCGTTTAGAGGCAAAGAAAAGTAGGAGTCGCGATCGTCGAGGCTCGTGGATGTGGAGGCGCAAGAATGTTTTCAGGCGCTGCCTGTGAGGAACGTTGTCGTATTCCTTTGAATGAGGTGATTCGCGAGGCCAGCCCGTGACATAGGAAATTTGCACAATTTAATCCGACCCAGTTGCCCCTAGAGATTCGATCGAATGAAGTGCCGGGGGGAGCTGCGACGAGGATTGCACTGATTCGGTGGGTGATGCAGACGATGGACGTTGACCAGCGCAACGGCAGGGAAACAATGGGTGAATAGGATTAAAGCTCCTGGTTGAACAAAACGAAACCAATCAAAGGATCCTCGAGTAATCGGTGGCTATCAAACAAGCACGTTAGCATGTTAGTATGGTACAGAATAACAATAAAGAATAAAAATAAAAATAAAAGGATGGGATAGGATAAAGAGTGGGAAAGGGGTTTGCGACACAAGACGTGTGATGTCCAGCGACGGGTGCGGGAGGGACGGGGGTAGAGTGGACGGGGGCGGTGATGATTACCTCTGGGATCTTGATCTTTGACGGGTTTTGAGAAGGTGAGCACAGTGCGGTCGACAGACTTGCAAGTGCAACAGATGCAAACTGGGCAAAGTGCACTTTTGTCTAGAGGAAAATAGCGAGGCGATCCTCCGGCGACACGGTCCTAGAGAAGGGGAAAAAGAAAAAGAAGTTTCGAAAGGAAAAAAAAGAGTCTTGGAAAAGAGATCGCGAGAGGAGGGCCGAAGGGAGGGGAGGCGGGCGACCCTGGGGGTTTAATCACTTTGCGTCGCTTGGGACCCGGGGTGTCTCTGCCTGCCAATCGGTGCGCGGGCTTTGCAGGCAAGGGAAAATGCTACTAAAATGCGCAGCGTGGTACGCCCAGGTGCCAATGGCAAGCAGTTGCAGTAGTAGCGGGGCCCCGGGTGGACTCTGCGAGATGGGAATGAACATGGAAAGCAGGAAGCAGCAAGGGGACAGGGCAGGGCAGGGAAGATGGACAATTGCAGGCAGGGGCCAAGGGGGGGTGAATGATGGGTGGAGGGTTGGAGGAGGAAGGGACCGCCGCCGGAAGAAAGTGGGAGCCAGAGCCCTGTCACTGCTTCTCAGCGAAATTCATCACTTCGGGCGCGGCTACCGGGAAGGGTGTTGGTCCTGGAAAAAACGGGAGGCGTGGTTCTAGCCACCTTCTTTCGAAGGACGGTTTTTGCTTCACTTCCCAAGTTCCAATTATTCGACTCGAGCGCTCGCCTTCTGATAGGCTGCCCCCTGCGGAAAAAATGGATACAAAGTCAAGTTGCCAGGACCTTGACTGGGATTTCCATGCCTCTCCATCTATCGGCTTTGTGTGTTGTTGAGTCGCGGCTTGTTCCTGTGCCTGTTCCTGATCAATGGCTTTCAAAACGTTTCTTGATCGTTTTCCCTTCTTTTGTGATATCTCGATGTATTCTGTTTTTCTGGTGTTTGCCCTGGACATGCACGCTAACACAACTACTGCGTGCTTGTGCACACTTTACTTGTCTTCTAACCTGGAAGAAGAAATTCTGGGGCAAAGCCACTTGGTGGTGGCGTGAGCCCATCACTCTCTCAGTCAGGATGGTATTTCTCGATTTGGAAGAATTCCAGCATCAACCCGGCTGGTGAGCGAGAGGGATCGGGATGGCGAGGCCCAGCGGCACAAAATCTGCCGTGGATTCTTGTGCACTCGTTCTGGCCTTGCCGGCTGAGATGGTGGCAACCAACACCAAATACGTATTTTTGGCAGGTGAGGTAAGGTCAGCTTGTCTGTGAGGTCAACAATGCCGTTCGCTTCTTTGTTGACTAGTGTAGTGTTCCTGCCGTATGTCCAAGTATGTTTCTGCTGGCGCTGAGAGCAACGCATTATGTGACGCGTGGTCGGCAATCCAAAAGAGGGTGTCGATTGGTCATTGGCTTGACTGTGGCGCTCCATATTGTCTTGCTCAGGCCAATACCCGGAAAGCATTGAAGTCGTGTGTATCCTCAGAATCCCGATCGGCTTCAGCGGGGACCGTCAAGCACGGAAGCACTGGCCACCAAGGCAGTTGCGGGATGTGGGAAGCGCGAGGACGAGAAAGCCGAGGTGGTCTTCACAATGCGGGCCTGAGTCGCTCACCCGGACTGGATGTGACCCGCCCATCAAGATTGCTTCTCATAAAAATACCCCAGCTGATTTGGATAGGATACTACCCCGTTTCGCGAGTGAGGAACATGGGGTGATTCGGTATTACCCCGACAGTTGGGCCTCCACAGGCACTGGAGCATCATTTGGAGCAGTTGCGAGCAAGTACCGCCGAAGTAGTTGTGTATCTCCATGCACGACAGTCCTCAGCAATCAGATGGCAAAGGCGGCGAGGGAAATGGTCTTGAATCGAATCTGTGCGTTGTGGCTGATATGTTGTCTCAGCAACACCTAGCGAGCCTATTGATGCAGGTTGTCTTTCCCAGGGCACTGGATGGATGATGAAAGATGAAATGTCTGTCGGTAGGGGACTGTCAGTGTGTAAAAAGCATGCCTACCGCCCAAGACTTTGGGTCAGGCACTCGCCCGGGCAACAAGCAGTCAGAACCCCGCTGTTCTGAGAGAACCGTAAACTCTAAAAACCCAACCTCTAGATTGGCATCTTCTTTCCAGCAATCATTCGCGGTTCTTTATTTTCCCTTGGTCATGAGCCCCCACGACAGCCTTCTCGCATCTTCGCCCACCTCCTCGTTACGCACCAAGAATGGGCCGGTGTGACGGGGCACCCTTTCTATGGAGAGGTTCATTTTCGACCCCAAACTATTCTGAACACTCGGTTGTGGCAACGACATGTTCGCGAGCCGACAAATGCCCATAATGGCGTTTTTTTTTTTGTCAATCTTTCACATTGGTTTTTTGTTCATTGAATATCGTAATCACCTCCCATCAACAATTCGGTGTGCTCGTCATTTGATGCCATCTCGAGCATCACGAGCATCCACACCGATAACCCGCTCGATTCCACTGGGTATCCGTTTACGAATCCGTGCCGCGAACGAGCACACCCCCTGGTCTCTGCAGGAGGGCGAAGCCCAGCCACAATCTTTTGAATCCCACCTGGTCACTCTGAAACATGCTTCAGAAATAGCTCAAAATCGGCAGAACAAGGATACCAAACTTGGCGCTAAACCATCTTCAGTCTTCTCTCAAGCCAACACAGCTGGCAGAACCCCGCTCCCAAGTGGTGAAATGCAGTCCGTTCAGTCGTTGATGCTCTCACACCCCCTTCTGGGCCATCATAGGAATCTCAGCTGTCAGCCCCAGCCGTACACAGTATTCGGCCGGCACACGCAAGCTGCCAAAGCCAGGAAAAATTTGTAATTCCTGGGCGGGAAGAGAGGACTGCATCAACCAGCGAACGCCCTGGCCTCCGCGATGCGGGCGTTATCGCCGAAGAGCACAACTGCACAGGAGCACGGCGCTGGAGCTCGGAGCCAAGCCATGCTTGCACTTGCATCACCAACCTTCATCCTTCCCGTCGGCAACCAGGACGGCAGAGGTACATGTTCACGCCGTAGATTGTTTGGACTCGTTCATCGCAACATAACATTGAAGGTTTCTTGCCATCTTCCGGGACGGTCACCGCAGCTCATCTGCCCTCTTGGCTCCGCCTAGTTGTTCGCATGGACGGGTGTATGAATACATTTGCAAAAAGATCCAGACTCGAATCTGGAAAAGTTGTCCAGCAAAATGGCCGCCCGGCCCCTCACGGACCACAGTGGCATTCGCGGTCGAAAAAGGTGGGGGTAACATGACATTTACCCACCATGATCTGGGATGGAAACGGACAAGCGGCGGGGGTGGAAAGGTCCGCCTGATCACCATGACCAGCATATTCTGAAACAAGAAGCTTTGCTGTGTCAAGAACAGCTCTTGATGGCACAGCTAACTGACAGCTAGCTGCAAGATACGCACAGATCAGGCATCAACTTTTACACATCTACTTGAGCATCCTAGGCTTTTACCACCACCAGCAAGACTGCCATGTGTGCCCGCTCATAGCGGTTGAGTCGGCCGCTCTTCAGAAGAGACAATGTTCCCTGAGGCAAAGGGGCTTGTCCCGTTTGGAGTCTTTCCCTTTCGACATCCATCTGGACACAGGAATATTGGCAACATTGCACGAGCAAGTGCTCAAATCATACCCACAAGCTGGAACATGGCAAGAAAACAACAACTTGACACAAGGCTGGGTGGGAGGCGTTGTCATCACACTACAGTCCAGTCCTGGTCCTACCCATGTCTTGCCTGCTCTCAACCGCAGCTCGGCATGCTGCACTGCACCCCTCCTTACATACAGCCGTTTAATCTCGACTACGCAGTCATCAACATCACACTCACATCATGTGGCGCCAGAGTTAGGTACACTCATTTGTGTTCTGAAAGGAATGCGGTCTATCGTCGGGGTTCGGCAGAAAGGGGGTGGTGAGTATTTCCGGGCCTTTCTTGTTTCCTTGCTCCGTGGCCCATGGGAATGGAACAACGTAACCGCCACAGCGGCGCATCGGTCTGCTCGTTCATTTATTCAGGATTCACCTTTGTCTTTCTCAATGGGCTGGTCAGTGTGACAAGAGAGATACACCAGCATGGGCATATGACGCCATTTTTGTTATTGATCTGACTCAATAATGTGGAAAGAAAAGAAGGATAATTCTTCAAATTACGGACGAACTTCAACAAGCCTCAGTTGCACCACCGCGGTTACGGGGCACGAGATAGCACGAGAGACACGATCCTGTGTAAACAAAGCCAAGTGCTCACAGCAAGCTGGTGGGGAGGTGATGGGATTCCGGTACCTGCATCAAGCACACTTTCAACCCACCCTTCCCCCGCCTTTTCTGTTTCAGGTTTTTCGCACCTTGGATGAGAAAAATAGCAGAGTAAAAAAACAACGAAGAAAAAGCTTCGCGCCTTGTCGCTATGCCCTGGCTCCCTGGCTGCTTTCTAGCCCAGTCTGGCCAATCACAGGCACGCAGACTAACAAGCCTGGGTGGGCGATACGCACAAAGACAAGGGTAGCCAACACATCAGATCCCACAGCTTGACTGGCTGGCTGGTCGGTCAGGAGGTGGAGCGCTGGCAACGTTTTCCCCGCGATGATGGGCTTCTGGACCATTGTGCAGAGCTCCTCAGGCTTATGATTGGTCCCCTCAGATTTATGCTTGTTGTTTTGTCGAACAATAAGTGGTTGAGCAAAAAGTCTGTTTCCTCCCGCCTGTGGAGTTCCTTGCAGCTGACGACCTGCGGGATCGAATCGATTTTCGTGGCCCAAGAATAGCAGCCACACAGGAAGTAGAGAACAGCTTTAGCAACGGTCGAGCAAAGCGGCCACACGCAATGCAGGAACAAGCAAGTAAACGGCTACCCGTCCGCTCTGCACACAGTAGTGTGCTTTGTGCACACGACAACCGCGAGAAAAAGAAATAAAAGAGACGCTTTACTTTACACCCCTTGCTGCCCCAGCCCCAGGGCGTCGGCACCGCGGTCTCTACCCTATCAGATCTGTTCAGATTGCGCCGTTCAGTTCGCACAAAGGAGGGGCAGAAATCGTTGTTTGTCCTCGTAGATGGTCTCTCTCGTCATCGGGATGGGATCAGCGGTAAAAAGGAGCACATTTTGTGTGCCTCCCTCCCACCTCAGGCACTTGAGCTCACCCCCCTGTCGAGATGCAGGTACCGTTCGCGGGATCTCCCACTCATGCAGGCTGTCAGGAGAGAGAGAAAGAGAGAGAGAGAGAGACAAGCGATCTGGGTTCGTGCGTAATGCACCTGTGCATTCATACAACCACCGACAGAGCTCCATTGCTTGCCAGCTTCCAGATGGCTGGCTATCTACAGAACATCTGTAAGCAAAAAGGATGTGCCGATGACGGCATATTTTGGCGCCAGCTAACTGGGCCGCGTCGTTTGCCTATTGTTAGCAACAGTGACGGCCGCTTTTCACGGCCCGTCCATTTGTTTACTAACCACCACTATTTCATACCACTCATGAGTGGATCTGAGTGAACTGGTCGGGCTCGGCTTTGACGCCCGAAATGGATGTGTAGAAACTTCCATTCATCTGCTCTTGTGGGAGGACATCAACACGGCAGGCGTTCAACACAAACCGGCGGTGTCCGAATCATGAAACGTTGACATTGTTTACCAGGGGGAGGGGGTATGGGAGATTGGATCACAAGTGGGATTTGTGATGAAGCAACAACAACAAAAAACGAGAAAAGTGGAAAGAAAGCAATGATACGGAGAGTGTCACTTCAATGCAACGCCAACGCAGGAACAGGAAAAAGGGGACAAGAGTTGGTGTTGCTCGGACAGCGGGGCCAACGCCGGACTTGCCGCAAGAGGGAATGGCTGAATTTCCCAATTCAGCCTGGCGTGTCCATCTGTGTGCTCGCGTGGGTGCAGGCTTCGAAACAAGCGCCGTTGTCCTTTTTCAGGGGCAAGGGAAAAGAGAGATGAAACTGCGGGCATGGATTGTCACATCTTCTTCCAGAAAAACAAGACGGATTATGTAAGGTTCACCCAGGTAAACCTCTTTGGGTTTGAGATAGATTGAACGACCCACGACTCAAGGAAACATCTTGTTCCCATCATCGTCGTCGTCGTGTTCCCGATGCCGGTAGGTATCTCTGGGCGTTCAAGCGTGGACCACGGCTCGGCTGATAAAGACATTTAGGAAAGGAAAGGCCTTCTCCCTCTGGACAGGATCCATCGGGTTGCGCGGATGCAATCCCATTCCACTCCAACGGACCGCTGCATTTTCGTCACTATTCCCAAAGAAAACCCCCCTCCTGCAATTGTCCGTTTGCCATCCTCTCACATTGCGAATATCCTGAATCATTGAACTCGATGTCAAGTCCACATCATCCGTCAACACTTTCTTCAGCTCATCTTCCCCGTCTGATTGATCAGTCCGAGTGCGAGTCCTTGCGCATTGGCAGAGTCCAATTCTCGGGACCCCGCCGCGTGGACGACGTCGTCTTTCTCCTGGCCTTTCGGGCGTGCCCGCCTGAACACCGTGCACGGCGCTTGTCTAAACAAGCGTATCCGCCTTCAGCAAGGCACCGACATGGGCTTTTGCTGGGATGGCGAGGATCACAAGAGGACAACACCCGGGGCTCGGGCGTGCGTTCGGTTCTCTTCTTGCACTCGCATCTGCCAAGGGTATCCCCGCAAACAGTCTTCAACGAGTTGGGCATCCTGAAACATGACAGTCCAATTCGGGTGCTTCTTTAACCTGCCCACAACCATTATTCATGATCGAGGAACGGACCGACTCAGTTGACTGTGCTCTGCTCACGTGCATGCGGTGGCGGAAATCAGAAAGCCAGAGCGAGAATACCAAGATCTCGAGATCACAGTAGAAGTCCGGGGTAAAAGACGGACTTGTTGTTTCAGTAGGCACGAGGCTATTCTCTCTCCCCAATTTCTCCTGCTTGGACTAACTCGTCCATGACATGTTTATCCAGCAACCGAAAAGGGTAAGTTGTGAAGAGAAGCTGAGGATCGACAGCATCTGAAACCGAGAGGGCAGAGAAGGAGGATGGATACCTGTCCGCGATCGCCGGGCTACCACCTTCTCAGCCCGAGGATTAACCTCCTCCCTGTCCGCCTGGCCGGTCCGTCCTACTGCATGGGTGTCTCGACGTCGAGGTCAGGTCGGGCAGTGTAGGGGGCATGACGAACACCATCAAAGCGCTCAGACATTCTTAACTGATGACACGATTTGAATGGCAGGAAGTGGCAAGTAGGCCCAAGTCTAGCCCGCAGCACTTGTCTAGACCTTCTCGGCATGGCTGTTGTACAGATGACGGCAATTGCATGATTCTCCAGGATCACTTCTCAGCCAGCATTGCCATCAACACGGTAGCAGCCGGGTAAGGTAGGTGTGAGTAGGCAAGCCTGGCCGAGGTACCGTACCATCTGCAATCAACCCATGAATTACATCAGGCATTATACGGCGCGCTATTCCCTAGACAGAAAGAAACGCATAAGGTAATGGAAGCAGAAAAAGTCACGCTAAACTAGTTCCTAGCAGTTCGGCTCAATTTCCGAAAAAGAAAATGGTCCAAGGGGTGCGTGCGTTTTTTTTAGTTTTTTTTTTACTGCGTACGGAGTACTCCTTCTCGGCAATGAGAATGATCAGTGACGACGGCACACTAAGAAACCCCAGAACGGCGTGGCGAACGGTTGATCGCGTTTATAGTGTACTATAACCCCCCCCCCCCCCAGGATTACACGTGGGGGGTTAGGAGAGAGTGACTCCATCGTTTAATTTAAATAAAAGTCCACATGTAAGAAAAACGGTCCGTGATCAATAATACACCTCGGAAAGAAATACAAATCGGCGGTGAATGAATGTTCTTGTCTTGTTGAAAATGAAATGAAGACGGATATCAAAAAAAGCTTGTTTGTTGACGGGGTATGTGGTCGTCGTGGTCATCAGATCGGATTTTAGTGGACACAGTAGCTGAGGAGGGAATCTGTGCTCTCTCGGGTGGAAATCTTGGGAGAGAGAGAGAGGAAGCTAAATTATGCCTTTGCTGTTTAGTTTAGTTCGGTTTGGTTTAGTGTGTAAGCCCCTGATCTGAGAGAGGGCCTGCTGTCTTGAAAGCAATTGACAGGTGGAACAGGGGGGGATGGATACAAGGCTTTTTTCCCCTTTCTTTCCTTCTAGAACAAAGCACGGGTGCATGGATCGGGTATTGGATACGGGATTTGGAGATGATGATGATGATGAACTGAGGGTGGGCATGGCTAACAGAAGACATGTATTGTCATGAAAAAACTTGTCTAATTGGATCGGGGGGTTTTTTTTTCAGGAGGAATGTTAAGAGGTATTGTTCTGAGTGTCAAGGCAAGGTTGGAAAATGATTTTGATGATTTGGAAGGATCGTTGATGCTTTGTTATCGTGTTTTTGCGCGCCGAGATGTTTTTGACAGTACTTGCGAGAGACTGATTGTCTATTTGTTGCATCTCTAAAGAGCACAACGGCCCGGGGGCTCTTATCCCTTACAGCAACCCAAGGTTAAGGTTGGGATCAAGCCCTGCTGCGCGTGGAGCAAACCTTGAAGCTCAACAACTTTACCGGAACATAGTCTCTCTCTCTCTCAGTCTCAGACGCTCAGCTTGCCATCCAAAGAACTGAGTGAAGCCATATATGATAAACCTCGGAAAACGAGGTTGCTACTCCTATAACTAACAAGACTATAATCATGCACAGGTAGAAAGCCTCGTCAAATATTGAGAGAAATATTCCGAATCGTCATCTTGAATGATCAATGAGCTAGGGGTTTGTTTGTTCATGACAACCAGAAGGGTTTTATTCTGTCTGCAGGAACAAGTGTTTAAACTCCACGCAAACTTTGGACATGCCGCCACCTCTTTTATCCTTGTGTCAAAGGATTCCATTCCGGATACTCAGATTTCGTCCCAGCTTTATGCCACGCTATGCCTTCCATCTTTGTTGCCCATGATAAATGCTTGCTTAGAAAGTACCATTAAATACTCCCAACATGGGCACTCGGCCTGTGGCCTTCTTCCTCATTCTTCCACAACCCTCCAAATACACCCACAGAGAAACACAACCAACAACTAGCAAGATGAATAACAGCAACAACAGGACTCCTTCCAGCGGTTTTGGTGACGAGGAAGGGCCCCAAGCTGCAACAGAGTTCCAGAATCAGATCCGCGGTGCCGAAGGCTATCGTGGTCCTTCCAACACCAACCGAAGCAGAGTGTTCTCAATCGCCGGTGGGCCGTACGGTATGTGATTTCACCTTCATCTGATCTCTATTACCGTCACCATCTAAGCCTAACATAGTTTTCATCTCCCAACCAGTGGCCCAATCACCAAATACGGCACCTTCTTGGCTGAGCAATCCTCGCCCGGTCGTCCGATCTGGTAGACGCTCGCCTTCCCACCTCCGTCGTGGTAAGCTCCTCGGTTCTCTGAAGATACTAAATGCCCCCTAACCAACCCTACCGTGCAGAAACTTCTTCCAACTCCCTTCCTCGCGGCTGCCCTTCTCTCAGTCATGAGACGTCCGCCCCCAGGGCACCTCCTCCACAGATGACCAGGAACATTCCACCCGGCTCCTGGAACTTCCCTCCTCGAAATAGTTCCACTCCACCACCCACTCTTTCAGAGCTGCGAGCGTTAAATCTATCTAGCACTCCCAAACGAACCTACCGCGGATTCCCCGCCTCTCTCGACATCGTGAGCACCAAGCTCGTCCTCGGAACGGGACCAACTTCTGAAGAAGTTGTCACTTCCCCCACTGCCATCAGGTTTCAAGTCCCAGTCCCACCCGAGTCTCCAACTCCCAAACCTCGATCAAACCGCAACAGCAGCAACAGCAACAACAACAACAACAACAATACGTTTCCTCGCCGCCCAAATATTGAGCCAGCAGATGAATCCAAAAACTTGGACACCTGGAACGAAATCCTAAACGAGCATAGCAAGGAGCCGCCTTCCCTCACAGCCACACCACCTGGAAGCACCAGCAGCGGCTCTTTAGATTCCCGTGACGTCGTCATCCCCAACGTCGTAATCACTGGCCCGAGTCCCCCAAAAGACGCCGTACCTGCCATTCCTACCCGCTCGCGTTCTCGTCTACGTGCAGCGTCAGAGCCGTGCGTCTCACCAACCGGCGGCGGCGAGGGCCTTGACGTCCAAGCACTGGAAGAAGGGACCCCGACGCGGCAGCACCACACGGGCGTGAATAATCGTATGCATTCTGGACTGAGGAACGTGACTGACGTCCCTGTTACTCCTTATAGTAGTCCTTCTGCGTCTGGGAGTGTTTTGGAAATGACGATTAGGGAAGAGCCCGAGGAGGAATCGCCTAAAAAGGGAAACGGCAGGGGGAAGATGAAGACGGAAGGAGATGTCCAGGGGAAGGACAAAGTTGTTGACGTGACCAAGAGGGTTGAGAACAGCTTGTCCAACCCATTAAAGGTTACCAAGCCCAACGCTGCCCGAGTCAACGGAGTCAACACACCGGTACGAGCCATCAAAGCCAAAATGCCGGAGAAAGAGCAAACAAGAGACGCAAACTCTCGGGTCTTTTATTACCAGTCCACCAACTCACCGCCTGAAGCTATCAAGGAGCAGTATCGCCGCTTTGAGCAGCAGCGAAACATCAGTCTGGCGATGGGTGGCGGCGGGGGTGTAGCCAAGGTAGATGTAACCAAAGAAGAGGTAAAGCAGGGCATTAAACACGGCGACAAAGGACAGAACAGCGAGGACGAAGATAAACCACTGAAGCGTTTGGTCGACGCTCAGTTTCCCGAGTCGACTCGAGCGGAGAAGGAAAAGATGACAAAGGCAATGAAACTGGCTCTTGAAACTCACAAGGAGGGGACGAACAAGAAGAAGGAGAATGAGCCTCTGGCCACTGGTACTGGCGGCTTTGCTTCCGGCTGGACCGTATCTCGTCCAAGTTGGGCGACAGGAGAAATGGCAACCCGGCCCTTTTCGCCATCTAAGACGTCCAGCCGCCCGACGTCGCCCGTCAAACAGGGCCGGAACACAAACGCCTTCACTGCATCTGGCCGACCGACGTCGTCCGTTAAACGAAGCCGGAACGCAAGCCCCTTCACCGCATCCAGCAGCAGACCTCCATCCGCAATCAAACAACATCATTTCCCCTCACAAAACCGTAGCATAACTCCCTTCAGCCCTCCATCCCCAACCAAACAAAAGCTTCCCGCCCTCCGAAGCATAACCCCTTCCCGCCTTCCAAGTAATTATTCCCAACCGCCGAGCAGGAACACGACACCGCTGGGACAACCGCCAAGCCGCGCAATCAAGCTGCTATCTCCCTTTGCGCCTCCGTTCGCACCTGGCACCCGTGGACCACCACCTGCGACGCCGACGACGGAGCGAATTATCAGTTTTGCTCATCCTCGGCCTGGGGACACCTTGGAGAGGAATAAGAGGGCTGAGGAGATGCAGAAGGAGGAGAGCAGGAAGAAGGGTAAAAGGATCGTCTCGGAGGGAAATGCGAGTGGATGGAGTGGATGGAGTAATGGTGGTGGTGGTGGTAGTCGGGAAAAGGATGAACATAAAGATAAGGGGAGTGATGGGGGTTGGAGTGGGAGTGAGGGTGAGTAGGGGGGGAAGTTCACAGAGGGAAAAGGGGTACTGGATTTCTGGGGCATATTGGGTATTGAGCCTCTTTTTTTCCCCTTTTTCCCCCCTTTTTTCCTTTTTTCCTTTTTTTTTTTTTTTTTTTTGGTATTATCGTTTGGCCTTGTTGATATTGGAGGAGAATGGATAACAGAAGGGGGCGAGGAGGAAATTCAATTTTTTCCACTTTATGGAAGGTTGTGAACTTGAGATAGGCAGCACATTTCGCAATAGGGATATTTTGATAATGCATACATAAAAAAGTACAAATCCGGAAGGTTGACTACTATCTACCTATGATGTGTGATGTGAATAATGAATGGGTTGTGAAGTATGTCATGTTGGGTAATTATGTGTTGTACAACTTTGAAGAGGATCCATTGCTATTTGAGAAGGGGCCGATTCAAATTCTTACACCGCCTCAAAGGGAAAAAGACGGGAGTAAAACGTAAAGAAAAAAAAAAAAAAGTAGGTGTAGAAAGTAGGTGAAGAAATGAAAGGACTGCGTGAACAGGGGTAAAAAGGATATACGAGGAGGAGAAGAAGAAGAAGAAGAAGAAGCGAAAAAACAGGGGTTTAATTAGTGAGAAAATAAAAGTAGTACTGAATAGTTTATTATCCTTATTCATTGTTTTTGATAAAAAATAGTCATCGAGATGGGATATCCCCACGAAGGAAGAGTCATCTTTCCCCAGCTTCAAAGAAAAAGTCCAAGAGAAAGAAAGGAGGCTGAGGCGGTGCGGCGCGGGAATCCCCCAAAAAAGGCCTTGTGCTCACGGACGAAGTTCATTCGAAATCTCGCCTTTCCGCCAACACCCGAGAGAGAGAGAGAGAGAGTCGAAATCCGATACAAGATCGCGTCGTTTTTGGAAAGACCGAAAGTGCGTGCCGGGATAGTTTTCGATCCACTCTGAAATAGGTTCTTGGCTGAGAAATGCAGTAGCTGTGCTTGGCTGCTTTGGCTCCGGGAGTTAACCTAGCTTGGCAATTAATATCCCTCCCCACCTGTGGTGCTCGCTAAAAACAGCAATTATCATCAGCCTTATCAAAAACTGCGAGTCATCGACTCCTCGCTCGGTGCTTTC
This sequence comes from Cladorrhinum sp. PSN332, assembly GCA_033297175.1. NCBI lineage: Eukaryota > Fungi > Ascomycota > Sordariomycetes > Sordariales > Podosporaceae > Cladorrhinum > Cladorrhinum sp. PSN332. Next base: position 497,005 of record MU858820.1, on the reverse strand, counting down.
GGATGTTTTTGAGAAAAGGAAATTTTTTGAAATTTTTACCAATTTGGGGGTTGCAGACAAAATATGAAAACGGGTAGTGACGGGTTCCGAGTCTTTGTCGTTGACGTCGGGTGGGACTGACATCACTAAGGGCCACCACCTGCAAAGCCACCCAATACCGGGCAGCTTGTGACAATCTCGCCCCGCGGTCTCCGAACTTCCATTCTAGAAGACTAGTCTTAACGTAATGATGCAGGTCCAATTTTTATTTTTATTTTTGATCTTTTGCTGTCATGGATACCTTAAAGCTGCCTGCCTGCATGTCCTGTCATCTGATGATGATTCTCTCATTGTCGTCTGATCTAGAAAAATAAGCTTCAAAGCTTGCATCATCTCGGTCCCATGTCGTCCTCTCTGACGAGGATACCCGCTCGTGGGGTTATTAGATCCCCTTTACAATCTCTAATTCTCTCGAGGGGTTTTAGCTTCGCCAAAAGTATGCTCTGTTTCAAACAACAACAAAGAAGGCTACAAATCCAGAAACTGACCTGTTCCAGGAAATGGTGACACAAAAGAAAGAGTGGTCATATTAGGGTCTGGATGGGCAGGGTACTCACTAGCACGCACTCTCGACCCGGAAAAGTACGAACGCATCGTCGTCTCACCTCGTCCATATTTCGTCTTCACCCCTCTGCTGGCCTCAACCTCTGTCGGCACACTCGAATTCCGCACCATCTTGGAACCCATCCGCCGCCTGCCAGGAAAGACGGATTTCTACCAGGGATGGGCCGATGACATCGACTTTAACCACAAAACCATCAAGGTCGAAACAAATGCCGCCGAAGAAGCAGCCTCAAAAACCGTGGTGCCGCCGCCGGGCGGCCAAATTACGGTAAAAGCCAAGGGAGATGTCATCGACATCCGATACGACAAGCTCGTCATCGCCTGTGGCGCCTACTCCCAGACATTTGGCATCGAAGGCGTCAGAGAACACGCCCATTTCCTCCGCGACATCGGCGACGCCCGACGTATCCGCCTCAGAGTTCTCTCCCTCTTCGAACAATGCTCCTACCCCAAGGGGTCCGACCACCTCACAGACGATGACAAGCGCGCCCTTCTTCACTTTGCCGTTGTCGGCGGCGGACCTACCGGCATAGAATGGGCAGCCGAGCTTAACGATCTCATCTACGATGACCTCGGGAAAATGTACCCCCACCTTCTCCCCTTCGTCAAGATCTCCGTCTACGATGTAGCGCCCAAGGTTTTGCCCATGTTCGACCAAGCGCTTGCATCGTACGCCATGGAACACTTCGCCCGGCAAGGCATCCAAGTCAAAACGGAGCACCATCTCGAGCGCATCCGTCTCGCAGACGGCCACCTCGGCCACCGACACGGCGGAGTTAGCCTCAAGATCAAGGAATACGGCGACGAGGAGGTCGGCGCCGGCATGGTGGTCTGGAGCACAGGTCTCATGGCTAACCCGCTGATCTCCAAAATTGCTTCAAAATCCCACACCATCTTCCCCTTTTCGAAGGGGTCGGCCAACCCAAAGACGGGAGAACCATTCACGACGCGCCACCTAGTCGTCGATAAACGCACCGGAGGGCTCATTACTGACGGCCAGCTTAGGGCAAAGACGGTCACCGCCGAAAATGAAAAGGGAGTGATGGACGATGTGTTTGTCATTGGCGATTGCGCGGTTATTGAGGATGACCCCTTGCCGAAGACGGCCCAGGTTGCGGCCCAGCAGGCCACTTTCTTGGCCAAGCAGTTGAACAAGGCCGCAGAGAACATGGAAGCGGGGAAGAAGGAAGAGGCGTTCAAGTTCAGGAATTGGGGAACCTTGACTTATTTGGGTGGTTGGAAGGCGATTCACCAAAGCAAAGCGGATGAGCTGAAGGGATGGGTGGCCTGGATTGTCTGGCGGGGTGCATATTTGACCAAGGCCATGAGTTGGAGGAATAAGGCGCTGGTGCCGATTTATTGGATGATCTCATGGATTTTTGGGCGGGGTATTTCTCGTTTTTAGAATATCGCGACAAGTAGGTTTTTTTTGTTAAAAAACTCTTGGTATCCAGGTGAAAAGACAGCGTTGTTGGCGACACAACATGAGACTACTGAGATATGATACGTCTCACCACATTCATTATTGGGTTCCCTGTTCTGATATCTGAGATGAGTGGATTCGAGCGGTGGAACTATCCAGAACCTGAACTACCCGACCCCCTTATACCCGAGATGGACAGTGGGTTCCGGGACCCATTGTGTTGTCATTGATTGAATCCAATGGCTGCACCGGAACTCGTGATATTTTGAGACGGATTGCATTCCAGGGACTTGATCATTTCCAAGTTTGAAGATGAAAAACCGTATTCAATTTCTGTCCTCTTTTCTTCCTCTTCCAAATGAAAATCAAAATATTGACATTTTTTTCCCAGGATATCATTGTCGTACAGCATGCGAGGGAGCGGTTGTTGCCTGGTCGGCGATGAGGTGCAGCATCAAAGCAACTCTGCAAGTCCGCATCAGCTGCAGATGACCATCAGAACGACACAGCAAAAGCGAATGTTGTGCCGCTCGTTTGAGGATGCAGGTTTCCTGCATTCAAGGGAGGGAAATAGCGCCCGGGATTTGGTGATTGGCTGCTGCAAACGATACAACCAAGGCTGAGCAGCTTCTTGGCGGAAACCTTGGACAGGGAGTCCCGGACAATCCTGGTCGAATCGAGTTTCACTGCAAGCTGGAAAGTTGCAGGCCCACTCCGCGGTGGGGTTTCCCCAGCAACGCGTCAAACCCACGAACGAGGGGTCACGGCTCACTGTTTACCGGATTGGGCCAATCACGGCAGCCGTTGAGGAGCATCGGTCGACGCTGGAGCGCCTTCCTTAAACCACCAAGCACCAAGGACCGGCACCAAACGGGGGTTGCTGCTTGCTGCATTCCATTCCGCCAAACCCTGCTGCTGCTCGCTCGCTCGTCTCTCTTCTTCCCGCCCAGTCTCTCATTTTACCAGCTTGTTGCTATCGGCGTGCGATATAGCCATATTTGGATTCTTCTTCTTTTTTTAATTTTTTTTATTCTTCTATTATTTGTTGTTTTGCGGCATCGTCTACAGCAAATCGATTCTGAAAAAAAAAAACCAATCAAACTGACCGCCTTTACGATACCCCCGAGATTTACCAACGAATTTCCGATTTTCGATTCGCGATTGCGACTGCGACGTGTGTGTGCATCTTCACCCCAGGGCAACATCGCGACGCTCCTGCTTGCTTTCCATCCCGATCTGGAGCGACCGGTGATGACCACCAGGTAGTAAATATCCGACTGCGCCAGCGTAAATTGCCTCAATTTCGGCTTTGTCGACAGACAATTAGCAATTAAGTTGTCTCAATAGAGCTAGAGCATGACATCAGAGGACCCGGTAGGTTCATCCCTTGGGATGCGCGAAACCACACCCCGCATCGCCATCATGTAATGTTTCGATGCGCGAACGGCTTCTCTGACATACCAAACCCTACCAACAGGTTGCCCCATTGCGCCTGTCCAAGAGCAGCACCATGTCGTCGCCAGAGAAGGCCCCCAGCGGGAGCCTCCCGATTCTCCCTCGGCCGCTGTCTGAGATATCTCCCGGAGAACATCGCCGCAACTCGCCCAGCTGGAGCCAGGCCACCAAGGTGAGACTGATGAGACATTTTGCATGCCAGCAATGGCCATGCGGGACCTTGTCCTAAACTGACACCGCGTCCCAGAAACCGACTGTTCAAACCGACTCTTCCCCGTTCCAGTCGTCGCCCCTGGACATCAACAACAACCCTACTTCGCCGCGCATGTTTTGGCAGAACCGGAGCTTCAACTCAGAAAACAGCTTTGGCGCATCACCCACCCGACGATCCTCCATCGAGCGTCTGCAAAAGGCATCCCGCGTCAAGAATAGCAACATTCGCGCGCTTGAGAAGAAGGGGGAATACGACCCGACCGATATACCGCATGTCGAGCGCCCCCTCTCCAAGATCCAGCCGAATGCATTTGGTGGTCACGGCCGACCAATGGGCCACTCAAAGAGCCAGAGTATGACCAGCATTCCCATCCTGAGCCCTAGTAAGATCATGTTGCCGCCTCCTCCCCCGATTTCGACGATTTTGGGAGGCAGGCCGCCAACACCGAGCAAGGAGCAGGCATCACCCCTCAAGTCCTCCCTGTCGTCGAATCGTTTCAAGAGCAGCTTTGATCCCGAAACAGGGACATGGTCGGATGTCTCTGGAGATGAGCGCCAGCTTCCAGAGGGAAAATCGCTTCACCGACATGCCAAGAGCGTCACCTTTGACGCCGCTCCTCCTCAGGTTAACGAGTACGAGATGGCCACTCCGGATCTCTCTTCGATTGGTAGCAATTCCAGGGAGGGCAGTTACGATTCCAGCGAGGAATACGACGACGATCATTATATGGTGCACGGGCATGGTAATGAGGACGACAGCTTTGATGCATCTCTCGAGGACACGGATAAGACCCCTGTTGTTGGGCCTGATGATTGGAGACAAACCAACCATGACGACCCCTTTGAGCAGAGCCCCATGCCTGACGACCTGCAGCCTCCACCCAATGTCTTCCGCAACCGCACTGACTCTTCCGCTTCCAACAGCGAGAGTCGACCACTCCCACCACTCCCTGGCGCAGGCGGTCAGCATTCGAGGAACCACTCGACATCATCCAACACTGCCGAACAATTTGGAACTCACCGAAGCTTGCCCAACCCACCGCAAGCCTCTTCTTCCAAAATCGATCTTCATAATCTAGGAAGCAACAAGATGTCCCTTGAGGAGCGTCTGAAGCTCATGATGCTTTCCGATGATGGCAAGTCAGCAGCCGAGCAGCAGCGCGAGCGTCGCATGAGACGCGCCGGCGCGCGCGGCAGTCAGACGTTTGAGCACGATGCGGCTAAGAGCCCAGGTTCTCAGCCCGTGACGGATGACGAAGGAGAGGAGCACGACACCGTCGGCGAGCTGTCAGGTCTCGAGGAATACCAACTGCCTCCTCGCATCTCCCGCGAATCCATTCTCCGTCGGGTCAACGGAAATAAGGCGCTGTTTGACCAGGAGTCGGATTATCATTTTTCGTCGCCGATCCCTGATCTGTCACCTGCGGCTGTTTTGCACGATCCGGACGTCGCCATCCCCACTATCGAGGACGACTCTGTTCTGGAAGATACCGACAGCGACAGCGGCAGCGTCATCATCAACCGTGATTACGAGAAGGGGTACGATCTTTACATCCCAGACATTTATCAGCAGTCTGAGACCACGGATGAGTTCACCGAGGATGAGCATAGTCGCCTTGATGATGATGATGAAGATGATGATGATGATGATGATGACGACGAGGACGACGAGGACAGCCAATATTCCGAGGACCCTGAATTTCCCGAGGCTCGATCACGGGAGCCCGAGGAGGATCAGGTCCTCACCCCCAGAGCGTCGTCTCCTGTTCAGATGACGTTCCCCACCAAGGCCAAGCGAGATTTTGGTGCGGAGAAGCCGCTCGAGGACTCCAGTGAGCAGAAGGAGCAAAAGGTCAATGAATTTTCTCGCGGTATTGAAGAGTTTATGCTTGCCAAGTCCGAGGAGCCTACCGAACCCGTTGCCGAGCCTGAGAAGTCCAAGTCTCCTTCTCCTCTTGACGAACAGCATGATGACGACAAGTTTGACCACGACAGACCCCTAACTCCTGAGCAGAAGCTCGTAAGATCACTTACGAAGCCCGAATACGACGGCTCAGGTTGGGGAGAGCCTGACGACATGGACGACTACGAAGAGGACCCAGGTACTCCAGAGTCCGTCATTCACCACCCCATGATGGACAGCGATCTGGAGGAAGCGAGGAACTCGCCTGCCATTCCAGAGCAGCTCGCAACCATCAAGTCTGCATCCGGATCGAAGCTCAAGACCAGACCTTCGGCCACTCCTGCCGATCTTCACACAATGCGAGAAGCCCGCCGTCATGTCAGCCGTGAAATTGTCCCTCCCGTTCCAGACCGTAATGCCAACCGCCTTTCCCGCGACATGGATGTTGAACCCGTTCCTCCGATTCCATCCGAGCACTACCTTGAACGCCATCCCAGCTTCAAGAAGCGCAGCTTGACACTGGATCTCGATCTTGGCCTCAGCCTGGACAAGGATTTTGACCGAGTTATTGAAGCTCAAAAGGTTGCGTTTAGCCAACTTTCTTTACCCTCCCTTCGCTTTTCAGACAGCCCCTTGATCCCCGAAGACCCCTTCAAAGAGACCGGAATAACCCACTCAGAGACTACCACTATTCTAGATAATGCTAACATATCGCCCCGAAAACAGCGCGGTTACCTTATGCGGCAAAACACCAAGCTTGTTGCTGCCAGCGATAAGGAGACGGAAGACTTCCGTGCCCGGTCGGCAGGCAACTCACCAACCAAGGGGGCCCGTCCTCAGTCCTGGACCGTTGAGCCATGGAACGGCCAGCCGATTAGGAAGCGCAGCAAGAAGAAGCTCAGCATGCTCGGACCCGGCGGACCCGTACCGCCCCTTCCTGGTCAGGAGAGTAATGCTGCTCCTGCCACTTCGGCGGAGGAGGATCTCGCGGCCGAGCACTCGACGGGTGAGGATAGCGGCGAGCGAGGCCGACTCTTTGTTAAAGTGATGGGAGTCAAGGACCTCGACTTGCCAATTCCCAAGAATGAACGCACCTGGTTCAGTCTTACCCTAGACAATGGTGTTCACTGCGTAACAACAGCTTGGCTCGAACTTGCCCGCAACGCGCCCATCGGGCAAGAGTTCGAGCTCGTCGTTCCAAACGACCTGGAGTTCCAACTTACCCTCAACGTTAAGCTGGAGAAGCCTGCCCCGGTCAAGAAGGCCATTCCTCCCGCGCCTGCTAAGCTTACCAAGCAAAAGACGTCAACATTTAGCCGAGTGTTTGCGTCGCCCAAGAAGCGCAAGGAGATGGAGGCGCGTCAGAAGCAGCAAGAAGAAGAGGAGCGCCTTGCCGCCCAGCGTGAAGCTCAAGCCAGGCAGATGAAGACTCAGCCTACCGCCTGGGACCTCTTGAGCCCTCTCGCTGCTGACGATGGCAGTTTCGCCAGGGCGTACGTCTGCCTTAAGGAGCACGAGTCTCGCTGCTTTGGTCGGCCGTACACTGTTGATGTTGCTGCTTTCAACGAGTGGGCGTTGGAGGATGCCGGGTTCGCGTCGAGCGTCAAGAGCAAGCGCGGGAACATGGCTGGCAACGTTGTCAGGAGGGCCCCTTACAAGATTGGCAAGCTGGAGCTGCAGCTGCTTTTCGTGCCTCGGCCTAAGGGTGCGACGGATGATGACATGCCAAAGAGCATGAACTCGTGCATCAGAGAGATGAAGGCCGCCGAGGAGAGGTTGGCAAGGTGCTGGGAGGGCCATCTGAGCCAGCAGGGCGGCGATTGCCCTTACTGGAGGAGGAGGTACTTTAAGCTCGTGGGCACTAAACTCACGGCGTATCATGAGGCTACCAGGCAGCCGAGAGCCACCATCAACCTGGCCAATGCTAAGAGGCTGATTGATGACAGGCGGGCTCTGATGGAGAAGGAGATTCTGGGTAAGGGTGGCAAGAGGAGAAGATCGGCCTTTGCTGAGGACGAGGAAGGATACATGTTTGTTGAGGAAGGGTTCCGCATTCGGTTCAATAATGGCGAGTTGATTGACTTTTATGCCGACACGGCGGAGGACAAGGAAGGATGGATGAGAGTTTTGGGAGAGATCATTGGGCGGGATACTCCTGCGGGGGCGGATCCAGCCTCTTTGGCGGATGATGTGGGATCGAAGATGAAGAGCAAGTGGTGCGAGTTGGTGCTGAAGAGGGAGGATACTATCAAGAAGAGGGCGGCTGCTGCGGAAGGAGGGGGGAGGAGAGTACATTCGAGGACTAAGAGTTCGTTCCAGTAAGGCATGACTGGATGTACCGGTTTCTTCTTTTTGATGAAGGTACGACTCATGTATGAGAGAGTAGCATCATGATGTTGGGAGTTTTATTTTTCTTCTTTCTCCGGCGGATGGACTATGGCTGGACGCACGCACGCAACCATTTCTTTTTTTTTTTTCCCTCTCTCTGTCTGTCTCGACTCGGTATCTTTCTCTACTTTGGCGTATCTTCTGTCTTTTTGATACCAAGGAGTGGGGAATAACTACTACGCACGCACACGCAACGCCATTTCCTAGCTGTGGCTTTCTTCTTCATATTCCGAATTTACTTCTTCAACAAACAAACACACACACACATCAACATCACTGCGCAGCACAAGTAAGCAAGCAAGCAACCACGTTCTGTTTTTTTGTTTTTTTCATTGTATATCTGAGATATTCTTTTTTTTCTACTCAACAATAACTTTTGTTCTTCTTCTGTTATTCGATTCTCCCTTTTTTGAACCACCACTTGATCGTTTTTGTTGTTGTTGTTTTTTCGGTTCTTTGTTAAATTCGATATTTTTTTTCTTCAATGTGGCTCTCTCTCCTTTCCCGAGGGGACCAAGCTACGAGAGAGAAAGAAAAAAAGGGTCGCTGGTATTTGTTTATTTGGGGGTGTTTTAAGTTGGTAATTTCTGTTCTGGGAAGCAAGCAAGCAAGCAAGCGTGCGTGTTTGTTGAGGGTTCAGAGAAGGGAAGAGAGAGAAGAGTAGATTGGATCGTAGGAGGGGGGTACAACAAAAAAAAGGGGGGTTGAGACTTGAAAAGGGAGAGGGATCGGGGATGAGAACAGGATACGGGTAGGGGTAGTAGTTGCTCATTATTGTTGGTTTGGTATGCCTTTTTTTTTCTTTTTTTTTTTTTTCTGTAGTGTATTGAAATGGAAGAAAGTGTCGGAATTGAGATCTGTCGTTGTGTGTGAGGTGGTTGAGTTTGATGATTTGTTCTTCAAGTTGGATGTGGTTGTGACGTAGACGAAGATATATATTTCTTTGCGAGGTACAGTACTTGTACAACCAAAGTTCAACAACCATGTGTAATGCGCTCGCCGGCTGCCCTTGCAACTTCCCGACATCAGCGTTTCCTAGCCTAAAAGTGATGGAAATATCCATCAACTCAAAAAAGCACCGGCCGGCCGGCCAGGCATATATACCTACTTGCCTTGTGAAGAAACGTTGAATGCTGAGTAATTACCAGGCAAAGCAGAAGCAGGGGGTGCCCGGGTTCCCCTCCCTCGAAAGAGCCCACGAGATAGAGAGACAGTCCGGGAACCCAACAGGCTCGGCCGTATGTCTTTGTTCCAATCTATTCCAGACGTCTCCGAGTAATCAAGCGGAATATACTACTACTACCTCCATTTATAGGGCTGAGTAATTACATGATGATGATGTTCCATCTTGCGAGAATGATACGGAGTGTATATCTCGAATCTGGAAAGGTGACGTGGGACGTTTTTTTCCCGAATGAATGTATGTATGGTTTGTGGATGCAATCCCACTCCGTGGATACAACCCCCAAAAAATATTTTTATTCATAATAGTGGATAGGCTGGGGGGGGGGGGGACTGTCGTCATTCATCATTTGAATCTTTTTTTTTTTCTCATCTTGGTATGCATCTTCGATCTAATCTGATCCGATATTGGCACACTGTAGCACTGCGGTGGTGTGGTTTAGAGGCACACAAGTCCGACCATTTCCTTTTATTTATTTTTTTGTTGGCTTTGAACATAGCCACAGGACAGTTTATTAATTACTCCGCCCTGTGTTCGTAATCAAAATCAAGGGGGAGTCTTGGGATTTTTGATGCTTCAAGATGATGCGGTGATCAGACCGGTCGGAATTGGTGCAACTTTCCCCCCAATTCCGTCCGTCCAGTGATCGACGCCGAGCAACGAGTCGTCCTTCCATCCCGCTGCCGGATCCACAGCGGTGGGACCTCCTTTCCAGATTCTTCATTGCAACGCTGTGACGAGTGACGATGGCAACTGCGATTGAACGGCGACTGCCTTTGAAAAATTGAAAAAGAATTGTTGGGGCTCGGATGCTTATCAATACGTGGCAAGCCTGAACCTTGAACCCGACCGAGGCTTTTGAGGAACAAAAGAAAGTTTTGCGAAATGAGACCATCCCCGGCCGTTAATATACCTCGGTACCTGACTGACATCAAGGAACTTTTCCTCGCAAGGCCTTGCAGACGTGTGGAACCTCAAGAACCTTCCTTGGTCATCCTTCTCCAATTCTCCTTTTTGTCCGCAGCGGAGTATCATGAGGTGTGACATTTTTGGGACTTTGGGTTCTGGCCAAATCTTTCCATTTATCTATTTTCGGCTTCGTACATACATGCAGGGTATGTAGATGTCGCACATTTCACAGACGATAACAGCATGATCATGACAGAATCATCAACACCGGATGGAAGACGCCTTGGCAGGCTTCGGCCTAGCCCGAGAGAGATGAGCAACAAACACAAAAACAAGTGACATGGGCCTCGGCGCTCGGTGGAGTTCCGTCCCTTGTCAAAGATCGGGGACGGGATTCAGGTCTACCACCCATCGGGGTTGGGGATGACAAGATCAACAGCAAGTATGCGGCCGGAGACGGGCCTTGGCCATATATGACCGTCCTGCCTTCCTTCTTTCTATCTAGGTATTCTTTCGTGGTTGTGTGTCTATCGTATCGACTTTCATATCGAGCTGCATACCATGACGGCAGCAACATCTTCCTCGTCGTCCTTTACGGCGAAGGAACCGGTTACACGAGGACCTTCTCCGGATCTCGAATCCCAACAACAAGACCGCCACGATGCCTCACACTGGACCCTACTCTTGAGCCCGGGCCACATCACCGATGCCATTCAAAACCACAAGTATCCTGGGCAGGGCACCCCGGAATCACCATACGTCGTCGACTTCCTCGCCGAGGATGCCAGCAACCCGATGCAGTTCGCCCCAGGGAAGAAGTGGACAATCACTCTCATTCAGGCCTTCGCTACTTTGGCCGTTGCCTTTGTGAGCACGGCTTACACCGGAGGAATCTTTGAGGTTATCAAGTACTTCCAGGTGTCAACTACCGTCGCCACCCTGGGAGTTTCCCTCTTTGTGTTTGGATTTGCCGTTGGACCGTTGTTGTGGGCACCCCTGAGTGGTATGTTCTTATCCGTCCTGGGAGACACGGAAGCGGAGAAGAGCACGAACTAACACGAATCAGAATTCTATGGCAGACAAGTCATCTTCTTCGGCACTTACATGCTCCTTGTAGCTTTCAGTGCCGGTGCTGCCGGTGTTGATAGTATCGAGGCCTTGATTGTTCTCCGGTTCTTTGCTGGGGCATTCGGATCGTCGCCTCTGACAAATGCCGGAGGTGTAATTGCTGACATGTTCAATGCCAATGAGCGCGGTGCCGCATCTAGTATCTTCGCCATGGCCCCTTTCCTTGGACCCGCTATCGGACCTATCGTGGGTGGCTTCCTGGGCGAAAGCAAGGGCTGGCGTTGGATCCAAGGCCTCATGGCCATCTTCACCGGAGTCCTCTGGATTCTAGGCTCACTTTGCGTCCCCGAGACTTACGCCCCCGTCATCCTCCGAAAGCGTGCCGCCAACCTCTCCAAGGTTACAGGCCAGGTCTACATCTCCAAGATGGATGTCGGCGTTACCGAAACCAAGGCTGAGCAGTTCAAGACCAACATCTACCGGCCCTGGCAACTTCTCTTCAACGAGCCCATCGTTTTCCTCACCTCGATCTACCTCTCGCTGGTCTACGGAACCCTCTACATGATGTTTGGCGCCTTCCCGATCGTCTTCCAAATCAACCGCGGCTGGAGCCCCGGCATCAGCGGTCTTGCCTTCGCCGGTATTGCTGTTGGCATGATTTTCGCAGTCATGTACGCATTCATCGACAACAAGCGATACATGCGCGTTGCGGCCGAGAATGGCGGCAGCGCACCACCCGAGGCCCGTCTCCCGCTTGCCATCATTGGATCTGTTTTCCTGCCTGTCGGTTTGTTCTGGTTCGCTTGGGCTAACGGCCCCGAGGTTCATTGGATTGTTCCAATTACCGCTTCGGCCTTTTTCGCTGCCGGACTTGTGGGTGTCTTCCTCTCGCTGCTTACCTACATGATTGACAGCTACACTGTGTATGCTGCTTCGGTGCTGGCCGCCAACTCGGTGCTTCGATCGCTGTTTGGAGCCGCCTTCCCCTTGTTTACCACCTACATGTATAAGGATCTTGGTATTCACTGGGCGAGCACGGTTCCGGCGTTCCTGGCTCTGGCTTGCATGCCTTTCCCAATCCTGTTCTACTGGTACGGACCCAGAATCAGAGCCAAGTGCAAGTACGCCGCCGAGGCTGCCAAGATTTTGGAGCAGTGGAAGGCCACTCATCCGGAGGAGAAGGTCGAAGTCGAGGTTGAGGCTCGGCCGACTTCGCATTCGAGGACTGCATCGTACCCCGTCACTGAGAGCAGAACGATTTTGAGTGAGGATGAGACCGTTAGGGGTGATGATGAGGAGGAAGCAAATGGTCTGAAGAAGATTCAGGAGGGTGTTGTTGATGAGAAGAAAGCCGGTGCTGCTCAGGCATAGGGGGGGAGCGTGTGTGTTGTTGGCATGATGGCATTAGCGATTTCTCTTTTTTGTCTTTGGCATTTTTGGATACCCATTTGGTTCTATTTTTTTTTTTTTTTTTTTTTTTTTGGTTATAAAGAAATTGGCATACATTGCATTACATATAGAGGGAGGTCTTTTTTTGGATATATTTCTACTCACTCCTAGATTCTTTTCAGATCACGATACCCGATACATAAAATTGGATACACACATACATACATACATATATTATCTGTTTTTGGTTGGCTGGCGTGATGCATGTGCATGTATGTACTTGTGAGCCAATCAGGATGGGCACCTATTTTGTGGACGGGACTGTGCAAAGCAGTAAACTCCCCAGGTCTGCCAGTTTTGTATCGTCGTGGAAGCATGCCGGCGAGTCTCTTGGTGTAAAAGACGGAGGAATGGGGTTATGATTACGGGCTAAGGACTTTTTGAGGGGTGGATGCAAGTCTTTTTGCTCAAAGGAAGTCGGTCAATATGTTTCTGGCAGTCGCTTGCTTCTTCACGTGCCTGTCTTGGTTTCGGGAATTCTCATCCGCCGTTTTGCATCTCAGTAGACATGATCAGTTTGTATGGATGTATGTATGTCCTCTACAACTCATCCCGTCCAGCAATCTTAATCTTAACCCCAGGAATATTATTCACCATATTAATCTTCCTCGTTGCCGCTTTCCTGGTAGTCGGCTTCACATCCTCGTTCGACGCAGGAGCAGCCCCGGGCCGAGTCCACGGCTTGATCCTCCCATTGTAAATGTCCATTCCCCAATTCTGAATAGCCCCCGGAGTAAGAGGCTGTCCCTTGGGGTACGGATAGATCCTATCCTCGGATAACTGATGAACCGCTCCGGCGGGGAATACCGTCGGATCCAAACCCAATGAGCTCATCAGATCCGGAAAGTCATACGGATTGACAACCACCGTCGTAAGGGTATCGTAGTAGTCCCTGGCAAACTTGTACAGCGTCTTGCGTAGTTTCTGTCTTTCGGCTTCTGTAGATCCGAACAAGTAAACCATCGGCCAGCCGCGCTATAATAGTCACCCATCAGCACCATTCCCTCGCAGAACAACCCTTACTTCGAGAACCTACCCGAACCAGCCTCTCCCTGTTCAAAACCGTCAACTCCTCAATAACACCCCTCGAAACCTCCTCGACCCTACATTTTGCGTCAGCCAGTCAGCCAGTCAGTCAGTCTCACACATCTTTCCAAACATTTTTAAACAGCGTATCGTAACTTACCACCCCTCAAACTCGTCAACGCCCCCTCCGATCCCACCTTTTCTCTCCACGACATCCCCATCAACCATCTTATACGCAACCACTTTGTTTCTCTCGGCAACCTCCCCGCTGCCATCCAAAACGATTACGCCAAAACTAAACTCACCCCAAAACCTCCTAGCCACGTCCTCAAATTTCTCCCTCGCCTCCCTGTTATCGTCCTCGCTCAGAAGCGCCACAAAAACAACTTCATCACCCGCTTTGAACTTTTTCAATTCTTCTTCTTGGTCATGTTTCAGTTCCACAACCGCCGGGCGTGATTTCCTTTCGAGGAAACGCAAGAACCTATCATCAACCAGCCGATTGTTTTGAAGAAAAGATTAGTTTATATACCGGGGTAGGGTGGGTGAGAGGCACAACAGCGGGTGAGAGGTAAAAAATTAAATATAAAAACCAATTTTTTTTTAAAAAAAAAAATAAATAATAAAAAAATAAAAATAAATAAAAAATAAATAAAAAATAAACGTACGCATCGGCTCGTTTGGCTCCCTTGTACTGTATCACAGGTTTATCCGCCTCCAGCAGCCATATGGACGGATAAGAAGGCATATCCTTTTGGAGCGCGCACGTCGTAGGCGATGCGGAGCAGTCAAAACTGAGCAGCGTTTGGTCTGGCGCAGCGGACGAGACGGCCGAGAGCCATTCCGCTTCGAGGGCTGCGCTGGCTGGTCTGGACAAGATAATACATATTAATACAAACACATATGGTATGATATGAGGAGGGGGGGGGGGGGGGCATACTCATCAGGCTATAAAAATGAAAAACAAGTTCTTGTTAGTGAACTAATAAATAAAAAAGGGAGAGTCCATGATTGTTTGTATAACCAAAAAAAAAAAAAAAAAAAAAAAAAAAAAAAAAAAAAAAATTAAAAAAAACAAAAAAAAAATTTTTTTTAAAAATTTTTTTTTTAATTTTTTTCCAAAATGTA